>QLTV01003654.1:2283924-2309737 GCA_003457575.1 Thermophis baileyi
AGAGAGAGAGAGATCAGATCAAGAAAGCCAGAGGGACAGAAGCAGGGGTGAAATCCAGCAGGTTCTGACAGGTTCTAGAGAACCGGTAGCGGAAATTTTGAGTAGTTCGGAGAACCAGTAAATACCACCTCTGGCTGGCCCCAGAGTGGGGTGGGAATGGAGATTTTGCAGTACCTTCCCCTGGAGTGGGGTGGGAATGGAGATATACAGCACCAGTAGAGTTATGTATAGTCAGTCCCATTTCCTTGAAGGAAACATTTCTCCTGATTTCTATCTGGAGAAAAAAAAATGCTGTTAAGAATAGGACTATAAAATACAATTGGGATTAAAAATTAATTCATCATTGTGATTAAATTACATTGATACATGGATTTAAGGTTTCTGTCCTGTGAAAATCCAAAAAGAACTTTTGCAGGAAGTATGCAAGCCCTTCCCAGTGGGGCAGAGAGAAATTCTGTTGGGCTTTTAGGCTTCTGCTCCTCTACCCTAAACAATAAAGAACATTCTTGGAATGCCTGCTGCTTCTGTTTCTAACCTTGCCTACCTAGAAAGACTGACTCAGAGTCAGACTGATTCTACCGCCGTCTTCTCTAACCCTGAGGATTTTAGATGCATGGGGTAGGGTTCCACTCTTAGAATTATCAGCAAAGATTATGCTGGATGGGAAAATCCAGATGTTGCAGGTCCATTGATGCCCAAGTTGGGGAAGATTGCACTTCTGTCTAGTGGTGAAATCCAAAATTTTTTACTACAGGTTCTGTGGGCATGGCTTGGTGGGTGTGGTGTGGCTTGGTGGGCGAAGGGGAAGGATACTGCAAAATCTTCATTCCCACCCCACTGCAGGGGAAGGATACTGCAAATTCTCTTCTTAATAATTCTTGCTTTAGCAATTGCTTATTAGATGCCAAAGTTTATTAGATGCCAAAGCTTGCTTTTGTATAAACAATGATTTATGTTGTTAATTTAATTCATGCTTATTTATTTTAGATTATTTAATTATTATAATTTTTATTAATATTTTATATCAGTCAAACCCATGAGACTCCTGTAGACCCTTTTTAAAAAGTATTGATCAGAGTAGGCATCCCATGGTATAGAGGCCACATATGGATACAGTCCTATTTTTAGAGGTCCTGGCTGAAAAAAACTCCAATTTATGCCATTGACATTTGGTGATGAATGATAAATTCCTCTGGCAGGGCATTTTTGCTTTAAAAAAGGAAAAAAATGTTTTGATGGGTCCTTAGTGCTCTCTGAGCTTGCTTATATTCTTGCAGACATTTCATTACCCAAACTAGATAACATCATCAGTAAAAATTGTTTTATTAAGTTGGTCTACATGACTGTTTTATGCATCTTTGCAGATCTTCTAACCTGAAAAAACCAGTCTGAAAATTTCAGCTGTTTTTCTTTGTCTCTGTATCTCTGAAAAACCCCTGTGATCCTTGTAAACCTAATTAAGAACAAGAAGGGGAGGGGGAAATTAAAGTCCCCAGCCACAAAATGGTATAGTTTTGTCATATTGTTGTCTTTTCTACCGTAGCATCGTATCCCGCTAAGTCACATTCACTATTGTTTGTCACATATACTGGATTTTAAATAAATGAAAATAAATCAATAAAATAATAAATAAAATGTGTTACGTACTGCTGTACGGAGCCCAGATTTGCATAGCCGCCGCTGATTGGCTAATCCAGCGGTGGGAGAAATAAACTACTGTCAGTGGCCGGCCGGCTACAGGGAAGCCCTTAAAAGCGGCTTCCCTGCAGCCTGCTGGCAGTTCATATTACATTCAGCTAAGGAGAAATAAAGGTGCTGAACTGTTCCTACGTCTCGCCTCTTCTTTCCTGTGCGAATCTAACACGGGCAATGAAGGTGGTGGAAGAAGGACAACAGGACAAAGGCACCTCGTGGCATCTGCAGCCATCTTAGAAGCAAGCATCGACTGCTCCGGCCAAACTTGAGGATGGCTACTCACACCTCTCCAGCTCCAGCGATCTTCGACGGAAGAATGGCCAACCTACATGAGCCGGTTCCGCATGTTCCTGGAAGCCAACAACTTCCAGGATCTACCAGACAATAGGAAGAGGGCTCTCTTCCTAACCTACTGCGGGCCAAAAATTTATAAAATGGCTCAGACTCTGGTGGCACCAACAGACATTGAGTCCATTTCATGGACAACGCTCCAGACAACCCTGAAGGACCACTACGCTCCTGCAGCAACCCCGATGGTCAGCAGGAATGAGTTTTACCATCGCCGCCAACGCGATGGTGAATCCATCAATGACGTTGTTGCGAAACTCCGGGAAATCGCAACTAAATGCGAATTCATAAACCCGGAGGAAATGATGAAAGATCGGATCATTCTAGGAATGAGAGATCTTAATTTACAGAAGAAACTGCTGATCAGAAGGGGAGCAACTTTCAAGGATGTCGTGGAGGAAGCTCGAGCCGTCAAATCATCGGACAACTCAGCGGCAGACATCCGAAAGACCGGCACAGTCCATCGCACACACAGGGAGCCCGATTGGATGACCAAAGTCCCCGAATACGATGAAGAGTCAGAGGAGGATGAACTGGTGCACCGCGTTCACACAGAGAAAAGGGTAAGCCCCAGGGACTATGAGAATAGGCAGACCCGATGCTCGGGTTGCCTAGGGGGCCATACTCGGGCACTTTGCAAATTCAAAGATGCAATTTGCCACCGCTGCCAGAAAAGAGGGCACATCGCCGAAGCTTGCCGAGCCACCCAACCAACCCCCTACCAGCCAGCCCAATACCAACCCAAACAACCAACGGGAATGGGGAGACAAGGGCAGAGCCGCGCAGGGGGCCAACGAAGTAGACGCAGGGACGATCCCCAATACCAAGACACCCGGGGGATCTACAACACCACTGTGGGGCACTCCAACGCTGGTCAAGGGGAGAAGTTCCACATAACCGTGTCCATTGAGGCAACACCATGCAAGATGGAGCTAGACACTGGCTCCATATTCACAATAATGTCCTGGGGGACCCTGAAGCAAGTCCTGCCAGCCATCACAAGGCACCAACTCAAGCCACAACAATTCGGCTCAACGACTTCCAGGGCAACCCCATATGAGTGCTGGGTCAGGCAGAAGTACCCCTGCGATTCAAAGAATTCAGAGGCAAGCTACCCCTAACCGTCGTCGAGAGAAACAGACCAACCCTTCTCGGAGTGGAATGGCTCACGCCTCTCGGCATCGGCATCACCGGGCTGCATCAAATCAAGGGGGACGAACTGGACAAGCTACTGGCGGGCTTCCAAGATGTGTTCAATGGGAGTCTAGGTAAATATAAGGGCAAACCCATATCGTTTAACCTAGACCCCAGTATCACCCCCATTAGATTAAAGCCCCGAAGAGTCCCTTTTGCACTTCGGGCAAAAGTGGACGAACAACTGAATCGCCCAAGGGATTCTAGAGCCAGTTGACCACGCTACATGGGAAACCCCCATTGTCACCCCGATGAAGCCAGACAGCTCAATTCACATGTGCGCAGACTATAAGGGCACCATTAACAGGGCTCTGCAACCAAACGCTTACCCAGTGCCCATAGTGCAATACCTATTGCACTCCCTAGGAAACGGGAAAATTTTCACCAAATTAGACCTGGCTCAAGCGTACCAACAATTGCCAGTGGACACAGCCACCACGGAAGCCCAGACAATTGTCACGCACAGGGGGGCTTTTAAGTGCAACCGCCTGCAATTTGGGGTAAGCATGGCCCCAGGACTGTACCAGAGCATGATGGAACGGTTGTTACATCCGCCCAGAGTCCTCCGGGAGTTGGCGGCATAGAAATAAAATAAACTATAAACTAAACTAAACTACATAGCATCCCCGGAGTGGTTCCCTATTTCGACGACGTCCTCATCTCGGGGGACTCAAAGGAACAACTAATGAGCAGGCTGCGCGAAGTGCTAACTCGTTTCCAGCAAAGGGGTCTCAAAGTCAAAAGGGACAAATGTAAAATAGGGGTCACCAAAGTAGAATTCCTGGGATTCCTAATCGACGGGTCCGGCATTCGTCCCACAGACATGAAAATAAAAGCCATCAAAGAGGCGCTGACCCCCCAAAATAAGGCAGAGTTACAAGCATTCCTAGGCTTACTCAACTTTTATGCCATCTTTTTAAAGCAGAAGGCGACCATTGCTGAGCCTCTCCACAGGCTCCTGGAGAAGACGGCCATGTGGACATGGGGACCGAGGGAAGCCAACTGTTCTGACCCAGCTGCTGGACCAAGGAACACAGCACAAACAGCATCCAAACAAACCTTGTTTTATTATTAACAACTACTAATGAACTTTCTTAGCAGTTGTTCGTAAGTCAATGAAAGTATAAATCAGTCTTTTCGGTGCAACAGCTGTTAATTAACCTTTTTAACAGCCGGCAATAGTCCAAGCAAAAAGAACAAAAGTCTGACGAAGAGTTTTTCTGATAACAGTAGATAATCCACACAATCTTACTGTTGTTGGCAAAATGCCCGGAAGCAATTTGCAGAAAACTTGACGCTTTTCAAACAAGTGCCGGACAGGAGTTTTGAAGTCAAGACAAGACGTGGAATGAACGAAGTTGTTTCCTGCAAATTGGTCAATCGTTTTCCTAACTTAAATAGGCTATGGGAGTGGCCAAGTATCCACAAGCCTTCGAGTAGTCCTTCTCCTCAGGAGCCATTCCTGCCTTTTGGCAGCTCTGCGCGCACGCGCATTGAGAACAGGATCCTCCTCCTCCTCTTCTTCTTCTTCTGCACTCATGGCAGCCTCTGGAGGTTCTGAGCCCTCTCCAGCCTCCTCGCTGTCCGACTCTGGTGCCAGCTGCACAGGCCGCTGGCGAATCACCACCCCAGCCGCCTCGCTGTCTGAATCAGCTACCAGCTGCACAGGCCGCTGGCGGGCCACAACACTAATGCTTTTGCTGCCGTAAAGTACTTACTCTCATCAAACAGCATCCTCATGCAATACAGTGAGACCCTTCCCCTACTGTTAACGTGCGACACATCACCTTTCGGAGTGGGGGCCATCCTCAGCCATCAACTTCCCAACGGCTCGGAAGCCCCCATCGCATATTATTCAAAGACACTATCACCAGCTGAGCGGAACTACAGCCAACTGGACAAAGAAGCGCTTGCTGCAGTGGGCGGCATCAAGCGTTTCCATGAATACCTCTACGGCCGCAAATTCGAACTCGTGACTGACCACAAACCATTACTGGGTCTACTCGCAGGCAACCAACAAACGCCTCAATACATGTCACCCAGGATGACACACTGGTCCATCTTCCTGTCAGGATACAGCTACAAGCTGACCCACTGACCAGGAAAGAGCATCGGACACGCTGACGCACTCAGCCGCTGCCCCACACCCGAGCTTGTAGAAGACCCCGCTCCTGTGGCCGAAATTTTACTGGTCGACATTGAACGAACCAGCCCTGTCACATCTCTGGACATCGCAGAACATACAGCGAAGGACGCAGTTTTGTCCAAAGTCATGAACTGGTTGTTAAGGGGATGGCCACAGGAAGAAGAGGGGGAAGAATTTAGGATGTTTAAGAACAAACAAATTGAACTGTCCGTATTGAAGGGGTGTCTACTATGGGGGGAGCGAGTTGTTGTACCCCAGAGTCTACGGAGAAGGGTGATGGAAACCCTACATATAGGACACCCAGGGATAGTGCGCATGAAAGCACTAACGAGGAGTTATCTGTGGTGGCCTAAATTGGACCAGGACATTACCGAGTGGGTGGCGACTTGCCTGCCATGCCAGGAAACTCGGCCGGCTCCACCACGGTCCAACCCACTTGAATGGGAGAGACCCAAAGCTCCGTGATCAAGAATCCACATAGACTTTGCAGGACCCATGGCGGGGCAAACATTTTTGATTATTGTGGATGCTTATTCTAAGTGGCTGGAGGTGGTAACCATGCACACCTCAACTACAGAAGCCACTATACGAGCCATAAGGAGGATTTTTGCAACCCATGGCCTGCCAGACGTCCTAGTGTCGGACAACGGGCCCCAGCTGACAGCCAAGCACATGGAGTCATTCCTGGCCGACCTAGGAATAAGGCATATACTAGTTTCACCATTCAGTCTGGCTAGCAACGGCCAGGCGGAAAGAATGGTGAGAATGACGAAAGAGACTCTGACCAGAATGGGCCCAGGAAACTGGCAAGTACGGATCGACCAATTCCTGCTGGCCCAACACATCACACCATGTGCAGCCACCAACCGGAGCCTTGCCGAACTGTTGATGGGACGTAAATTGAGGTCCCAACTGGACAGGCTGAACCCCAATTATCATCCTGAGACACCCCTGGATTCAAGCAAACTAACCCTGACACTAGCAGTAGACGAGCTAGTGTTCACAGAAAACTATGCAGGGGATCCCAAGTGGGTGAAGGCCACCGTCATAGCAGTCACCGGGCCGAAATCCTATCAAGTCAAACTGGACGATGGCCGAGTGTGGCGAAGACACATCGACCAGCTCAGGAGTAGGCTGGGAGACTCCTGGCTTTGACAACCGGCCAGCCGCAAGACAATCCAGTGCAAGGGCCGGAACAACGTGAGTCTCCGCCCTGAAGACCATACAAAACAACCAACCATGACGACCATGCCGGGAGCCGGGCCCTATCTACAAGAAACCAGGAGGACCTGTTCTCAAACCCGGAGGAGGAGCGCGGACCCCTACCTGCGGACGCCGGAGTCCAGTGAAGTCAACCGGGACTGGAGGATGCGGAGACTTCAGCTGCCTGGAGGCCAGTTCCAGATCATTCCACTAGCAGGTACCGGAGCAGCAATAAGCATGTCCGCACCAGTCAAAGACTCCCGAGGAACTGAATCGCGCAGGCCCAGTAGGACTATACGGCGTCCTGTGTACTTATGTTGATTCCTGATTGGACATTCCACGAACTAAGAGGGGAGGGGTGTTATGTACTGCCGTACGGAGCCCAGATTTGCATAGCCGCTGCTGATTGGCTAATCCAGCGGTGGGAGAAATAAACTACTGTCAGTGGCCGGCCAGCTATAAGGAAGCACTTAAAAGCGGCTTCCCTGCAGCCTGCCGGCAGTTCGTATTACATTCAGCTAAGGAGAAATAAAGGTGCTGAACTGTTCCTACGTCTCGCCTCTTCTTTCCCACGCGAATCTAACAAAATTTAAATACATGAAAAGAGATAGTACTACCCTTGTATTTAAAGATACCTTCTCTGCAATGTTATTTCATTTGGGCCAAGTGAGTATGGATATCTGTTGAGTGGGTGGATGGGGGCAGGCAATTAACACATCCATCATGAGAACAACATACAAACATCAATTATGTCAACTGTGCAATTTGCACAATTGGGTCATGATGCATATGATGTCACCATGTTTTCTACCAGACACCTATGAAAATGAGCATGCCCAGGAGATCTAAAATCTTGGCAAATTCTGGCATAGCTGAAACATTGCTAAACAAAAGTACCTTCCTAGCCTGAAAAACATCTTCTTCCTAGATGCAACTTTGCTTGAGACAGCTTGATATAGCGGCTAAGGCATTGGTCTAAGATCTAGGACAGTGGCCCCCAACCTTTTGGGGCACCAGGGACCGGTTCCATGGAGAGAGGGCCCCAGAAGGGGCGTGGTTTCACATGCTACCTGCATCCCATGGAGGGGGCTTCACTTGTTTGCACGGTCCAGTTTCTGGCATGCCGTGGCCTGGTGCTGGTCCATGGACTGGGGGTTGGGGACTCCTGATCTAGGACACTCTGATTCAAATCCACAATGGAAGTTCATTGGATGACTTTTGGACTGTTTCAGTTTCACCTACCCCCCCCCACACCATAGGGTTGCAGTGACAATGGAGGAGTGAGAATTAAATGTAACATCTTTATTTCTATTATCATGTAAAAGCACATTGTTTAGTCATCCAGATTTCTCCTTTCACCCACTGTTAGATTCCAACAACTTGATGTTTAGCTATTCATTTCAGGTTGAATTAACTGATGATCAGAATCAGAATAGAGTTGGAAGGGATCTTGGAGGTCTTCTAGTCCAGCCCCCTGGTCAAGCAGGAGATCCTATACCATTTCAGACAAGTGTCTGTCCAGTCTTTTCTTAAAAACCTCCTGCGATGAAGCACCCACAACTTCTGAAGGCAAGCTGTTCCACTGGTTAATTGTCCTCACTGTTAGGAAATTTCTCCTTAATTCCAGGTTGCTTCTCAACTTGATTAGTTTTTTTAATCTAGCCAAGACTACTTAATACTCTCACAAAATTCAAGCCATCACTATATTGTCTCTTCCTCAACCCTCCACCCTGCCCTGATTTCAACTACACGTAGTTCTTGGCTTATGACTGGTCACTTAGTGACTGGTGGAAGTTACAATGGACCTCCCCAGAGCTACCTATGATCCAGTTTTGAAATTCTGATGTCTGCTTCCCCCCCTCCCCATCATGTGATCACATTTTGGGTACTTGGCAAAAACCGTTTGTAGTGTACCGCGGTGACATGACTGAGATTTATGACTTTTTTTTGCAGGAAACCCAGCATTTACTTTGTCCTGTGACTTACCAGTTCTCTTAAAAAACTCAGAACAGGACTGGATTCAGAAATGGTTGCATGTAATGGCACTGCTGCATAAAACTAGTATTGAGTGTAATTAAAAAGACAAAGCACTAACAGATGTAAGGTTTTCTGTTGTTGTTAGTTGCAAAGTCATGTCCGACCCATCGCGACCCCATGGACAACGTTCCTCCAGGCCTTTCTGTTCTCTACCATCCCCCGGAGTCCATTTAAGCTCACGCCTACTGCTTCAGTAACTCCATCCAGCCACCTCATTCTCTGTCGTCCCCTTCTTCTTTTGCCCTCGATCTTTCCCAGCATTAATTAGGCTCTTCTCCAGTGAGTCCTTCCTTCTCATTAGGTGGCCAAAGTATTTGAGTTTCATCTTCAGGATCGGGCCTTCTAAAGAGCAGTCAGGGTTGATCTACTCTAGGACTGACTATACACACTTTTATTGGCAGGGCGATGTCTCTGCTTTTTAGTATGCTGTCTAGATTTGGCATAGCTTTCCTCCCCAGGAGCAAGCGTCTTTTAATTTCTTGGCTGCAGTCCCCATCTGCGGTGATCTTGGAGCCCAGGAAAATAAAATCTGTCACTACCTCCATTTCTTCCCCATCTATTTGCCAGGAATTGAGAGGGCCGGATGCCGTGATCTTAGTTTTCTTAATGTTGAGTTTCAAGCCAAAGGTTTTCTATAGTAATAATTTAGCTTACTTGCTACGCAAGTTTTTGTTTTATTTCATTGTTTTTAGTAGCTTGTGCCTTTGGTCACAATAAAGTGTGTCCTGTTCTTTTCTAGCTCAGTAACCAATTGCTGCTTAATTCAGAGAACACACCGTTTTTCTCTTGGGTTGGAAGAGTGGTTGGGATGGTCAACTTCAGACCCACAGTCGTTCAAGAATCATGGCACAATTTTTTGCAGTATAAGGTAGAAACATATACAAATTCCACACAGTATTTTTGTAAAGGAAAACAAAAATCTTTAAACTATCCTCCACTGGAAAAAAAAGAGGAAAATCTGGTTCTACCCACAGGCAAAAGGCTTCGCATCTTTGCCTCGGTCACAGCCGCTCTTGCCTCAGAATATTTCAAGTTAGCCGTGACTATCGGAAGTGGCCTACTTCTATTCTAAGAACAGCAAGAATCATGTGAACTTGCTCAAGGAACAGGAATTCACGAGGAGTTCCTTAAAGCAGGAGATGGAGGAGCAGAAGCAAAGAGACAATAAGACTGCTGCAACAACACAATCCTGGAAATAAATCAACCACCAGTACAATCAGTTTCTGAATGGGGGAAAACGAATCGCATCATATTGCCTTTTTCTCAAGCAATAAAATATATTGAACTATTTTCACACACAGACTTTTCTAAATGTGCAGAGCCCAACTGAGGTAGCTATGGTGTTGCAATTGAGTTAAAAGCTAAACCGCAAGCTGTGGGCCATTGACTGAATGGGCTTTGAGAAGCCTTAAAGTACTGGAGATGGCTCCTAGGTAAAACTGAGGATATTGATGAAGGATAAAAAAGAAGATAAACATTTCTAATAAAGGTAACCATTACCTCTTGCTGGGTTGTTGTTTTTTTTGTTTTTTGTTTTGTTATTGTTGTTATCTATCAGAAATACAGCGTAACACAAATTATGATCAAGAAGAAAATTACTAATAAGACTTTATTTCAGATTTACAGCTGAGTCACCGAAGATATTTTCAGAATGAAACATGTTTTGGCCAAGCATTTTACTATTGAGAAATAGCTTTTAAGTTATTCTATGTAGATTAATCTCTTCCTCTATGCTGTCATTTTCGGTTGTTTTTCCAAACTTCACGTTGCTGCAAATATTTTGGTTGTATTCTTCTGTAGTTTTTCCATCACATATTTTATCTTTATAAATTCTTTTTCCTAGTGTTTTCCTGCATGTGCAGGATCTGCTTTTCAGATCAACAAATGCCGTTTAAGTGTCCTGCCATGACATTGTATATGGTTGTTGACCCATTGGTTGCGACAGAAATTGACCAATCTGTTTGTCACCTGACCCTGATATTGGTTGGTCTGCGCTAACCTTGTAGGAGGGCAGTTTCCAGTGGCACCAGTGAGGAGGGACGGACCATGCTGCCATTATATCTTTACAAATAAACGTACAGAATTTGTTGACTATTTAAACCTAACTGGGATAGCTTTTCTTTCATATTTCCTAGCAATAAGAGACTTCTAAGCAGGAGACTATTTTAGGAATGTTCTTGTTCTGGGGTACGACAGCATTGTTCACCATCTCCATCTGGTAGATCTTTCTTAATATATACCTATCTCTTGGGCCTAATTGAGCCAAAATTCTGCTCAGCCTTGTGTTTACTTAACAAATCAAACATATTATAGCTTGGTATAATGACCTGGTTGATAAAATATACTAAAACAATGGCCATGTTTCCATAACATATTGAACCACAGACCTCCCAACCAAATTGCAAGCTAATCTAATATGTTGTGCAAATCCAGCCAGAGAAAAATAGGCAAGAAGAAAGTTATCTAAGCATATGCAGACTATTCTCCCCTTGTCATTAAAAAGCCACAGTGAATTTGGCAACTTGTGATAGACACAGCATCACTCATCTTACCCTGATGAATGCCATGCTTAAAATCAGGATCATGAAAATCTTCCAACCACAGAGGACTTGCTGTGCAGAGAGGCCTTTGCTAGAGTAAGATGATCTTACTGGCTTCTTATTTCTTTCAAAAAGAAGAGAGAGAAGAACCTGAATGATAGATTGATTAGTCTGTCCTTAGCATTATTGCCCCACCCACAGTGCACATCTAGAGACAGGAGTTCAATCCAACGTTCTAATGCAGTGACTGGGGAATTCTGGGAGTTGGAGTCCACACATCTTGAAGTTGCTGAGGTTGAGAAACACTGTTCTAATGAGCTGGTGCTCGGGGATTTGCCTTGGTGACCTCTATATTGTCCCTATGGTAGCTTTGTTTGTAGTATAAAAGGCAGCCATGCAAAACCGAGAACCCGTGCTCTCACTGGGGTATTGCCTCATCAGCCCATCAGCTCCCAAGACTGCCATTCTCTCTGCTTGATTGTGTTTATTTTGACATTCTTGGTTTTCTTCAATTGCTTCTCTCTATTGTTTCGAGAATGGCATTTTGCTGAGCCAGTCATACAGAGAGTCTCCTGGGGCAATCAGGACCGCACCTCCTTGTCTCAATAGTGCAACCATCTAATAGAGGCATATTGGGGTGGGGGAATGAACACTGACTTTCTGATCATTCTCAGTTCTTAGTTTGTTTCACCTACACCCCTGGCCATTTATCTATCCCCCCTTCCTTATCAGCTTTTTTAAACAAACCAGTAAATCCAGAGGTGTGTTTCAATAAGCAGTACCAGCTAACTGATCTTATCTGGGCTTAGACGCTAATAAGGGTTAGGGCAGCGGTTCTCAACCTGTGGGTCGCGACCCCTTTGGGGGTCGAACGACCATTTCACAGGGGTCGCCGCGCGCGTTAGCCCGCCATTTTGGTGCCACCATCACTGCAGGAGTGAAAAGGTCCCGGTTTGGCCGTGCCTGCGGGTCGCCGGACAGCTGGTAGCCTGGACGCCGCCATTTGGGTTCTTCTACCCTCTGCGCATGCGCAGAATGTTTTGCGCATGTGCAGAGGGTAAAAGAACCCAAATGGCGGCGTCCGGGCAGGTGCTCCCGCTGCTGTCGCTATCAGCTGTCCGGCGACCTGCAGGCAAGCCCGAACTGGGAGCATTTCACCCCTGGTGCCACGCCCCCTTTATCACCTCATCGCGCGCGGGGAGGGGGCGGGGAGGGGGTCGCAGGGGGGTCACGGCATTAGAAAGGTTGAGAACCACTGGGTTAGGGGCAAGTATTTGAGCAGAAGACCATTGGGGAATTTACTGGGCTGCAGGCTTTATTGGGAAGAAGTTAAAAAAAAAAAAACCTCATCCATTTTGCTGCCAGCAAAATTCCTTGGATGTATCTGTGAAGTTGCTAGCAGTCAGGATCAAACTGAGGTAGACTTTACCATTGAAAGCCAGGTGACAGGTCTTGCTAATTAGTGGGACTTCATTTTTATTTTGCAGCATGCAAAAGAGAATTCAACTCAGCAGAGCAGTAGTGGGTTCTAAAACCCTTTACTACCGGTTCGTGCTTGCGTGATGCTTCTGTGCATGTGCAGAAGCGTCCCGGGCGGGTGGGCAGAGCCTCCCGCCGCTACCGGTTCTAAGAACCGGTCCGAACCGGGAGCAACCCACCACTGCAGCAGAGGATCTTACAGGAAAAGACATGAGGAAACATCTTTAATGGTACTGAAATTCTTGACATCAAAATTGAGAATGGGTTGACAGCAATACTGTTAGTGCAATCTTACGTGCTTCTGTATTGAAGTAAATCCCATTAAATTCACTAGGATTTATTGCAAGGTAAGAGTATTCAGAATAGCAGGAATCTGACAATAATTACTGTTGGACAAAACAGGCCTATGTCAGCGGTGGGTTGCTCCCGGTTTGGCCCAGTTCTTAGAACCAGTAGCGGCGGCAGCGGAAGGCTCCGCCCACCCACCCAGGACGCTTCTGCGCATGCGCAGAAGCATTGCACATGCGTGAGCGCGAGCGTGAACCAGTAGCAATGGGTTTTAGAACCCACTACTGGCCTATGTCTGTTTTGTTAAGATTTTCACTGTTGAATACTTGGCCATTGAATATTTTTAATGTTTAATAAGCAGGCATTTTTAGGCATCACCACATTTCCCAAAGGCAATCCAGATGACAGGAAAATCTTTTGGATATAAGTACAGAATGTACTTCTAACTTTCATGGTGCAATAGTAAATCTGGCATGAACTGAGTAATGTCAGTCGGTAAATGTTTTGCAGAGCAAACAATGCATAAAATGTGATTGAAATCCATACGTAGTTCTTGCATTATTTGCTTACCAGTAATCATTCCAAAACCAATCCACTTTATGAAATACTCATCACATATCATTTGTTTGACATGACTTGCCTTTCTTCCTTTACAGAACTGAAGGTAGAATCTGTAGTAATTCTAACTACGGTATTTATTTACATTTGTATACTGCTTGCTATTATAACTCCAGTCAGCATACAATGTATGAAACTTACTATAAAACAATTCACAGTCAATAAAACTGTAATAGAATCATTATGATTAATAAAAATGTTTGCTACTAGTACTAGTACTAATGCCCTCTGATGCCAAATGCCCTCTGAAAAAATATTGCCATTATCTTTTTTTTTAAGCAAGATGTGGGGGGAGGTGTTGTTCCAGAGAGAGGGCGCTGCTACTAAGAATGTCATTTTCCAAGTTCCAACTTCCCTTATTTCTTCGGGGAACCTGGTACTGTCTTTCTATGCTAGATAATATAGGGAGGGCAGATTCTATCTGGAGAAGATGGTCCCAAAGATAACAAGGACTTGAATCATAGAGTAGTCACCAACATCTTAAACTGGTCCTGGAAAACTATTGGCAACTAAAGCAGCTCACAAAACATGTGTTTTTCTGCTGTATGAATTAATGCCAATCTTCAGGCAGGTACTGTAACTGCGTTCTGTGCCAACTGTAATTTGTTTTTGTTTTTTGCAAGGTTGCCCCACATGAAACAAATTGCAGTAGTCTAACAAATGAACCATTGCTTTCCATAGCTTCTGGTACAGGGAATGACACAACTAGTGCCCTGCCAAACTAGGCAAAAGACTTTTCTGGCCAGAACTTCCACCAGGAGCTGTGGGTACAGGAGAATTCCCAGACTGCCTTCCAGCAAATTTGGGTGAGGTATCATCCTATTTAGAGGAACTGGAGCATCCATGGAACCAGAAGATTTCTGAATCAATGGTAAGGCCATCTTTGCAGGAATTTGACCATCTGTTTTATCCCATATACAGGTAGTCCTTGACTTACAACCATTCATTTAGTGACCATTTGAAGTTACAACGTCATTGAAAAAAGTGATTTATGACTGTTTTTCACACTTATGACCAGGGGTGAAATTCAAATTTTTTCCCTACCAGTTCTGTGGGCATGGCTTGGTGGGCGTGGCAGGGGAAGGATCCTACAAAATCTCCATTCCCTCCCCACTCCTGGGGGAAGGATATTGCAAAATCTCCATTCCCACCCCACACTGGGGCCAGCCAGAGGTGGTATTTGCCGGTTCTCCGAACTACTCAAAATTTCCGCTACTGGTTCTCCAGAACCTGTCAGAACCTGCTGAATTTCACCCCTGCTTATGACCATTGCAGCATTCCCGTGGTCACGAGATCAAAATTTGGACGCTTAGCAGCTGGCATGTATTTATGATGGTTGCAGTGTCCCAGGGTCATGTGAACCCCTTGGCAACTTTCCGACAAGCAAAGTCAATAGGGAAGTCAGATGCACTTAACAACCTTGTTACTAACTTAACAATTGCAGTGATTCACTTAACAACTATGTCAAGAAAGATCATAACATGAAGCAAAACTCACTTAGCTGTCTTGCCTTAGCAATATAAATTTTGGGCTCAGTTGTGGTCATAAATCGAGGAGGCAACATATCAAGATTTCTACAACGTCTCTGTTTGGTCTAGGGTAGGGCTGAGCCCTCACATAAATGTTCAAAGATTCAACCTCTCTTCTCCATCAACTCCAGTTGGGCCAGCCATTCAGAAAGGGGCAGAACCACTGCAAAACAGTTTCTCCAATTTCTAATACTTGCACTTGGTCCAAAATTATGCCAAGATTGATGGTCACAAACATTACTGAGAAAGCTAATAGGAGAAGGGTCTCCCCTCCTGGTCTCAGTTGTAGTTATCCACAAGAATAACAAATGCAGTCTCTATGAATGCTTAATACTGAAACCAGAGGTGGGTTGCTCCCAGTTTGGACCGGTTCTTTAGAACCGGTAGTGGGAATTTCCTGCCGTTCACTGAACCGGGAGCGATCGCCGGTTGGCCACGCTCACGAACCAGTTCTCTCAGCGGCGCCATAGGCGGTGCCATTTTGGTTTTGGCTTCTGTGCACGCACAGCTGTTTTTTGCTTCTGCGCATGCGCAGAAGCTGGGTTTTTGGCACTGCACATGTGCCCGTGCCCGCGCGGTGCGGGAGGAAGCGAACCGGTGGCGAGGTAAGTTAGAACCCACCTCTGACTGAAACCCATCAAAAAGAGGTCAGATAATAGTCTCATCCAAAATTTTTGTAATTAAAGTGCAGCCTTCTTCTTCCATAACCTTTCCAAGAAATGGAGACTGGCCAGTAATTATGTGTGACTGTTGGGTAAAGAGATTAAAAAAAAAAAAAAGAAATTCACTAATTTGTTTGTCACATGCAGGATATTTTAGATAATGCCTGGATTCTCTCTACAGACACTGTAGCGATATGGATCTTTGTCAGATGTTGAAGAGATTTGGTGAAAACAATGTCTTTCCAGAGATTAGAAGTCAAGTAATTATAAATCTCAGAGAAGGCATCAAAGGTGGCTTTAGCAATATCCCTCACACCAGCAGTGCAGTTTCCTGCAAAGCAGCCCAGGTTATCAGTTGTTGATGACAACCGTCATCAGTTACTTCTTCGGAAGCAGGACAGGCAAAATCCCATATTATCATTAGAGCTTTTCAACTAAGGACCAACATGATCACTGTAACCTCCAATGTTAACAAACAACTCGAATCTGGTGCAATGCCAGCACATCTTTGCTTCTAGTCTTTTAGATTTTTTTTAATGTCTCCTCTCAAATATTAGCCATCCTTCCTAGCTTTGTAATTTCTGTAAATTTTGTAAGCATTCCCTAGATTCCCTCATCCGTATCATTTATAAAAATGTGGAACTGCACCAGAATCCTAACCCTGTGGCACTCCACTCAAGATTTTTCTGAATTGATTTAGCAATCCGAATTAAGTTAAGCTCTTACTAAATTATTGATTTAAATATTCAATTAAAATTAGGTCAGTTTTTCAAACTGATTTGAATGATTGGATCAAAGTGAAATTTGTTTTCAAACTCATTTGTCAACTTGAGGCATGTTTTCCCTGATTTGCCTTGGCATATTTTCAAGCAGAAGTCACAAGTTGAAACAAGCTGTTTTACAGTAATTTAAAAAAAAAAATCAAGATACCAAGATGAGTTCAAAATTTAAACTATTGTTCCAGAGATGACATACAGCATCTGTTCATTTAGACCTGGGGTCCCCAAACTTGGCAACTTTAAGACTTGTGGACTTCAACTCCCAGAATTCTCCAGCCAGCATAGCTGGCTGGAGAATTCTGGGAGTTGAAGTCCACAAGTCTTAAAGTTGCCAAGTTTGAAAACCTCTGATTTAGACTTTTCACAGGGAACAAAGAGAGACTTCCTCAATTTGAGGAGAGATCACTACAGAGGTCAGTGAAGTTTCGATTGTTTTACTGCGTTGAGTGTGTATGTGTGCTTTCAAGTCAGTGTTGACTCCTAGCAACTGCCTGGACAAGTCCCTGTAGTTTTCTTGACAAGATTTCAGAAGTGGCTTGCCATTGCCTCCTTCCTAGGGTTAAGAGAGAATGACTGGGTCAGGGTCACCCAGCAGGCTTTATGGACTCTACCAGAGGTGGGTTCCTCCTGGTTCAGACTGGTTCGCCTGAACCAGTAGCGACCCGCTGGTGACGTCATGGTGATGTCACGGATCCGGTTTGGTCGGTGCCGGTCCGTGGGCGCCGCCTTCTGTTTTTTGGATTTTTTTTTTAAAAAAATTTTTTTTGGAATTTTTAAATATTTTTTTTCTTCTGCGCATGCGCAGAAGCCAAGTTTCTGGCACTGCGCATGCGTCACCATCTTGTTTTTGGCTTTTTGGGGGGGGGGGATTTTTTTAATGTTTTTGGCACTGCACATGCCCGCACGCGGCCACGAGGCACGGCCATGCGGCACGGGAGGAAGCGAACCGGCAGCAAGGTAAGTTAGAACCTACCCCTGGACTCTACTCCTAAGGCAGGACTAGAACACACAGTTTCATGGTTTCTAGTCTGGTGTCTTCACCAGTATACAAAACTGGCATTCTGATTTACCTAGGTGGCAGTAATTAAATCAGATATCCCTTCCTCCTTTATCTGACAGCCAGGATATTTCTAACCAATTATTCCACACTTTCCAGAATAGCTCCAACCACCAACCAACCCCCTGAAGACTACAAATACTACAAGGCAACCCCATTTCTGAACCATTGCATTGAGGAAGCCTTGCTGGGAGACAGGGTGAAATATTTGCAGAAAACCTGATGGACATTTTTGGCACTGCCAAAGTCTGGAGAATCCAGCAATTCAGGAAATGTTTCATCTACTTCACAGTCCATTTTGGAGCCGAAAACATTTACTCATAAGTCTCTGATACTCAGATGAGATTTTTATAAGCAAATCAGTGTAATAAATATAATCAGTAAGAAAACCTCATAGTGGAACTTGTCTTTCACTCATGCCTAACATATCTGGCAGCCTTCCAGTTGCTTGCTTATGCACCTGTCTTAGTGAATTCACAAACATGTATTGTAAAATTATACATCCTCCTTTAACAGTGAGTCAGTTCTACTTGTGAGCCAATGTTTGCGGATGCAAAACAATGACACCATTGAGATTTCCTTACTCTTCCCTGACAGAGAGAAGAGTGAGGCAGAGGATTTCACTGGTGCTGCGAAAGGATGTCTGGACCATTCCAAAAATAGCACAGTGCTGAGTCATGCTCAGCTCTGCATTAACCAGCAAGGAAAAATGGAGGGGAAGGAGGGAAGTAAAGCCATAGATCAAAGATGTCCTCCTACACCTGGTCAATCTCATGGCACAAAAGACTTTTTTAATGAAAGGATACTTGAAAGAATGAATATTTGTTCTTACTTGGGGAACCCAGTGTAAAACGATGCCATTAAGGCCCATAACTCTCAGTGACTGGTTGGAGGCATTAAATACTTGATTATAATACCAATAAGCAAAGATGTGGCAGACTTTTTTTTTTTTAAGGTCAAAACCTTTTGAAGAAAAAGACAATTAAATTCCTGATGTGCACCAGGGTGTAACATAGGCGACTTCCACATCATTGTTTCCACACCCTATTTCCTCAGAAGAAATTTGAAAATAACCCCCAGTTGTCTTCATTTCTGATGACTCAGAAACACAGAGAACCAGGGCAAAAATCACTGTCTACACTGTGTCTCCCCAGTTCCTACAGCAATAAAAACCCTTTTACTCCACACAAAAGAGATGGAAGTGAAATAAATCAAGAAGAACCCAAGCAGCTGGGCACTTGGCATCCTCCTTGCTGGCTGGGAAAAAGCTGCCAGGATCTTTTTGATTCAACCTTTGCTCTCTTCAGCCTCCTATTGAGGAAAGCTGCAGAGTTCTGAAACCACCTTTTCCCAAACCCTGGCAGTTAGAATCATAGGGTGGGAAGCAATGTTCCCTTTAACAATAGAAAACGCCGCGCGGCAGTTAGAAACTGCCGCGCAATGCTCTCTCATTACGTGCGCGGCCGCGCGGCCGCACACCTTAGAGGGAACGTTGGTGGGAAGGGATCTTGGAGGTCTTCTAGTTCAGAGGTCTTCAAACTTGGCAACTTTAAGACTTGTGGACTTCAACTCCCAGAATTCTCCAGCCAGCTATCCCAGAATTCTGGGAGTTGAAGTCCACAAGTCTTAAAGTTGCCAAGTTTGAAGACCTCTGTTCTAGTTCAACAACCTGTCCAAGGCAGGAGATCCTATACCAGTGATGATGAACCTTTTAGGCACCGAGTGCCCAAACTGCACGCACGCATGCCCAAACTCAAGGCACGTGCGCATGCCCAAATTGCAAAGCACATGCATGAACATGCGCACATGCGCAGCAGTGACCCGAAGACCAGCTGGCTGGTGGGAGGTGGGGCATCCCAACACCGGCAGCTCTGCCAGAGGTGAGATCTTTTTCTTTCGTGAGCTTTTGTTTCGTCGTTTGCAGGGAAACAGAAGCTCACAAAAGAAATGCCACGGAGAGCTGAGCTGGGGCAATGGCGCGTGCCATAGGTTTGCCATCACGGTCCTATACCGTTCTGGACAAATTGCTGTCCAAAGTTTTCTTGAAAACCTCTAGTGATAGAGCACCATAACTCTGGGAGGAAGCTATTCCATTGATTGTGCTGAACGTCAGGAAATTTCTCAGTTCCAGGCTGTATCTCTCTTTAATGAGCTTCCACGCATTGATTCTTGTCCTGCCCTAAGGTGCTTTGGAGAATAAGTCAACCCCCTCTTCTGTGAGACTGCCCCTCATGTCCTCCCTAAACCTTCTCTTCAATAAGCTAGACATACCTCCCTCAAGCATTCATCCTACAATTTATCCTGCAGACCCCTAATCATCTTTTTTGCTTTCCCCCAGACTCTTTTCTATGTCTCAGCATTTTTTTGTTTTCTATCGCGGTATCCAGAACTATACTCAGTATTCCAAGCTTGGTCTCTCCAGTGCAGTATAAAGCAGTATTCACTTCTCATTATCTTGATTCTATCCCTCTATTAATGCAGCCTAGGAGTGCATTGGCTTTTTTTGTGGCTGGGTTCTTCCCCGTTCGGACCAGTTCTCCTGAACCGGTAGCGGCCCGCTGGTGACATCATGATGATGTCACCAAACCGGATCGGTCGGTGCCGGTCTGTGGGGGCCACCATCTTTTTTTTATTTATTTTTTTTGAATTTATTTATTTGTTTTTGAATTTTTTTGAATTTTTTTTTCCTTCTGAGCATGCACAGAAGCCGACGTCCGGCACTGTGCATGCGGTTGCCATCTTTTTTTCGGCTTTATTTTTATTTATTTTTTTTCCCCCAGATTTTTTGTTACTGCGCAGGAGGGAGCGAACAGGCAGCGAGGTAAGTTGGAACCCACCCCTGCTGCTGCCTCATATTTAAGTGATTGTCTACCTGCTACTGAGGAAAGCTGCAGAGTTCTGAAACCACCCTTTCCTGAACCTTGGAAGTTAGGATGAGGGGAAAGAATTCAATTCCCCCAAACTCTGCCAGAACTCTAATAGTTGCAGCTATGATCAGTTGCAGAAAGGGGTCACTTGCACTGCAGCTGAGCTGTTGATATATCAGTCCAGTTCTTTGAAGACAATGTCTTGGGATCCAATCTAGCCCGATTGTAAACACATGTGTGCAAGTAGTTATGTTTGCCATGTTAACAGGAACACTGCCCTTTGACTTTATGTTGAGATTAAATTAGTCATTATGATGGTAGGAAGGAAAGAAAGCAAATCAGGTAATGAGCCAGGCCAAAAATATTTTACAGCAGTTCTGCTCTTTCCTGATCACTCAAAAATAAGTGATTAACCCTCTGTCTCCTAGTCACTCATTTATGGGGTGGCACATGGCTCACCTTTCTCCTCACAGCTGTCTAACATCTGTATGAAACTGGAGCAGGTTTATCCATTGGTTCAATAGGAGGCTGCTATCCAGTTGTATTTGTTTACCCCAGACCATACAGAAATTGCAGGAGAAATGCCTGCCCAGTGTTTGAAGATTGTGAAGGACCAGAAGGATCTAACAGGCTGGAAAAAGTCCTAGCAAGATATAGTTTTCATTTATCATAGAATCATAGGGACCTTTTAGAAACCATCTGGTTCTTTCGGGACTCCTACTTAAGCACATCTGTGAGACTATGGGATACTCTTGGAGTCCTGGCTTCAGCTTCATTAACAGGTAGAAACTCTATCCAGGAGGGTTTTTAATCCGATTTATTGGTTGCAGTCCTTTTTGGAGCAGGGGCCCTGATGACTGTTACTTATGTCTTCATTACCTTGAAATATGGTTACAGGGAGCTTCCCTTGAAGATAACTCAGAAGCTATAGCTGGTGCAAAATGCAATTGCCTGCCTGCTATGCATGATAGCAGTTATTGCGGAAAACCCCCTATGTTGTGGCAACTTCACTGGCCAATAGCTTTGCTCCCAGAGTGGATTCAAGATGCTGCTTCTTATTAAATCCTTTATGCCTTGGGTCCTTGTGATCCATGAGTCATCTTTAACCACAGTTTGTCCATCCTGGGCTTTCAACATAAGGGATACTTTGGATGCCTCCGGAATGTCAGGACCAAGAAACCAAAAACATGCTTATTGAACTGGCAGCTTTGGCCTTGTGAAAGAGTTTCCTCACTCCAGTGTTTATATGAACTCCACATTATTAGCTTTTAGAAAAGCAGGATTCCCTCCCCCCCTGGATGTTTGGAGCTTAAGTAACAATTGCTTAGATTGCTGTTCATTTTTAAATGGTTTGATTTTTAATTTGAATTCAGTGTGAATGATTAATTAAATAGTTATGATTTAAGTGTTTTACAATTTAATGGATTGCTGAGGCTTGTATTTTTGTAAGCCACCCTGAGCAGCTCCTAGGGTTGAATACATATTTTGCGTGTAAGCCTAAATCAGTTGTGGGTTGCTACCAGTTCGGACCGGTTCTTTAGTGCTGGTAGTGGAAATTTACCACCGCTCGCAGAACCGGCAGCGATGACCGGCGGTCCATGCTCCCGAACCAGTCCTTCGGTTGCCTCGGCTTGCAAAAAAACCCTCTGCGCATGCGCAAAGGCTTCTGCGCATGCGCAGAGGGTCATTTCCGGGTCTTTTGTGCGATGTGACGTGGGCGCACAGACTCGCTTCGCTCGCGCGCGCAAAATGCACACTTCCATCGCAATGCAAACTGGTAGGGAAGGTAAGTGGAACCCACCCCTGGCCTAAATCAACCTGCCCCAACCTGTTGCTTCCCAGATGTGTTGGGATTACAACTTCCAGAATTCCCAGTCCGCCTTGTCTCTCCTGTTGCCTAAACCAGAATGCTCCTTGGGGATTATGGGAGAGTGCAAGTAGAAAAAGCTCACAGAAGACATTTGGTTGAGGAACATCTCAGGCTAATATTTAGAAGAAAAAGACAATTTTTTAAATTTGCAGCTATTTTTCATTTTTTGTAAGATCCTGTATTATTTTAAAGTACTGCTTTCCATCTGCTGCTGCTTGATTAATCAAGTGAAATTTTTCCCAACTGATTCACTAAATTGATTCGTTAATTAAACACTGCAGACCTGTCATTAAGGCTGGTCTAGTCAGAATGCAGAAAGGTGGAAATGTATGAAAAGAGAAACATGACTACATGTCAGGGGATACCGGTTAGTATGGCAGAAATGGAAACAATTATGCGCTCTCCAGGAAATTGTCTAAGGGAAACCTCAATAATGGTTAGATCATGACTGATGACTTATTTGCTCCCTACAAAAGGCAGAAGTTATCTGCAGGGAGGCCCTAGGATATTTGTAGTAACAAGAAAACTTAGCCTGGTTGCTAAGTGACTTGCTCTCCTTACCAACTTTCCATGGCTGAAGTTCTAAGGTCAGGTCAAAGCACATGAAATCCAAGGAAGAATTGTCATCTTTTTCATGACAACAGGTTTAGTTGGATTTTGTTAACCAACTAAAATACAAAAAGAGAAGTTCAATAAGGCTTTCTGCCATTGGGTTTCTTAGAGTTGGGGGAACTGTACTCATTGAGCTGTACTATCAAGCAATGATAAACAAGGTGAGGTAATAGGATGGGATATGCAGCCCTCCAAATGCAAAGATCTGATACATTAAGGATACCAATTAAAAATATGTCTCTCTTAATAAAGAAGTCTTAATGTTCCAGAAAACTGATCTTGACCCATTTCAGTCTGACTTCAAGCCATGGATTGATACTGGAATAGTTTTAATTGCTTTTTTGGATGACTGTTCAAAATGACAATTGAGATAGTCCATTATGTCTTCATAGCTTTTGATATCTTTGACTTCATATCTTGATAGATCGACTCTGGGGATTAAAAGCATGATAAAAAATTTAAACAATAGTTAAAACAAACCATGGCTTAGTGTGATGTGTAAACTCAGCCAATGTCTACTTTAGCTTTTTCTAACCTGGCATCCTGCAGGTATTCTAGGACTATAACTCTAAAATTCCCTTGTTAATCAAATTGTAGGGAGCGTTGTATGTGCTGAGGATGGAGGGGAAGAAGCAGTTATCATCAGTTTGCTTCCCGGTAAATTTGTATTTTGTGATTGGCAATACATTGACACACAGACATTTTTAATGAAGCTTCCTAATATGCTTTCCAAATCTTAACTGTACAGCTCAAGTTTTCCTTATCATTGCATCTCTTCTATTCATTTTCTTCTTGCAAGGATTATTATGACCATATATCTTTTCAAACTATAAAACAGTTATAAGACAGCTGTTGGGATAGCAGGAATGAGAAGAAAACTCTCCTACACAGAGCCCCTTGTGGATCTGATAAAAATCTAAACCACTGTTTGTCAATCTGAACAAATGTGAGATAGGTGAAGTAAGGAATTCTGGCAGTTGAAGTCCACTCATCTCACAATTGCTGAGATTGAGAAACATTGCTCTAAACAAAGAGGGGCTGTTTTCCTTGGTTTCCCAAACTGTTTGTTTACGCACAAACAAAGAGGTTTGTACTTGCCATCTGTACTCTGTCAGGGTCTGGCCTTCTCTCCTCCCAGTGTCATGGCTGGGCAGGGCAAACACAGTGGCATCTTTCAGACTGCAGCCAGAATATTCCAGTCTGTTCTGGATGCCTTCAACTGTATGGGACTTCTCCAAGGAAAGTAAGCTATTATTCATTCACCGTTTAACAACTCTGTCTGCCCTTGGACTGCAATCCTTATTACAACAGTTTGTACAAGAACATGATTAAAAAGAGAAAATATTCAAATGACTGCAAACATGGCCATGAAAATCTATAGAAAGTAATCCATAATCCAGTGAAAACAATAGCCTATAGCTTCTTTGTTGGCTTTAGTTTCAGGCTCCCCATCCTGATAAAGGAGCCTTTTTGCTAGTTGGAATGAGAGCATGCTTAGAAAAGTGAAAGAGATTGAAACAATAGCCTGTGAGGTCCCGAATTCTGAGCCCATTGTAGCCAACATACTGGTACTCTATATCCATAGCTGTTGCTGTAGCTCAGCTTTTGCAAGCATCTGTTTTCAATATGGGGGGAAAAGACAATATAACATTATTGCTACTTTTAGTAGCTCATTGCCAATTAACATAGTAAATGCCCAGGATATAAAAAGAATACTTATCAGACCATGTTAGTTTGGAGCAGCATATATTAAAAGGGAACAACAACCTATCCTCGAGCCAACTTTAGCCTTGAGTTTAGCACCCCGCCCTGCAACTCTTTTTTGCCCTTTTATTGAACAGCTGGGATGAGGTCACCAGCCTGAAATTTGAGCAATAGTTAATGTGCAGCTCCAGTGTGTGCTGCAGACAGTCTCGGGCTCATTTGCATAGTCTTTCAGTGCTTCTTTGGGTCATGGGGGCAATTGGTGATCTTTGCAGGAATCAAAAGAAAGGACCTCTATGCTCAATAGAGTGAAATTATTATTCTTAATTTCATACTATTTGTTTACAAATGCCACTGGAATGGAACAAATATGCTGTCTCAATGAAGAACTGGAACACATCTTTTCTTTTCCCTAAATGATATTTGAAAGGTCTTGAATATAATTTGTGTCCATGTAATTTATTTATTTAAGGCTCGCCATGAAAATAATATTGAAAAGTCCCTACTTTAAGTTTTTTTTTAATCTACAAAGCATGATAGGACAAATAAAATAAATGAGGAGGAAGGGAGTAAAAAGCAAACTACCGCTTCTTAAATTTACCATTTGCTCAGATCTTTTTTTATCACAAGATGAAAATGATTTAAGAACTCTTTTAGGCTGTTGGGTAGGTAGGTAACATGGAGGCCCCAAAGGAAAATAGAATACAGGCAGCCCTCACTTAATGATTGCAATTAGGACAGGCATGACATGCCTGACTTACAATATCAGTCCCACTATGGTCATTAAGCAAACCTGCAGTTGTTAAATGTGATATAATGTGATTTTACTACCAGCTTCCCCATTGACTTTGCTTGTTGGAAGCCAGCTATGAAGGTTGCAAATAGTGATTGCATGACCATAGGATACTGTAACCATCATAAATGTGCTTTGGTTGTGAAATACCTGGATCATGATCACATGACCAGGTATTTCACAATACCTGCAACTGAGCTGTAAGTTCAAGTTATTGTATTGTATTGTATGTTCAAGGAATTATATATTTACTTTTTCAGAGCCATCATAAGTTGATCAATCACTGGATAAGCACTCATTAACTGAGGACTTCCTTCCTTCCTTCCTTCCTTCCTTCCTTCCTTCCTTCCTTCCTTCCTTCCTTCCTTCCTTCCTTCCTTCCTTCCTTCCTT
>QLTV01003654.1:2315543-2350854 GCA_003457575.1 Thermophis baileyi
CCCCCACCCCCCCGGCGGTCCTCCCGAGGCCAGAAATGGCCCGTTTCCCAACTTGAACTGGGCCATTTCTGCCCTCCAGGGGGGTGGGGAAAGCCATTTTCACCCTCCCCAGGCTCCTAGAAAGGCTCTGAAGCCTGGGGAGAGCGAAAAACAGGTGTGCCATCGTGTGCTGGGAGTGGGGGGTGTTTACGTGTGCATGCGTGGGGGGGGGCGCATGGAATTATGGGTGTGGGCACGTGTGCGCATGACCCCCCACGCTCCCCCCTTTTGGCATGCGAACCAAAAAAGGTTCACCATCACTGACCTAGGACTTCTTTGGCAGACTGCATGGCTCTCTCTACCCTGCCATTGCTGGCCGGGTGCCAGGGGGCCACCAGGGCATGGTGGATGCCATGGGCTGCCAAGAACATCTGGAAGCATGTGGAGGTTAGTTGCGGCCCGTTGTCCAAGACTAGGACATCAGGCAACCCATGAGTGGCAAATATCTTCCCCAGGGTCCTGATTACTGCCTCAGAAGTGGTAGAGGTCATGAGTTCGAGTTCTACCCACTTCGAGTATGTGTCGACCAGCACTAGGAACTGTCGCCCACGGAAAGGTCCAGCAAAATCCAAGTGTACCCTGGACCAGGGGGCCCTAGGGACTTCCCATTCCCTTGGTGGGGTGGCTGGAGCGGCAGGGCGAGATTCCTGGCATGCCTGGCATCCTGCCACCCACTCTGCGATGGCCGGATCAATGCCTGGCCACCAAACGTAGCTCCTCCCCAGGGCCTTCATCCTAACTATGCCGGGGTGGCTATCATGCAGAGATGTGAGAATGGAGTGTTGCAATCTTTGGGGGACCACCACCCTATTACCCCACAGTAGGCACCCCCGCTGCACTGACAGCTCATGTTGTCGTGCCTTATAAGGGAGAAATTCTGAGGCAACCCTTCCCAGGGGCCAGCCCCAGGTCCTTCCAGTCCAGGACCTGGTGCAGGATGGGGTCCCTGGAAGAGTGAGAGGCAATGGGTGGGTGCAGCTCCTTGATGAGGAGAACATCAGAGGAGGATGCAGGGTCAAGAACAGAGATGGGCAAAGGGCAGCGATTTAGGCCATCTGCATTGGCAAGTAACCTGCCAGGGCGGTACGTTAAGTGATAGGAATAGGCGACCAAGAACTCGGTCCACCTGGACATGCGGGGTGAGAGTATTTGGGGTGTTTGGCGGTCCCCAGCTAAAAGGCCCAAAAGGGGCTTGTGATCCGTGTTTAACTCAAATGGACGCCCATAGTCATAATCGTGGAATTTTTTGACAGCAGCCACCAAGGCAAGGGCCTCCTTGTCAGTTTGGCTGTAATTCCTCTCGGTGGAGGAGAGGTTCTGGAGTAATAGGCGATAGGTGCCTCAGTGCTATTTGGCAATTTATGGCTGAGCACCGCTCCAATGCCACAGGGGGAAGCGTCTGCAGCCAGGGTGAGGGGCAGCTTGTGGCTGTATTGTATGAGGACAGCATCTGACGTGAGAAGGTGTTTAACAGCCTGAAACACTGCAAGTTCCCTCTTGCCCCAACACCATGGTGTTTTGGAATCCAACAGCCGGTGAAGGGGCTCTGCGACAGTGGCCTTATGTGGGAGAAACACACTGTAAAAATTCAAAAGGCCTAAAAAGGCTTGCAATTCGGCCTTGTTAGAAGGAGGGGGAGCCCGTTGGATGGCAGCCACCTTGGAAGGCGTGGGGTGGATACCAGTAGCATCAATTAAATACCCTAAGAACTCTACACATGGGACCCCCAACCGACACTTGTTCTTTTTGAGTTTGAGGCCAGCCTCCCTAAACCACAGTAGGACATGCCATACCCGGTTGATGAGCTCCTGCTTGCTAGAGGCAGAGATGAGGATGTCATCGAAATAGGGGATGACACCAGGCAACCCTTGCAGCAGCCTCTCCATTAGGTTCTGGAAAAGGCCAGGGGCAATACTCACACCAAACTGGAGGCGGCCCCCCGGTGGGTGACAATTGTCTGGCCGTCAGCAGTTGCCTCATCCACCGGGAGCTGCTGATATACTTGCGCCAAGTCCAGTTTGGCAAAAATGGAGCCCTGGCCTAACGAATGGAGCAGGTGCTGGACAACTGGGACAGGGTAGGGGTGTGCCTGCAAGGCCTTATTCAAAGAACATTTATAGTCGGCACAGATGCGAATAGACCCATCTGGCTTAATAGGAATGACGATAGGCGTCTCCCATTTGGCATGGTCAGTGGGTTCAAGAACGCCTTGGGCAATCAATTTATCAAGCTCAGCATCCACCTTTGGGCGAAGGGCGAAAAGTACCCATCTAGGCTTCAGCCGAATGGGGGCCACGTGGGGATCTAAATTTAAGGAGATGGGGGTGCCAACATATTTACCCAGGGAGTCCTTGAAGACATCTGCAAACTCAGTAGCCAGGCCGCCAAAGTCATCACAGACGGTAGAGTGGATGCCAGTGATGCCAAGGCCCAAGGAGCCGAACCAATCCAGCCCAAGGAGAGAAGGAAGGGAACCTGTGACAACGATCAGAGGAAGGTGACCAGTGAAAGAACCTTTTTCCACAAGAAGGTGCCCCCGCCCCAGAATGGGAATGTTATTTCCCTGATAGTCCCTGAGCCTCAAGCTGCAGGGAGTTAGGGAGGCAGATGAGAGAGTGGGCACTAATTTTTTTAACGTGCCCCAGGAGACTAGACTCTTGGAGGAGCCTGTGTCAACCTCCATATTGCAAGGGGTACCCTCAATTTTAACTGTGAGGTAGATCTTTTTCTTGTGCCCCCCCCCCGGTGGCTTGGCAGACATCCTCTTCGGTGACTTCGTAGTCCCTCATAACAGCAAAGCAGTCATCTCTGGGCTTAAAGGACCTGCTGGGAGGGCGTCGAATGGCAGGTTGAGAGGTTGCAGGCAGGTTGGCGTGGCATACTCTGGCCAAATGACCCTGCTTGCCGCAGCGTCGACAGATAGCCATTTTAAAACAGCAAGCGGCTCGAGGGTGCATTTCTCCGCAGCTAGGGCAGGGCGGCATGGAGTTTTTTTGTGCCGCGGGCCATTTCTTTTGCGGTGACGACCTGAGGTGACTGACATCATCCCCATCGTCTGTGGCATCTTCTGGAAGCGCGTCCTCGTAGTGGACCACCACGGAACGGCTGGCAGGGGAAGCAACCGGCTGGAATCTGTGTATTTCAGCTGTGGAGTTGTTGGACATCTCCGAGGCTCTGGCTTTATCAAGGGCTACCTTGAGGCTAAGTTCTGTGCGGGCTAACAAACGGCGCTGTAGATGAATATCCCTCATGCCACACACTAGTTGTTCAAGGAGGGAATCATCCAAGTCCCCAAACTCGCAGTCCAGGGCAGCGTCTCTGAGGGAAGCCATGTACTGGTTAATGGACTCACCCTCCCTTTGAGTCCTCTGCCTGAACGTGAACCTCCGGGCTATGCGAGGTGGGGTTGGGGTGTAGCGGTTCCTTAACTTTGCAAGGAGGTCTTCCCAAGGTACCATATAGACCAGTTGAGGGGCGACTAGAGCCCACGCAGTGGAGAACATCTGGTGGCCAGAAACGTTCAGGAAATAGGCTCTTTTTCTTCCGCTGGACAACTCGGTGAGGTTGTTTGCCTGGAGGAAACATTCAAACCTCTCCAGGTACGCATCCCACATTTCTGTGGCTGGGCTATATGCTTCAAAAGAGGTCGGGTTGTTGTTGCTTGCCATCCTGAAAGGGCAGACTGAGGCGTTGCCTTTGTGACGAACAACTCGAGGTGGCTCGATTTGCGGCGGTTTCGGTCATCCGCTGCCTCAGCATCCCACCTTCATCGCCAGTATTACGTCCGCAAACTGAAGGGTTAATAACTGAGGCGAGCCAGGATGTGGAACCAAAAAGAAGCCTTTATTCGGCTTAACAAGAATGGCAACAACCTTAACAACTAACAGTTCCAGTCAGTCAGGAAACTCTTTGCGTCTGACAGCTCTTTTATAGCCAGCTGTCAGACGCGACAGCCAATGGTGGAGCTCCAATTCTCCCGCTCTCCAGCAGCTTCGGCATCAGCCAATCAGGGGCACTCCCGTGGACAGTGAGCGTCTGTGAGGACGTTGCAACATATATCAGCCGTACTGATGCAGTGGTTAGAATGCAGTACTGCCGGCTACTTCTGCTGACTGCCGGCTGCCAGCAGTTCGGCAGTTCGATTCTCACTGGCTCAAGGTTGACTCAGCCTTCCATTCTTCCGAGGTCAGTAAAATGAGGACCTAGATTGTTGGGGGCAATATGTTGACTCTGTAAACCTCTTAGAGAGGGCTGTCAAGCACTGCGAAGTGGTATATAAGGCTAAGTGCTATTGCTATCAGGTAAGAAAACCTCAAGACAACATGATAATAATTGATGATACATTATTTTTACATGCCACTGGACTGCCAGTGACTCTGGGCTTCTTACAACATTAAAACCAACCAGCCAATGCACTCCCCCCCGCCATATAGATAATAAAAATCCAACAAACATATTTATACAGGTGTAACAGCTATAGCAGCTGATAGAATAATTCACAACACATATATTGATGGCTCAAACAGCATCCTGGCCCAGTGCTCAAGGTAAAAGCCAGATCTTCAGGTCGTTTCTAAAGGCCAACAGGATCCAGATCTTTGGGAGAGATGAATCCTGTTCCATAGGGTACAGGCACAGCAACAGAGAAGGAAGACTTCCTGGGTCTCTCTAGGTGAAGCTACAGGTAGTCCTCGACTTACAACAGTTCATTTAGTGACCATTCAAAGTTACAATAGCACTGAAAAAAGTGACTTATGACTCTTTTTCACGCTTATAACTGTTGTAGCATCCCCATGGTCACATGATCAAAATTCAGATGCTTGGCAATTGGTTCATATTTATGACGGTTGCAGTGTCCCGGGGTCATGTGATCAGCTTTTGCAACAAGCAAAGTCAATGGGGAAGCCAGATTCACTTAACAACCATGTTACTAACTTAACTCATGCAACGATTCACTTAACAACTGTGGCAAGAAAAGTCGTAAAACGAGGCAAAGTCACTGAACAAATGTTTCACTTAGCAACATAAATGTTGGGGTCAGTTGTGTTGTAACTTGTATTTAACAGGAGCCAGATCTTTTTCATGGGCAGTGATCATTTGAGATAAGGGTTCCTCAAATATTCTGGCCCCTGCCATTGAAGGGCATTGTAAGCAGAAACCATACAGCACTTTGAGTTGGCTGGTAATTAATGCAAAGGATGCAATACAGAGGTGAGTTCCTCCCGGTTCGGACCGGTTCTATAGAACTGGTAGTAACTTGGCAGCCTGGGTCGCTAGAACCGCCAGCGACCCAGACCTGCCAAGCCCCTGAACCGGTTCTTTCGGCGGCGCCATAGGCGCCACCATCTTGTTTTTTGCTTCTGCGCATGCGCAGAAGCTTTTTTTAAGCACTGTGCCTGCACGAAGCACGCGTGCCTGCACAACGCAACACTGAGCGAACCGGCAGCGAAGAAAACCAGAACCCATCCCTGATGCAATTGTGGTATTACTTGGGTGTACTGAGATGCACCCGTATCTTCCTGTGCTGCTATATAGTATTCTGGTCCAGCCATGGTTCCATAGGTCTTCAAGTACAGCCCCCTGTATAGCGCATTGCAGTAATCCAGGCAAATGTTTACCAAAGTATGAATGGACATCATCCAGGCTTAGGGAGGAATGGCTGCAGCTGGTGTAAAAGACAGATTTATGCAAAGGTCCTTCTGATCACGGCTGCCATTTTCTCCTTGAATAGGAGCCTGAAGCCCAGTGTAATGGAATGTGTGGGTGATCTTAGGGAATGAGGAGAAGAGATGTTGCCCATGCAACAATCAGACGAGAAGGGGCAGCCCACAAGGGCTTAATGGTCAGAGAAACAAATTTAGGAAGGACTCGCCCTAATTGATGAAACAATTCAGACTTGCAAGATTCTACTAATGTAAATAGAATTAGGAAATTAAACAATAGAAATTCGAAATTAAACAAGAATTAGGTCATCTAGTCTTGTTTCCTGTCTGGTTTATCTGGGAGGGCTGGCACCCAATAGGACCCTCAGATAGCATTTCAACCCATTCAGAACCAACAATAGAAAATTTATTTTTCTTTATTCTTATTTTTTCTTTCTTTTCTATTTTTTTAGTTTGTATTGATCCTTAAGCTTTTTAATTGTAATGTGTAACAAAATTACTGTAAACAAAGAGAATCATGCTTAGAAAAAATATATATCTTTTGGCTTAGGCAGCTGCCAAAGAGAAATATCATTTTGCTTGTTCATTTCTAAGGAAGCGGCATATATCACTGCTCCCAGTAATTATCTCTACCGTTGAATTGTTTTATTGTTAGAATGTTTTTCCTAACAATTAACCAGAAACTTCTTCCTATAACTTAAGGCCATTATTCTGCACATTCCACATTTAGACAATAGATAACATGTCTTGGGTTCTTTTGTGCGAAGGAAATATCACTATGTAAAGGGTGCTATTATACTCCTCTCAAACTTTTCCCCACAATTCCCAATTCCCACAAGATTTAGTTTCCACTCTGCAGTTGAGTATTCTTACCACCCTTTCCACCTATTCCACTTTCTTGCAAAATTTCTTATAATGTGCTATCCAAACCTGGGCACAATACATGAGATGTAATCCAAGGGCCATTATGAGTTGAGTGGCTTTATAAATATGATTTAAACGAACAACTGCAGACCATGATAAAGGAAACTAGATTTACACTGGATTTTCTCAAACTAGTTTTAAGTGCCCCGAATTAGAGGTTGGAATCAGAATCTTGAGAACTGAGATAAGAATCCTCTAGTAATGTGTTTATTAATCTAAGCTCTCTCTGTAGCTTTTTCCTCTAGGATGTTTGCAAGAAGGATGAAAACTGATTATTCAATAAACTTGTAATGGGATCTCCTATTAGCTGGTTGTTCTTTCTTTCTCATGAAACCTGACCAATGGAAAATTAAATGAAAATATTACTTCCTGTGATTGGGAAACTTTACTCCTGTTGTTGCAACTGAAAATTGCACTTGTGACTACTTCTGCATATTGAAAGACGTGTTCACTGCAGAAGAATCAATGAAGGATTCTTCTGAGATAAATGGAAAATGGGTGCTGAAAATAAATCAGCACCCTACTGTTGTAAGTTGAGGACTATCCATACAGGTAGTCCTCGACTTACAACAGTTTGTTTAGTGACCATTTGAAGTTACGACATTTTAAAAAGGGACTTATGACCATTTTTCACTCTTACAACCATTGAAGCATCTCCATAGTCACACAATCAAAATTCAGATGCTTGGCAATTGGTTCATACTTATGACGGTTGCAATGTCCAGAGGTCATTAGCACCTTCTGACAAGCAAAGGCAATGGGAAGCCAGATTCATTTAACAATGGGTGTTACTAATTTAACAACTACAACGATTCCCTTAACAACTGTGGCAAGAAAGGTCATAAAATGGGCAAAATTCACTTAACAACTTTCTCACTTAGCAACAGAAATTTTGGGCTCAATTGTGCTTGTAAGTCAAGGACTACCTGTACTTCTGTCCTAGCATATTTTTCTGGATTTGATTGAGGGGCCGGTGTACCACTGTATTACTAACTACTGAATACATATCTGACAAGATTTTTTTTTTAACAGAGAATGCCTTTTTATTATTTCATTGCAGACAATCTATCACACAAATCAGTCTTATTTTGCCTCATAATGCAAAATGTTCTCTCACCCAGCCTCATCTAGATCTTTCACTGTTTGTGCCTTGCTCAGTTTATTGCTTCTTATACAAATATGGCAGAAATGGGTATGTTGCAATTGGGACCGCTGAAATCCTTGACACCGATTAGTTTCATATAGATCAGGGGCGTCAAACTCGATTTCATTGAGGGCCGCATCAGGGTTGTGTTTGACCTCAGGGGCCAGGGCGGGCATGGCCAGCTCGATGTCACTCAAGCGAGGCTCCGTGTTCAGCTGCGATGGCCTCCTGGAGCCCTCTGCCAGCAAAAACGGAGCCCAGGGCCTCCCCAGGCTCCGTTTTTGCTGGCAGAGGGCTCCAGGAGGCCGTTGCGGCCAAAACTGGAGCCTGGGTGGGCCTCATGCGGCCTCCCCTAGCTCCATTTTCACTGGCAGAGGGTTCTATCACACAAATCAGTCTTATTTTGCCTCATAATGCAAAATGTTCTCTCACCCAGCCTCATCTAGATCTTTCACTGTTTGTGCCTTGCTCAGTTTATTGCTTCTTATACAAATATGGCAGAAATGGGTATGTTGCAATTGGGACCGCTGAAATCCTTGACACCGATTAGTTTCATATAGATCAGGGGCGTCAAACTCGATTTCATTGAGGGCCGCATCAGGGTTGTGTTTGACCTCAGGGGCCAGGGTGGGCATGGCCAGCTCGATGTCACTCAAGCGAGGCTCCGTGTTCAGCTGCGATGGCCTCCTGGAGCCCTCTGCCAGCAAAAACGGAGCCCAGGGCCTCCCCAGGCTCCGTTTTTGCTGGCAGAGGGCTCCAGGAGGCCGTTGCGGCCAAAACTGGAGCCTGGGTGGGCCTCATGCGGCCTCCCCTAGCTCCATTTTCACTGGCAGAGGGTTGCAGGAGGCCATTGTAGCCAAAAATAGAGCCTGGGAGGGCCGTGCGCGGTCCTCCCAAGCTCCGTTTTCACTGGCAGAGGCACCACAGGCCGGTCCGCTGCTTCCAGGGTGGGCCCACGGGCCAGATGTAAGCACCCCATGGGCCAGATTCAGCCCACAGGCCTTGAGTTTGACACCCCTGATATAAATAGTGCTTGACTTAATGATCACAATTGAGATTGGAATTTCTGTCGCAAATTTTTGCAGTTGTAAGTCAAGTTGGACCTGATTTTACAACAATTTTACAGTCATCGTTAAGCAAATCACACAGACGTTAAGCAAATCCAGCTTCCCAATGGGCATTTTTTGCCAGAAATCGGGATCACATTACCGCAGGATACTGTAAGCAGTCATAAATGTGAACCAGTTGCCAACTACTCCAATTGCAATCATGTGACTGTAGGGTTGGTGCAACAGTCATAAGTGCGAATACAGGTCATGTCACTTTTCCCGAGTCCATTGTGATTTTGAATCATTGTTAAACGGACGATTGTTAAGTCGAGGACTATCTGTACATAGAGTATTATGTGCAGATGAACATCGAATTAAAATAAAATCTCTGTTCTGTGGAATTTCATTCAGTGGACTTCAGATGGAATGTACAAAATCTAAATTCATACATCTTATCTGAGTTGCATGAATTGACATTGTCAGCCTTCGGCCACTCTATGGATCAACCCTCTCCATGCTCCTCGGTCTCACCCCACCTCTTTCAGATCCGCCGTGGTCAGCCTGGTGTCATCCTTTATAGTGTCCAGCCAATGGGTACTAAGCAGGGGTGGGTTCTAACTTACCTCGCTGCCGGTTCACTTCCTCCCGCGCCATGTGGCCACACCTCGTGGGTGCATGCGCACTTCGCACGCGCGTGCATGCGCAGTGCTGAAATTTTTTTTAAAGCCCCAAAAAAGCCAAAAACAAGATGGCGGTGCATGCGCAGTGCTGGCAACTTGGCTTCTGTGCATGTGCAGAAGAAAACAAAAAACAAAACAAAAACTCCCCAAAAAAAATTCCCCCCCAAAAAAATCCAAAAAAAAGATGGCGGCGTCCACGGACCGGCACCGACCGAACCGGCTCTGTGACATCACCAGCGGGTTGCTACCGGTTCGGGCGAACTGGTCTGAACCGAGAGGAACCCACCTCTGGTACTAAGGCATAAATTATAAATTAGGAATTAATGGATTTTCAGCTTTACCAGATACCTATTCCTGCAATGGATCATAAAACTGAGATTTTTCTATACCTTAAAAGACACTCTCAGTATGGGAAGAAAATGTTTTTGTCCTCACTTAGAGAAGTCTGCAAACCGAGAAAATGTCCTGGCAAAGGTGGCAACTTAAAGGACAGGAAACCAAAGATTAGGACAACGAGACAAGCTTGGTCCTACAGAATGTTTAGGCAAAGCAAAATAATAACTTCAGACAATCAACCTCAGCACTGTGATGTAGGTCTTGTGGCTTTGCTATAAAGTGGAAAAGAAGAAGAAGAAGAAACTCTGAGTCCATTTTCACCCCATTGACAGGCTCAGCTGTTATTAAAACCAAAAAGCAATAGGAATGGATCCTCTTCCTCAAAGGAATCTGAAGGGAACATGCTTGTCAAAGGTTGTTGAGTAATGGTTTCTAACCTTCTAAGTAATGGCTTCTAACCTTTTAAGAAATACTGTTAATCAGAGTTCTTGGATGTGTGTTTATCAGTTAAACAGATTCCAGTTCTGGCTTCTGGGTGGGGAATTTACATGATGATGGGGGCAGAGGTGGTATTCAGCTGGTTTAGACCGGTTCGGGCGAACCAGTAGTGGTGACCACCCCCACGCTATGCTGTCCTATTTCTGCATGTTTTGAAGCCGCACGTATGCGTGCAAGCCATGCGTGTGAGCAAAACGCATGCGCGGAAGGGACGGGCGCGCTCACATTTGCGAACCGGTAGGGAAGGTAAGTGAATACCACCTCTGGATGGGGGAGATATGAAATGGATTACAAGAAGATCCCAAGAGGATGCCTTAGAAACGGGCATGTGGACAAGAGAGACATGAGCAGGAAAAGAGAATGTGGAAAGCTGTGAGTCTGGGCCAGGGAGAAGAGGAGGGGTGGTGGTAGTATAGGGTGATCTATCTGGAGTTGCGACATAGGAATTTTGCTAGTTGTGGTTTCCCTTTCCTTAGCAGCATAGTGTCCTAGAAAAATCCCCCAAGGACAATGTCAACTTTACTCTAGGGGCTCAGGGATTATTTTTATAGGAAAGGCTCAGTTGAATTTCACTGACAATTCTTGGATTGCAGCTCTTTAAAAATGTGTCTTGATATTGCCCAGTACAGTTTGTGCACATTAAAGGGATGACCTGTCTCCTCATTCTCAAATAAGATGAAAAAGTTCTTATGAAGTATGATTCTGTTATAGTAGAAGATATTCCTTAAAATATTGCCCATCCAAACAATTACTGTGGCTGCTTGTGGGAACTAAGTTGGCCTGTCCAGAGCTGGAAAGTTTTTTTATTCTAATTTCGAGTGCTTGCTATATTCCTGTTGTGCAGATTTCCTATTTCTCCCTGATTGATTCACATACAATATTAGACAAAAAGTATACACGTTCACAGATTTTCCATGGCTTAAACATCCATACTAAATTTAAATCGATTGGGTGTATCAAATATTCCTATCATCCCAAGGATATTGTGAAAATATATAGTTCTACGAGAGTTAATTACTGCAAATCACAGGCATTTTATATAGTTTTCATCTCAAAGACCAAGTTTGGCATACACTTGACAGCCTGGCATAGACAATTATTGCCAGATTCTCACTGGTTACCTTGAATCTGTTAGTTCTTTCACATTAAAAAGTGCTCTCACAAGACACAGAATATATGGTAAGTATTGACTGAATAATATTAATATTAATGCTGGAGTTTAGTATAGCTCAAAAAATAAAAGAGCCTACAGGAAATGTAAAATCTGAGGTTTTTGGGGACAGATTCTAATAATAAACAGTAGGAGCTAAATCATTATGTTCACTATATTTTATTCATTAGGATTTGTGTTTTATTCATCTTTAGAATGCAAGGCAGATCATGGCAATGTCTTTTTAAAGTCAGCCTTCTCTTTAAATCTGCTCTCGAAGCCTATTGCAATCTGCTTCCTTGTTGCATTAATTACTTTTGAATACTGTTTAGACACTGTTGATTCTGTTTATATTTTCTTGCTTTTTTCTAAATAGTTTTTATCCTACGGTTTTGTGTAATGTAATTTGTGTCTGAGGAAACCTAGTTAGAACAGATCTTTATTTTTCTTTGCTTAAAAGAGCAATATATTTGCTGAAAGAGAAATAATAAAGGGTGAGGAAATAAAAACTTAGTTGTTCTTAATTGAACTTAAAAGCATAGCAGGTGAGGTTAATATCTCAATGGCAGATGCCCAATAGATACCAACCCATTCTATTCCCCCCCCCCCAAAAAATTATATGGAATTTGTTCATGAAATTCCATGGAGCTAAGGTGATTCCAATCAGAATTTACATTTTGAAGACTTTACTCCACTTGGTGGAGTAGCATTCCTAACTGTTAGTGCTACAACTCCCAGAGTTCCTAGCTATCACGGGCAAAAGAATTTGGGCAGTGCTATCATAAATCAACCTGGTGGGGAAGGCTGGCTTATGTGCACACACCTGACCTATTTTCAAACAAATGGGAGGTGTTGTGTTTCATTTCTTTTTCATATGAACTCCACGTATGTGGATTAAAAAAAGATCTCCTCCCCCTTTTTTCCTACTATGTTTTCTTCTTTGAATCTTTTCTCTCCTCATCCCTATTTGGCTCACCTTTTAGAACAGAAATTTGAGAGAGAGAAGGGAGTTCAGTTGCCCTCAGCTCTTTTTTTTTTTTTTTAAAGCAACTCGGATCCCTTCAATCTCTCTGGATTTATTTTGGAGAGGCTACCGTCTGTGTTTTACCAGTGTCTGATTGTCATTCAGAAACCAAGCTGGACGTCTTCATTCCAGGGATATTTTCCTGGTGAGTCAGGTTCTGATACTGGATGATCAGCTTGCCTGTTGGGAAGTGGAGGAGGAAGGCCACCGAGACAGTTTGTGACAGATCATCTTTATAGCCACATTAAAAACCTGGTCAGAACAAGGGAATGCACTGGCCCGTCAGGACTAATCAGACCGGGAACATTGCTAACTTCATTTTCAGATGAAATAAACCATTCCTGGATTTGTTATGACGAGCAGCAAGACTGGAAATTATGGGAAAGCTTCCAAACTGTTGCTGTGATTACTATACTTAATCCACAAGATACCCGTTCTGTTTCTACCAAGATTTCAGCAATGAAAATCATTCACTCTTCTGAACCTGTAGCCTGTAGCCTTGAATCCTGCTTAAGATTGGTACTTCACACTGGTATTACTTGTTGCTGAAATCTTTTCTCTGCCTGCTATCCATGTGCTACTTTTCGTCTGCCTCTATGAGTTTTTTTTTTAAATAAATCAACTTTGGCAGTTTTCTCTCATTGGAAGGAAACATCTGCTTCTGGCACTGTTCACTGTTTGGGGAATGGAAAACTATGTAATTATGGTGACTAGTTTATGCTTTGTACAAAGTCATAATATAGTTTGTTTCATTTTGGTTTATTGTGTACTGTGAAGCCAGCCAACACAGTTTCTAAACCATGTTTTATGGCTTACCATGGGTATGAAAATCAGCCAATTGCAGTTTATTCAATAAATGATGATCCAATGAAACAAGATTGTGGGATATGAACACCTAGCCCCTGAGTATTGGTCCAAATGTTACATATTTTACACTCTGATTAGGATTACTTTATAATGGAGTTCCTACCTCTTCTCCTGAATAGATACCTTTGCATTCTCTTAAAGATGCTGAAATAAATCTGGCTTCAATATGCATATCACAACTCAAAATATTTTTCACAATATCCAAATTTTTTTTTTAAAAAGGGAGGATTTGCATGGTCATAGAAAACAGATGTTTTCATTGTATATACAGGTAATCCTCAACTTACAACAATTAATTTAGTGACTATTTGAAGTTACAACGGCGTGGAAAAAAGTTACTTATGACGTATGATGTATGGTTTTCATACTTATGACCATTGCAGCATCCTCATAATCACAGGATCTAAATTCGGGCGCTTGGTGACTGATTCATACTTATGATGGTTGGGGGTCCTGGACAGTGGTGGGATTCAAAAATTTTTACTACCGGTTCTGTGGGCGTGGCTTGGTGGGCATGGCTTGGCTTGGTGGGTGTGGCAGGGGAAGGATACTGTAAAATCTCCATTTCCACCTCACTCCAGGGGAAGGTTACTGCAAAATCCCCATTCCCTCCCGATCAGCTGGGACTCTGGAGGCAGGGAATAGATGGGGGTGGGGCCAGCCAGAGGTGGTATTTACCAGTTCTCCGAACTACTCAAAATTTCTGCTACCGGTTCTCCAGAACTGGTCAGAACCTGCTGAATCCCACCTCTGGTCCTGGAGTTCTGTGATCACCTTTTGCAACCTTCTGACAATAGCCATAGCACTCAGACTTATATACCGCTTCACAGTGCTTTACAGCCTCTCTAAGCGGTTTACAGAGTCAGCATATTGCCCCCAACAATCTGGGTCCTCATTTTACCGACCTCTGAAAGATGGAAGGCTGAGTCAACCTTGAGCTGGGCAGGATCGAACTGCTGAACTGCTGGCAGCTGGCAGTCAGCAGAAGTAGCCCGCAGTACTGCATTCTAACCATTGCGCCACTGCGGCTCAAGCAAAGTCAATGGGAAAGCCAGATTCACTTAAGAACTGTGTGCCTAACTTAACAACTGCAGTGATTCACTTAACAACTGTGGCAAGAAAGGTCATAAAATGGGGCAAAACTGACTTAACAAATGTCTCACTTATGAACACAATTGAGCCCAAAATTTCTGTTGCTAAGTTGAGGACTACCTATATTATAAATCTAGTCAAGACTGGTTCTATAGCATTTTCTTTGAATATCTGTTTTGTGCACTGGAGTTACCAATGACATAAGGCGAGTCACCTTGCAATTAGCCACAACTATTCTTTTACCACTGTGGCCAGCAAGTGTCTATGAGAAGCCTACGAGAAGGATTAAATCATAATAGCCACTGCCGAAGTTGCTATTCAACCAACCCCTTGAGGCTTCATAGCAGATATGGATAGACTGCACACTTATGGACTCAGAGTATAATCTCGTGAAGATAATTGCATGCTTTCTCAGTTCCTGTCTGCCCTTTATAGAGTGTTCCAATTACAAAAGCTGCTGTAATCTGAGGTTGGCAGCCTATTGAGAGTTGGAACAACCCCATAGGGATTTAAGGGTTCAATGAAAGCTGAGCTGAGCTGATTAACTCCAGAAGTTAATCAGTTGGGCTTTAAATCCAGAATAGACACTGGATTGTCTCATTTAGGAGTCATTCCTCAACTGCAGCACAGAGCAGCTTTCCATTGAGAGAACCCCCCCCCTACTTCCCCTTCTGCCTTTAGGATTCCCGCTTTTCCTTAAAAAGCTGGAAGCAAGGGCTACATCTCGTGTTGGCTTCTTTCTTTGGTCTTGCAACATACTCCACTTTTCTTTCTCTTGCTGCAAACTAGCTGCCTTCTGTTTCTGGAGCTCCCCCATGGGCTGGCTGTAGGAAGCAGGCATTATCTACCCGACATGCTGGTCAGTGGTGGGTTGCTCCCGGTTCTGCCCGGTTCGGCGAACCAGTAGCGGCAGCGGGAGGCTCCGCCCACCCACCCGGGATGCTTCTGCGTATGCGCAGAAGCATTGCATGCGCGCACGAGTGAGCGCGTGAACCGGTAGCGACAGGATTTAGAACCCACTACTGATGCTGGTACAAAATAGTGCTCTGTGTAAATTTGGTGGCACAGAATGTAACTATGGAAGTACTCTGACTCACATTCAAATCTCAGTTCTGAGAAGAGGTAAGGTTTTGCTGATAAATAGTACATTCTGGTTAATAGAGGACAACCTTCAACTCCACCTTCTGAAAGAGCAAACTTTCTTAAACTGACGCTTTCTTAAAATTTTCTACTAACACATGTCCTTGGCCCTTGGCTAGGCTGGCTAAGGATTATGGGAGGTTAGAGTTCAATACATCTGGAAAAACCCAGGTTGAGCAAGTTGTTACACGCTGTGTTCATACATAATTAAACCAAAGCTGGACAGCTTTTATTACTACTATTGTTATTATCTCCTGGCAAGAGCTGCACTTAATTACTTTGAATAAAAAAAATAGGTCTCTGAGGATGCTTGGGGGTATGTTATCAGTCAAAGAAGCAAAAATGTTACACAGTACCCAAACTGGTAGTTTTCCTATTAACTTTGGTGGGGAAATTCTAGGAATACTTTGGGGACTGCAAATATAAACTGGGATCACATGAAGTTTACAGTGATTGATCAGATGGCAGATTTTTGAAGAAGGTGCTCATATTCAGGAAGGAGGAAGTTAAAGACTGACTATTAATCAGTCAGCATTCTCAAAATATTTTCCTCACTAGTAATAAGAGACAAAAATTCACAAGCTGTAGAGCTACCATAATTGGGCTGTACAACTCTGAACAACCTCTAGATGGCAGCAAAACAGCAAAATAAGAATATTGTGTCTCTTTGCTGCCATCTAGTGTTTCCATCAATTTTTGCAGCCAGCTATGTTAACAAGATTCAGGAAGCAATCCCACTGCGGCATATTATTACAGTAAGGACCACCATACATCAAAGATCCTAGGTAAGGAAAGGCTTGGACATTTTTATTTTTTCAACTAAATTTTTACTCTTCATTAATTAAAATATAAAATAAATCTTTCTATATACTGTATACTTCTTGCAAGCCAACCTTTCTCTTTAAATTGTTCTAATTTAAATTGTTCTATTTTGTGCTTTGCAGGAACAGACTACAGGTAGTTCTCAACTTACAACCATTCATTTAGCAACTGCTAAAGTTATGTGATACTAAAAAAAAGTGATTTATTACCAGACCTTGCAGTTACCACCATCGCAGCTTCCACAGACTCATGATCAAAATTCAGGCGGTTGGCAACCAACATGTATTTACAACAGTTGCAGTGTCCTGGGGTCATGTGAACGCCATCTGTGACCTTCTCACCTGCTTCTGATAAGAAAAGTCAATGGGGGGAAGCTGGATTTGCTTAATGATTGTGTGATTCACTTAACAGCCGCAGTAATTTGCTTAACCACAGCAAAAAACACAGCTGATCATAAAACAACACTTCACAATCGCCTTGCCTAGCAATGAAATTCTGGTCCCGTTAGTCAAGGACTATCTGAACATCAGATGAGATGCCCAAAGACTGGAAGAAGTCACAAGTGAGGTCACATGCATCATGATGCCATCAGGTAAATGGCACAAATGGCATGATTTGCTTCATTTATGCAATTATGTCATGATACACATGCCATTAGCTCTATTTTTATCTGCAGGTGTCTATGGTGATACAAGCATCTCTAAGAGTGATTCCACATCCATGCTTGATTATTGCTGGGATGTAATAGGCAGACCAAATTCTAAGTATCCCTAACAGAAATAAAGCTGTCTCTTTCTTTGAAAGGTGCATCCGTGTTTATATGCACGTCTGCTTGTTTCATGTCCATTTAATATTTTTAAGAAAGGAAATATAGGAACAGCTAATAATTTAAATGTTCAATTGATAAACAGTTAATAGTATAAAGATATTATCTGAGACATTTGTCCATTGCTACAACCTGCCAATTTGTAACCATACTCCAAGAACACTTGAGGTTGCAGGAGAGATGGTGGACTCACTGTTTGGCTAGGCTGAGCAATCCTCTGAAGCAGGGAGAAAAAAACATCAAGCAGGAAAGATATTGTTTCACAAAGTTGGAGAAGACACAGAAAGAGACAAGGCCATTGCTGCAGTAGTGAGGCACCTCCTGAGATACCTTCCCCCCCATCTTTCCTTCCTCTTCAATCACAACATGCTTTCATTCCTTGATCACCACAATCAAGTTGCAATCAGAATCAGAATAGACTTGGAAGGGACCTTGGAGGTCTTCTAGTCCAGCCCCCTGCTCAAGCAGGAGACCCTATACCATTTCAGACAAATGAGTGTCCAGTCTCTTCTTAAAAACCTCCAGTGATGAAACACCCACAACTTCTGAATGCAAGCTGTTCTACTGGTTAATTGTTCTCACTGTTTAGGAAGTTTCTCCTTAATTTCAGGTTACATCTCTCCTTGATTAGTTTCCATCCATTGTTTCTTGTCCTGCCCTCTGGTGCTTTTGAAAATAAATTGACCCCTCCTTTTTGTGGCAGCCTCTCAAATACTGGAATACTGCTATCATGACCAGGAGGGACATCTATCAATCACCCTCTCTAAGGATGGTTTTACATGGCAGTCTAATCTGCTCGCCTGCTATGATGCTCTCAGTTGCCCCTGAAATTATGTTTGAACATTCCAGTCCGGATGGTTGGCAACAAAGCCGGGTTGATGTGCAGTCTCAACTATGGGCACCACAGGGCCTGATTGGTCATTTCTCTATCTGTTGCCCTTTGCATCCATGTTGGGAAGTTCAAGCTTTGCTGACTGGTTCTTCTGTGATCTCCCAGTGTCTGCCTTTTCCTTGTAGGAAGTAAACCCACCCCTCTCCTAGAAAACGAAATATTTAAGGAAATATTAAAAAGGCAGAATATTATATTTCCTTGGATGAGATGGAGAAACATGTTTTTAGGCAGGAAACACTCATCCCCCCCCCTTTGTCAATGGGCCATTAGAAGGCCTTGGCCAGTCTATTCTACATAACAAAGATCTACCCTCTTCAAGCAGACCCATCTAGCAAACAGAAACTCATGGAAAACTACAACAGCCAGCACTCAAAGCAAGCCTGGGAGACAGCCTAAAAGGTTAGCTAAGACCCCCACCCCCTGGGAGTCTGACCACCAATCAGAGTGCATTTCTTATACAGGAACAGGAAACTCTGAGGTGGGGCCCAACAGAGGTTATAAAAAACTTAGGGACTCCCAGCAACACACTCTTCTTTGCTCTTCTTCTCTTCAACCAAGATCTTGAAGCATGTGATCGCCTTTTCTGTTCAGGAACTGAAGCCATGTGCTCCTGTCCACCATTAAACCATCTTTCCAAGCAATCTCCATGTTTCCAGTGTCTTTTTCCCCACTTGGAACTGAACCCAGATGGACATTTTCTTCCAACATCCTTTTAGGGTTTATTTCATCCCCACCAATCTCAACTTTTCCCCTTTGCTTTGCAGGTGTCTGTACTTTTGTTTGCCTTCATATTTCATACATATGTAGAGCCAGTTTGGTGTAGTGGTTAAAGCAACAGGCTAGAAAGCAGGAATCCATGAGTTCTAGTTCTGCTTAAGCCATGGTAGCCACCTGGGTGACTTTGGGCCAGTCACTTCCTCTCAGCCCAACCCATCTCACACGGTTCTTTTTGTCGGGGAAAATAAGACGAAGAAGGTGTGTTGAATATGTTTGCCTTGAGTTATTTGTAAAAATAATAAAGGTGGAATGCAAATAAATAACTAAAATAAATATAAATGCTCCCAGGTTTTTTCTTTTGACCTTAAAGCAATCTCTCTCTCTCTCTCTCTCTCTCTCTCTCTCTCTCTCTCTCTCTCTCTCTCTCTCCCCCCCCCCCCCACCCTCTCCTCACAAAAAACATCCTCTCTCTCTCTCTCTCTCTTATTACCTTCTATTGCACCCTTGTTGCTTTAACATTATAAAGATTAAAGCAAAGGGAACAGGTTGTTTCTTTGTTCCTGGATTTCAGTATAGATCCATGGAAACTTTGGTGTGAGTAAGAACTGATGATTAAGCTTCAAGCTAGTATCCACTGAAATGTGGTAACTTCATATCAACGTGCCTATATTATCATTTAAAGATATAAGGAAATGGTTTAAAAAGGAAGCTTTGCATGGGAGCAAAGCATGGGAGCTCCCAAAACATGGGAGCCTTAGCAGCTGTGCACAGGGCAATGACCAGGCCCTGGAGGGGATGAATAGCCAACTGGAGCTGCCAGGAGTTTGGAAAATAGGACAGCAGATTGTTCACTAGGAAGGGCTTAAGATGACTTAGGAGTAGGGGTGGGTTTCTCCCGGTTTGTACCGGGTCGCCTGAACTGGTAGCGAGCCGCTGGTGACATCACAATGGCGTCATTGACCCGCTTTGGTTGGTGCTGGTCATTTGTTTCTGAGGATTTTTGGCGAATTTTTGAAGTTTTGTGCCGTTTGTGCTCTGCTGCTGCTTCGGAAATGGCCCTCCCGCCCCCCCCCCCCGGGTGTATGCTGACCTTTATTCTTCACCCAAAACACAGCTGATCAGCTCCTCAGCTGTGTTTCGGGCTGATTATAGTGACTGAGCATGCGCGGAAGCAGAATTGCACCGGGGGAACGTGTGCGCGCGTGCAACATCGTGATGCACACCAGTGGCGAAGGTAAGTGGAACCCACCCCTGAGCCACGCCCACAGAGTGGTAGTAGAAATTTTTGGAAACCACCCCTGCTTAGGAGGGACAGCAGCAGAGCTTCAAAATGCAGGAAGAGGTGCATTTGCAATGGCTAGGAATGGATAGAAGACGATGGAGCCTATTCTGACACTCAAGAAGCAGAGAGGGAGCCATACAGATTGTAAGGCAAGCAGAAAATATAGACCTGCCCTATGGCTCTACCTGCAGGCAGAATGTCATTTGAATTCCTCCCCATTTCTCACTGCATCTTTGCAAATGATGTTTTTTATATTCACAAATTATTATTTTTTATTTGTGCATTGCCTGAAATCTATTCGCCAGCAAGGAAGTGTGAAAGCTCCTAATACTGAAATTACTCTTGGGGTGTATTTAACTGATTAGCTATTATGATTGAAATAGGAAGTATTGGCCCATCTGATAATTCCAAATATAGCCCAATAATTTTTGGTGGGGTACATTCATACATGGGATCCAGAAGAGAAGGGAAGGGGCATTAAAAAAAAAAAGATTGCATATATGTTCTATGTTATATTTTAGTTGCAGAAAAAGGGAGTAAAAATTTTGAGAATCAGTTTTTGTGGTTATTTGTTCTTGATGCAATGCCCTTATTTACAAATATATTAGTTATGTACTTTACTGAAATATGAACCACTGGAAAGTAAATGGGCCTATAGAACCCAGCATCCTAAAAAGCTGGTTTTGCCTACAGGAATCCTTCTGGGAAACATCCCTGATCAGCTCAACTCTTTTCCCTTTCTCTGGCCAGATTTAAACTGCACAAACTGTTCCTTCCAGCCCCAACCCTAGTGAATAGGTGTGGCAATCGCCTGTAATAGATTACTTCTTCGAAACTATTAATCAGGACAGAATCCTATAGTCCACCATGCTGTGCCAGGCAAGCACAAAAAAGGGGTTGTTAAATGTTTTTTTTTTTTACCTAGTATCACTTCATACACAATATTGGACAGGTTTATTCATTAACTTTTCATCATGCCAAAATTATTCGGCAAATCTCTCCACAGTTATTTCCCATGGGTGTGGCACATTGCAAGCTTTTAAAAGCCTAAAGGAAACAGGAGAAAAGGATGAAGGACAGATGATTTACTTTCTTGTAAACAAGCAAGCAAGCAAAATGCAGTACATAACAGTAATCAGGCTGGTTGTTCTTGAGTGATAGAATATAACAATCATTCTAACCTTTAAAAACCAGAAGCCCTTCAGGTGTATTAAATCACCATTTCCACAACCTCTAGTCAGCATTGGCCATGCTGGTTGAGGAATGTTGCATGGCTCAGGGCCAGGTTATCTTCGAGACCGCCTTCTACCACATAGCTCCCAGCGACTGGTAAGATCCCACAGAGTTGGTCTCCTCCAGGTCCCGTCAGCTAAACAGTGCCGACTGGCGGGCCCGCAGGGGAGGGCCTTCTCTGTGGTTGCCCCAGCTCTCTGGAACCAGTTACCTCCTGAGATCCGGACTACCCCCACCCTATTGGCCTTCCGGAAAGCTGTGAAGCCCTGGCTTTTCTGGCAGGCCTGGGGCTGCTGATCTCAATGTTACAATCTGTGAGATCCGGCCACGAATGGTATGTATGGCTTTTTAAATAGTTTTTAAATATTTATATTGTTTTAATGTTTTTATACTTCTGTTGTAAGCTGCCCAGAGTCCCTTGGGAGTTGGGCGGCATAAAAATGCAATAATAAATAAATAAATAAATAAATAAATAAATAAATAAATAAATAAATAAACAAATAAACAAATAAATAAATAAATAAATAAATAAATAAATAAATAAATAAATAAACAAACAAATAAATAAATAAATAAATAAATAAATAAATGTTAAAACTGTAATTCATGGTCCAAAGCATGCTAAACTAAGAAAAGCTGCACATCCTGGCTGTGCATGTCTAAGTATGCCCACACATTAGTCCCTATAAGAGTGGTAGTAAATGCTATTGCACTGGAAAAGATGATGCATTGTCCACCATGTTCCAATTCAGCTGATATTATATAGGATAGCAGACCTGATGGCGCAGTGGTTAGAATCAGTGGTGGGCTTCAAAAATTTTAGCAAGGGGTTCTCTGCCCAGTTGCTGGGTGGGCGTGGCCATGGTGGGCGTGGCCTAGTCGCAGGGGTGGGCTGCTGGGGGTTCACAGGGGTTCGGGAGAACCTGTAGCTAAGATTCTGTGCAGTTCGGAGAACCCCCAAATCCCACTCCTGGCTGGCCCCGCCCCATCCCGCCCACCCCTCCCCTCCCAGAAGTCACCACGTGGCCCATTTTGGATGCAGGTAAGTGCAGGGTGCATGCAGAGGCTCAGGGAGGGCGAAAAATGGGCCTACTGGAAGTTCGGGAAGGCCGGAAACGGGCCTGTTTCCAGCCTCCAGAGGGCCTCCGGAGCCTGGGGAGGCCATTTTCACCCTCGGCCCGTTTTTCGCCCTCCCCGAGCCTCCACATGCACCCTGCACTTACCTGCATCCAAAATGGGCTGCGTGGGGACTCCTGGGAGGGGAGGGGTGGGGTGGGCGGGGCCAGCCAGAAGTGGGATTTGGGGGGTTCTCCGAACTGCACAGAATCTTAGCTAGAGGTTCTCCCAAACCCCTGCGAACCCCCAGCAGCCCACCCCTGGTTAGAATGCAGTATTGCAAGCTAAATCTGCCCAGTCTGGAGTTCGATCCTGATAGGGCTCAAGATTGACTCAGCCTTCCAGCCTTCCGAGAACAGTAAAATGAGAATCCAGATTATTGCAGGCAACATGCTGACATTGTAACCCACCCAGGGAGTGCTGTAAAGCAGGGGTTCCCAACCCATAGCCTGCTACTGGGCTGCGGCCCATTCAAAATCGGGCCGCAGAAGTGGTAAGTGAGTGCATACGCATGTGCAACTCCACTTGCACAAGTGGCAGGCAAGTGTGTGCATGCCGAAGCTCCATTTGTGCAAGCAGCATGCATGCGCACCCACTGCTTGCACAATTGGAGCTGCACACGTGTGTGTGATCGGCCGCTGCTCATGCAGAACCATCCCCTCTCCTCCCCCCTCCACCATCAGTGCTGCCAGTCAGTAAAGCCGGAAAGATTGGGGACTGCTGCTGTAAAGCCCTAGGAGCGGTATATAAGTCTAAGTGCTATTGCTATATTGTAGTAGTAGGACACATCCTGGTTAAGTATAAATATTATCTATTTGGAAATTCTTACCAGGTTCCATCTTCATTATGCTCAAGTGGCCAGGGAAAGAAACATGGGTCCAACCTGGATTTTGATTAAAGGAGTTAAAAAGGCTGCCATTTTTTGCTGAAAGAGCCAAAAGTTTTTCCCCTAGAAAGGTAAGTGAAATACCCTTCACCATGGAGCACTATTTCAGGGTACAGATTTATTTGGTGCAGAACTCAGACATGTATCTTGTCCACTAGCAGTTCCCTATTGGTGCATATGACTCCTTTCTTCCAGCCATCCCCCTAACTGGCCAATAGGACAGGTTTTATCCAATGTCATGCTCTCTTGATATATTAGATAACATCTTATTTATGCACAGTAATCAGCAGTGCCAGTAGAAATTATAATCCAAGAGTTGGATGGCGCTATGTTGCATGCTTCTTTATATAGACAAATTCTACTCTTGATAGAAGAGCTTTTTATATTTATTCTGTATTGCTCTGTATGAGTGAGAGTGTATGCATATGTACACATATTGTATATACCAATTTCTTCTATTCAAATAACTTACAAGTGTTTTAAAAGAGCAGGGTTTGTCTTCAACAGGAGTTTCACACAGTAACTTTCGTTTGCAGCTATTTTTAAAAAGAGAAAACAAAAGCTCCATCCTCTTTAAATTTAGAAAATCAATTGGGCTATTTATTCTGAAGAACATGAGAAAGCAAACTAAGGCAAGTCTTAGTCCCAAGTTTGTGGTTTGACAGCGAAATGAATTGTCTGCGGGAGTCCTAGAATTGCTTTAGCTGAAGATGCTAATAAGAGGTTGTGTAAGCATTAGTTCCAGATGTTTTAGGTTAAAAGAATGCTTGCCACACTGGGAAAGGCCTGGAATGCATTACCTTTGATAAAAGTAGAGCTTTGGGGCATTCTGATACTTTCTCTTAGACCCTCAGCTGTAACCTCATTCCCCTTGGGTCTTCTAGCTGGGTCCTGTGCTTCCATTACTTTAGATGATTACAAGAAATTGCCGCAGTTGTTAGACAAACACTGAAAAAAGAAAGAGGCCAAAGTAACTTTCTGACCAAAGTTACAAAACAGCTGAGGAGATTCCACAGGAAACTATATACTTGAGTTAAAAAAAGATGTTTGACAATGTCCTTAACCAAAACCTCCTGGGCCACGATAATAGAAATAGGACAAGAAGATGGACCCTCTAATAGGTCAATAATAGGTTAAGGGACAAGAAACAAACTGTAGCAATGAATTATCAATGACCTCTTGATCAGAAGGAAATAAGAACTAGGGTTTCTCCAAGATTTGCAGTGATGGCTGGTTATTAACAATTCATAAACCTCAAGTTAGAAGGGAATGCTGAGATTTGCAGATGATACTCGATTAAACAGTATTGGTGAAAAGAATAACGTAAGAGATATACATTATTGAAAGAGATATTTCCAAAGTAGATCAGTTAGAACAGGGGTGTCAAACTCGATTTCATTGAGGGCCACATCAGGGTTGTGTTTGACCTTGGGGGTGGGTGGGGGCGTGGCCAGGGTAGGTGTGGCCAGCTCAACGTCACTTGTGTCGGGGGCACCTGTGGTGGCCCGAGTGCTCTGCCAGCAAAAACGGGCTCCTGAGCGCCGTTTCCAGCTGCGACAGCCTCCTGCAACCTGTTGTGGCCCACCAGCAACCCGTGCAGCTGGTTGCGGACTCCGACAGCGAAGAGGCTGTTGTGGTGATGCGCCAGCAGCCTGTGCAGCTGGTACCTGAGTCGGACAGTGAGGAGGTTGGTGTGGACTCAGTGCCAGAGGCGGAGATTCAGCCAGGGCCTTCAGAATCTCAAGAAGCTCCCATCAGTGACGAGGAAGAGGAGGAGGAACCTATTCTCAATGCATGGCCACGCAGAGCTGCCAAAAGGCAGGAATGGTTCCTCAGGAGGAGGTCTCCTTGGGAGTAAGGCTTGGGGCTAATTGGCCACGCCCCTAGCCTACTTAAGGGATGATGGCTGAAGTACTTTGCAGGAAACAACTCTTTATAATCACCTAGTGTATCAGATTCAGAAAACGCCTCTTTGGTTCTGGTTTTTCCTGTGTTATCTGTTCTGTTAATTGCTTCTGGGCATCTTGCCAAACCACAGTAAGAGTACTGATATCGGAAAAGACTCTTGCATCAAGAATTGAGTTATTTTACCTTGGATTTTTGTCGGCTGTTAATGAATTTGAATTAACAGCCCTTATTCATAAAAGACTGAGTGAAACTGTATTTTTGTTTGAACAAACTACTAAGAAAGCATATTAGTAGTCTTTATTTAGTAAAATAAGGTTTGCAAGGACTTTGTGTGTGCTGTGTTCTTCGTGGTTCGTAGCTGGGGCAGAACACAACCCTCTTCCAGTGAAAACAGAGCTTGGGAGCACTGCCCGCAGCCCTCCAAAGCTCCGTTTTTGCTGGCAGAGGCACTGTGGGCTGGTCCTTTGCTGTTTCCAGGGCGGCCCCACAGGCCAGATCTAAGCACCCCGTGGGACGAATCCGGCCCCCGGGCCTTGAATTTGACACCCCTGAGTTAGAATGAAAAAGACACTGTTTGTAAGGTGATGCACTCTGAAGCATTTTTTTAAAAAATCCTAATTTTACCTATATGCCAATTTTGACCATGAGTAACCAAGAAACCAATCTTGGAATTATGGCAGATGGTGCAATGAAAGTATCACTCCACTGTAAGGCAGTTGTTACAAAGTCAAAGTCTGTTTCAGGGTTTTTTTTAAAAAAGAAATCAATAATAAAATATCCATTCATATGAATGTAGCCACCCTTAATGTACAGTGTATAATGCTGGATTCTACACTTCAAAAGGGATATTATCAGTCAGGAAGAGTATCAAAAAGGACATTAAAATGACTGGAGGGGGTGGGGCTGAACAAGTCCCAACAGGAATAAAGTTACAACTTTTAGAGGTTTATAATGTAAATAAAAGATGAGAAAGAAGAGATATACTATGGTAGAGATGTATAAAATTAGCCTGGGGTAGAGAACAAGATAACAGTACAAGAATGGGTGGTTCAGGACAAACCAAGGAATTACATATTTCACCGAGCTTTATAATTAAACTAGAGGATTTGTTGTCATTAGATATAGTGATTCCTAGTTATCCAGCAATAAGGTGGCATTTAAAGAAAATCAGGTCAGTTTATGGGAATCTATATGTGTAATATAAAGTGTTGTTTCTCCTGTCTTCTCCCTCACATCAAGTCTGAAATGGTAAAGAATCAACATAATTAAAACTGGTTGCACATGCCAGGTGAATCGCTAGGCCATGAATTCCAGCAAAAATAAATGAGATTCCCATAGCCAACATTCAAGGGTTACATCAAGAGCAGGGGTGGGTTCCGGATTTACTTACTGACGGTTCGCTCAGGGACGCACTGCGCGGGCGCACACATGCGCAGTACAAAAAAAGCTTCTGCGCATGTGCAGAAGCAAAAAACAAGATGGCGGCGCCTACAGCTCCGCTGAGAGAACCTGCTTGGGGGCGTGGCAGGCGTGGGTCACTACCTGTTCTAGCGACCCACGCCGCCACGTTACTAACGGTTCTATAGAACCGGTCCAAACCGGTAGGAACCCACCTCTGATCAAGAGTATATAACTAGCAGCCTTGTTGCCAAAACATTTGTGCATTTAGCCAGATTTGTCTGCAGGAAATCTACACAATCTCCTTTCTTCTCTCCCTACCTGTGACGATGTAATGATTCCATAGATGCCAAAGGCTAAGAATGGGATCTCTTATTGTCAAGAGTATTTTTTTTTTTTACAAATGAATTAGTACATGTCAGAGTTAGTACATGTTAGTAGATATGGTGAGCTACGTAAATAGAAAATAGGCTCATTTACTATTACAAGGCCATTACAATTAATATTTACAGGGCTTCCTTGGGATTTTAAAACCTCAAAATCTCAAGCCCACTACTGATTTGAAGAAAAAACCAATATCATATCATGCCACAGTGGATATCTACTATGTTGTACAAATAGAAAAGAATTAACCACAAGGCCACATTGTAACTTGAGCCGAGGTGGCGCAGTGGTTAGAGTGCAGCACTGTAGGCTACTTCAGCTGACTGCTAGCTGCAGTTCGGCGGTTCAAATCTCACCGGCTCAAGGTTGACTCAGCCTTCCATCCTTCCGAGGTGGGTAAAATGAGGACCCAGATTGTTGGGGGAAATATGCTAACTCTGTAAACCGCTTAGAGAGGGCTGTAAAGCACTATGAAGCAGTATATAAGTCTAAGTGCTATTGCTATTGCTACTTGCTGAGATGTGTAACATCCTGGACAAAGCATACTTAATATCCTGACAAAGAACATTTTTTATCACAAATATTTTTTTTAATCTCCCGCACATGAATCTTTAAATCCAAATAAGTTGGAAAATCCAGGCTTTTGACAGATATAGCTTGAATAAGGCTAGGAGTTCCTGGCTGTAAGCACAGATTGTGTGTTCTACAATCCATCTCTTCTTGCCAAAATCATAATCAATTTAATTTCATGGTCTCAACTTTGCTGAGTTGTCAGTCCACCTGCTGTTAAGTGATGGTGCATGACCCATAACTATAAGTCAGCAACTCAAACCCACATTTCTTATCCTTGCTAACCACAGGAAGTACCTTGTTCAGATTTTTTCCCCATGAATCAATAATGTGTTTTCCTGCAATGAGCAATTATGCCTGTGGTTGAGTGAAGTTTGTAAAGAGGATTATGATGGCTTCGGACATCACACTACTAGGAGAGGGAACTGTGTTGGAAGTAGTCATTAGAAACCCAAAATGGAGAAATTACTTATTGTTTATAAACAAATATGTTCCACTTGTTGCACAATGGGGAAAGAAAGAAGACAGAGAGGGGGGGCGGTGAGGGGGGGGAGAAAGAATGAACAAACCAACTCTGGATAAAGAATGAAACTGTTTTAGAAGTGTATGTCTAATTAGGAACATAAAGGATATCTAGCTGAAATAGTTAACCCTGCACTTTCTTTCAGAGGAAAATGATTATATTTGTCAATTACTCTCACAGCATATTGTTGTCCATACCTGTACACAAGTTTGTACTGAAGAAATATAGCTCAGCAACCATATGCTTATGGATAAAAATTAGCAAGAGATTATTGTGAGAGAGATAAGTGAGAAATGTGACCAAGGTGGATCATTGTAAAAATGTGTATAATGAATTTTAGGGTCATAATGTCACTGGATATTTCTGCAGTAAGTCACTCTCATTTTAGACTTGGTTCCAAGTTATACTCACATCCTGCTATACTTACACTTAAAGAGCATCCATGAGGGAACAGAGAAGAGGACAAATAGCCACAGATTATGCAAATGATGTGATTTATGTCCTTGCATCAGGCATTGTCATATTATCACATTATCATATGATTACATCACAATGTCCACATTATCATTTCAGTGTCATCATGGTTTGTTACAGACTGCTATGTACACTCACTAATTTCCTTTTCACTGCTAGTGAGGGAAGAAAGGTTGTTCATCTTCACCACCACTATCTTCTTGGGCCATTTTATTATTCTAATTCCTTTTGAAGCCCAAGAACTGAGTAAGAGAGTTTGTTACCTGAACCATGGAACAAGACGCTACCTCCCTACTACCATCTCCACTGCAAATTCCGTATCCAGAGATTGATTATGACTGAATATATCAGTCTTGAATGCATTGGAGAGCAGTGCAGTCCTCAAAAAGAGAACTATTGGCCCTAATACATACATCACCTGAATAATTGCTTCAGTCCATAGCTGTTGAAACACAGGAATGGATCCTTTGTCAAATTTTAAGAGGTGTCATCACTGGACAATCAAATAAACCTTATATTCAGATCATGAGAGTGAAAAATCCTTGAATTCTTCATAATGTCTGTCCTCACTTCCTACACATTGGAGTTCTTGGTTCTTGGATTGTAATGTTCTTTGTGATTGCAATGTAATGATTCCATTAAAGAAAATCAGCATACTGTTCTTTTGGTACAGGAAAGCAAATTTTTTACTCCAAAAGAAAACAATTGTATCTGGAGATGTATAACTATTCCATTTGGAATTTGCTCACTCATTCCTTCACTATAAGTTTCTTGGGGACAGGATCCTGTCTTGTTTTCTTTTTTCTTTTTTTATGATTTTCTATAGAACATAATCCATATTGATTATGTTGTAGTGCCAAGGTTTTACATAATTCGCAGGACAGTATAAACAAAAGAAGGAAGGCTGTAGTAAAGCCAAGTGAATGTACTCTGTCGGAGGTTTTCATGTAGCGGGCAGTCTGTCAGAGTCATTAAATGGACCCTTGCACTGGCAAGCATCCCCCATGTCGGGAGGATTGGGCACTGAATTTAAGCAAGAGATTAAAAGGAACTCAGTGGCCCACTGAATGGAACTCAAATTAGCTTGCTGACAACTTGATTTTTTTAAAAAAATCTTCAGTATTGTTGTATTAACAGCCGTTGTATATAAGATTGCTGTAGGTGTGAAATTCTTCTTTTGGGATTGGGTGCTTTCAATCTTCCTGGTCTCAGCCTGGTTCAAATAGGTGATTATGGTCTTATTCCAGGTAGTCTCGGTGACTCGGTCCTAACACATTTAGGTGGGGCCCCCTTAGACCTTCCTTTTGTCTCAAAACAGAAAGGCAGTAATCTAAAGGGGGCAGGTAGGAATTTTCACTATTCTTCCCACTTCCCAGTCTGGAGAAATTTGCACACTCAGGCAAATAGACCTGACCCTTGTGAATCTGGACAATCTCCAGCAGGCACTTGGGGGGTTTCCCAGTGAATTTGCAGGCAGTTTGGCACTCGGTGGTGACATGGGAACTTGATATCATTGTTCCTAAGCAGCTTTCCTGTTGACAAGCCTTTAACAGTTCTCTGGTTACTGGGAACCTCTGAGAAAACAAGAAGCAAAGAGATAAATGCAGGTTGGAAGCTCAGGTTTGAGCACTCTCTATAGCAATTCGGGAAGCAAAATACAGCATATTTAGTTCTCCTCCTAATTGCTTTGACAAACTGTTGTGTCATGCTACTTGTAGATTACCTGTAGATCTGCCTGATGTGAGCATGTCACACAGCATTTTGCAGACAACATCAGTCAAATTTGCATAAATTTCAACTCTTCATGGCCAGAGTCCATTGGGGTGACTGGGGCAAGGTCTAGCCTTGTTATCTGGGTCCAGTCCTGGCCTATGAACTGAGATGAATTGGATATGGTGTTCACTTGCTTGTTCCTGGCCACTTGTTCCTGGCGCTTGATCCTTGTCTCCTGGCTTCTGAGGTTAGAGTACAGATTGGCTCCAACAGGTGGTCAGTGACTGCTTATGGGAAGAAGTGTTGCCAGCACATTTGAAAGAAGCAGTAGTCTACCCCCCACTTTCTCAAGAGCCTCTCCCTGAACTCATCCACATTTGATAGTTACTGCTCTGCATTTAACCTTGCTTTTTTGAGGAAGATTGTTGGGACCATGGAGACTACACAGCTTCAAGACATACTAGAAGAAGTAGATGAGCTGAAACTTTTTAATTTAGCATTCAGACACTAGGCCTGAAACTGAGATGGCATTGTTTTTCTGATTGATCGTTTTTATTGTAACCTTTGTTGTAACTGCATCCCCTCTTGTAATTCTGGGTGACTCAGCAGCTTTTGATACCTTTGATCATGGAATTCTTCTTGATCAAACGCAGTGGCTAAAGATTGGGGAAACTGTTTTGCAATGCTTTCACTCCTTTTCAGTGACTGGTTCCACTCAGTAATAATAGAGGAGAAAAGATCAGTCAAGTGGCCCTTTCTTTGCAGTGTGCCACAAAGCTTGGGTCTCTTCCCCCTACTTTTTAACATCTATAGTACATGAAGCTACTGGAAGAGGTCATCAGACAGTGTGGAATTTGGTATGAACAGTATGTTGATGATTCTCAACTGTACATCACTACAATTGGTCATAGCATAGATAATGTCATTATCTGGAGGGCCTGGGTGGTGAGGAAATAGGATGAAAGTGAACTCTAACTTAGCTGTCTGTCTATTGTGGGTTGCTAATGTCTTCAGATGTATCTTGAAGAAGACTTTATCCCCCACTCGGAAGGGGGGCTGGAGCGATTGGTGCTTGTCTGCTTGCTTCTTATAGGCTTCCGCCGCTTCAGCTAGTGCTTTCTTGGTGTTCTCCCATCCTTTTTTCAGCGTCGCCATCCACTCCGTCAGGGACGCTTCTCTGCTTGCTTCTTACAGGCTTCCGCTGCTTCAGCGAGTGCTCTCTTGGTCTTTTCCCACCCTTTCTTCAATGCTTCCATCCACTCAGCCAGGGACATCGAGGTGGGTGCGTCTGTAGGCAGTTCCGGCATTGGAACGAACTCCTGGCCGCTGGTGATCTGAAAAGGGGTTAGTCTGGTGCTGCTGTGGACAGCGTTGTTGTACGCTACTTCTGCAAAAGGCAGCAGCTCCGCCCAATTATCTTGCTGATAATCTACATAGCAATGGATGTATTGTTCCACCATTGCGTTTGTACGTTCTACTGCCCTATTTGTACTCAGATGGAAAGCCGAGCTGAGTCCTTGCGTGGATCCAATTGCACGTAGGAATTCTCTCCAGAACTTGGCGGTGAACTGTACACCTCGGTCTGAGATAATTCTTTTAGGGACTCCATGTAAGCGGTAGATGTGCTTGAGAAACAGTTTGGCTAGGTGTCTGGCTGATGGTAGCCTAGAGCAAGCAACGAAGTGGGCTTGCTTGGAAGTCCAAATCATGGTGTTCCCTTTACTATCTGGGAGTTCCACTATGAAGTCCATGGCTATCTCCTCCCAGGGTTTGATGGGGTTGGCCACCTGCTGCAACAGTCCAGGTGGTTTTCCTGGCCGGTGTTTTCGGGTGGTGCAGGTGGTGCAGCTTTTCACGTAGTCCTCCACCTCAGTTTTCATCTTTGGCCACCAAAACTGCCATCGCATTAGGTGGAGGGTTTTCAGGAACCCAAAAAGTCCTCCCAGCTTGGAGTCGTGACTTCGCTGGAGCACTTCTAGTCTTAGGCTGACAGGCACGTATAGCTTGGATCCTTTCCAGGCCAAGCCTTCTCTCATCGTCAGGATTTCCTTGTTGTCGTTGAGCCAGGGGTCACTGGGCAGAGCTGCCTTTAACTTTGCGGTCCACTCATCCTGGCTTCACACGCTCGGTCGTCTGACTTGGCCCCTGGTGAGAACCGGGGCTGCTAGTTTCTGAGGGGGGAGTGCCTGCTGGCTCCTCTGGTGAGGGGGGAATGACCGAGTGAAATTCTTCTTCTCTTTGGCTGTTGTATTGTGGTTTTCTGGACAAGGCGTCAGCCAGTAGATTTTTCCCAGCTGGGATGTGCTTCAGTTCGAACTTGAATCGTCTGAAGTATTGCGCCAAGCGCACCNCCCCCTTGTACAGATGTGGGTGGAGGACCTCGTTGATGTATTGCATGAAGACCACAGGGGCCCCTTGCAATCCAAAGTGCATGACTCTGAATTGGAAACTTCCCAATGGGCAATTGAAAGTGGTCTTCCATTCATCTCTCTCCCTGATTCATATGCGGTAGTAGGCTTCTCTCAAGTCTAGCTTGGTGAATATCTTGCCTTTGGACAAGTGGTTCAGCAAGTCCTTCATGAGAGGGAGGGAGTAGGTGTTTTGCATGCACACGGCATTGATCCCACAAAAATCAATGCACAATCTGACCCCCCCGTCCTTCTTCTCTTTGAAGAGCACAGGGGCGGCGATATTCGATTTTGCCAGTTGGATGAACCCTCGTTCCATCATCTAGTTCTGGGGCCGCTTCGTCATGGAGCTCAGCCACCCACTCCGCTGCCTCCCCCTCATTCATTCCCTTGGTTATCTTGTCAATTAATTGTCTATCTGACCGGAATTGTGCTCCGTGCTCATCAACGTAAGCCCACACTCAGTGGAGGAAATAGGCTAGTTTCTTGGGATTCCCATCGAACGTGGCACGGAACCGGGGAGGTGGCTCCCAGGCCGGTGGGGTGGCGGCTTACACGTGCGCATCCGGCGGAGCGGTGACTTGTTGCAGGGGCCCTTTGATTAGCCCCCCTCCTGGCTACACCTGTTGGCCTGCTCCAAATGCTCCCCCGTCAGTGGGGATGGGTCCCTATGCTTGCGGCGGGGGTTGTGCGGCAGGACTTGGCATCGCGGGGGGCTGTTGCGCCACTCCAAGCCCTGGCGTGAGGTTGGGTGGCAGAGGGGACCCCGGCGTCCATGGGCATTGCGCCCATCCCATTCCGGGGAAGAAAGCCCACCCAGGTGGGGCTTGCCACGGCGGCACGATGCCGAGGTTTGGCGGCTGGGCTGGAGTTGGCAGTCTCCACGCTCCCTGCTGCCAAGTATGCAGGCTCCCTAGGCCGGCTTGGTGGGTCGCCCGTGGTTCGGGGTGAAGGGTAGTCCACGTAGGCTTCGCCCCGGTGTAGAGGTCCCCTGGGATCCCACTGGCTGTGGTGTGGAAAGAGGCTGTGTCCCCACTCAACTGGGGCCCCAGGTGCTTTCTTGGGAAGGAGAACCTGGGTTGGGCCAGGTTCCATCTAGTGGTCTCGGTTCCTAAGGGGGGATTTGTCCAACTTACACTTAGGCGTCCGAACTGGTCATGGGGATCCATCAGCGATTGACTGCGAGACAGTGGCTGGGATCCCTCACCTTCAAACCGACCGGTGAGCGTGATCTTCTGTTGCCTCCATTCATGGGCCGTGGCCAACCCTGCGCCCAGGTGAGGCTCCCACGCTTGCTTGGGGGGAGGACTCAGCCCCCCAATTGCTCCTTGAGAGGTCCGCTCTGACTGAGAGAGGGGCTCAGGGGCTGGCTGCTTGCGCTGAGCCCCCGACTGGCATTCTCTCTCTGCGGCCTCCATGGCAGCTGCAACCTCCAGGCAAGGATAGTAGCGGATGCTGATGCTTCCAATGGAGTTGTCCTCTACTTGTCCCCCTGCTGCTTGCTCCATCTCCTCCGGTTTCTCCTCCATCTTCCCTGAGTCTTCGCACCACCCGTTGCCGGGTTGGTGCTGGGGCTCAGGACCCCGAACAGCACCCCGAGGCTCGAGGTAGCTGGATGAGTTTTTAAGAGAGATTTGGGTTAGTGTCAGGGTTCCAAATAGCATCTAAAGCTAAATCAGAGTCCAATGCAAAGTATTGCTCAAAGTTCCAATTTATTAGTAGAGCCATGTTGGCACAGCTGTGAGAAACCCGAATCTGACGCTACAAGGGTTTCTCCACCCAGTTGAAAGATCAAGCCCCTTGTCCCCACACCCACAAGTTCATCACATTAGCCATTCATCTTCTGCCGACGTGTCCATTACTCCCCTCAGCTTCCGGGCAGGTGCTGGACAAAGGATGACCATGAGAATCTAAAGGAATTTGTTATGGCTACATTTCTACATCCCTCATGCAATAGCCCCTCCCAAATTCCCACAGCAAGAATACGTTTTAAAAGCATAAAGTGTGGCCAAAGTGTCCAAATAAGATGGCTTTGGCCTGACAAACTGCAACATACTCTATGTAGGGCTGTTTTTAAAACTATCTAAAAGCTTCAAATAGTCCAGAATTCATATATATATATAACATTTTTACTGATAAGGAAATAAAGGGAGACTAGTATAGATCTATTTCAAGCTATTTAGCTCTCATCAGGGTATGGCTAGCTGATGAGAGCTAAATAGCTTGAAATAGATCTATACCAGTCTCCCTTTATTTCTTTATCAGTAAAAATGTTATATATAGGAAAAATAGTTTGCATGCCCCCTGGCCATATTTGGGTATACCAGGTGATTTGACAGAGAAAACATGTATGTATGTATGTATGTATGTATGTATGTATGTACATATATATATATATCTATCTGGAATGTCTTGAGCAATTTCAACCAAACTTGGTACACAGATGACCTACCCTCTGGAGACAAACACTGTGGGGGTAAGACACCTCTAACACCCCTCAGGGTGTGTGTGTGTGTGTGTGTGGGCCAGCATAACTCTGGAACGCCGCGCGCA
>QLTV01003654.1:2357779-2374421 GCA_003457575.1 Thermophis baileyi
CTGAAGTCTGTGTCTGTCTTGTTGGGTTGCAGAACCAAACCAGACAGTTATAGAGGTGCAGATGACAGACTCAATAATTCCTCTTTAGAACTGAATCAGCAGCTCTTTGGGCAGTTTGAGCTGCCCAAATCTTAATCTTAAATATAGATTTAAGATTTCTACTATCAAATCTTCTCTCCACACTCACTTTCTCTTGCAGGCACTCTTGCACATACTGTATAGTTTAAATGTATGCTGTGCCAAGATCCGCTTTGTAAAATTCTTTAAAGTTTTCCACTATTTAGGAAGAACTTTTTCTCAAGGGACCTGAGAAATTGGAAGGGGCAGAGAATTCTCTTGTTGGTATTACTGTGTTTTGTCACAGAAGTCTCTGAAGCTTCTTAGGTTGTCCATATTTCACAGGCTGAAGAAGCCCCATGACATATTTCCACTTGGGATTTAACTGGAGCCTGGGAAGCCAGGGAGGGTTTCTAAACAGATGAATGATTGTACAATGAAAGACATCTGCACCCATCCTTAGCTATTTTATAGCCAAGACCCAGAATACCACACTCAGGAGAATTTCCCTTACATTTTCTTCTCCTTTGAAAGGAACTTAGAAAGCAAATTCCTTGTTATCAAACTGAAGGAGAACTGAAGGGAAACTGCAACTCATTTTCCTGCACTGCATTAACTGAAATAACCTAATGAAGAAAGTTATATTTCCATCTTTCACAAAGTTGTTAGAAGACCTAAAGACTTGCTGAGAAAAAGCATTTTGTCAAATTTACTCTACTTGCTAGAAATTTTTCAACATCTTTTGTTTATTTCAGCATAATACAAGAATCTATAAACTCAACATAATTCAGCTCACCTATAGCTCGTATAAATTATTCCTCCACGCACAGGCTGCCATTCTTTACATCTATACTTGAGGGAGTAGTAGTCCCAGCTTTTTCTTAGCAATGGCTTTTGTGTAAGAACTGTGCCTTTTCCTCCATAGCAAAGCTGGCTTTACTGATGGCCTCTTAAAGGGACAAATACTGCTTTCGAGGACACCAAATTGGTGGCACTAATAGCAAGAGATAGCAATAGCAATAGCAATAGCACTTAGACTTATATACCGCTTTACAGTGCTTTACAGCCCTCTCTAAGCGGTTCACAGAGTCAGCATATTGCCCCCAACAATCTGGGTCCTCATTTTACCCACCTCGGAAGGATGGAAGGCTGAGTCAACCTTGAGCCGGTGAGATTTGAACCACCGAACTGCAGCTAGCAGTCAGCTGAAGTAGCTTGCAGTACTGCACTCTAACCACTGCGCCACCTCGGATAAGTTTTGCCAATGCACAGTTGCTTGCAAAGCTTTCTGATAATTACACTGTTACTGGTTTCAGTGGAATCCTGAGTAGAGATATCATTTGATATACAGCTGTTCAGGAGAATGATTTTTTAAACATTCCATCTACGTTTTCTTTAAATCATAAAATGGCGACATCTATAATCCTGAAAACCACGTCTAGGATTCTTCCTAACAAAATATTTGTCTGGGGGGGGGGAGAAACTCAAACCCTGGAAGCTGCTTTAATCCCACTGAGTGATACCCTCCATTTTTATCTATACCTATGACACACTTTTCATTTTTATGTTATTTTTAAATGAAATGCTATATTAATGAATGTGTTTCTGGTACAATCTCAAAATGACTGTTCCCCCCCACACACACACACACTGCTTCTGGTCTAAATCAGTCATGCGAGATAGGGTGGTAATTGCATTGCACTTAGGACAAAAGCTTAATTTTAAGAGACCTTTAGAAAGAGGGGCATGATGGCTTAGCAGTTGAAGACACTGAGCTTGTCAACTGGCAAGCTGACAGCCCGGGTTTGAGACCCGAGCGCCATGGGATGGGGTCAGCTCCCTTACTTGCCCCAGCTTCTGTCCACCTAGCAGTTTGAAAGCATGCAAATGCAAGTAGATAAATAGGGCTTCAAGGAAGTAGGTTGGGGGGGGCGATGGGAAGAATAGTGGCAAATAAGAAAGATCCTTTTCATGAATGTGTTGGAAATGTACACCAGGGAGAGGGAGAGAATGAAGAGCAATATAACAGATCTATCTTCATTTCCATAAAATAGCATTTATTTATTGAATTTCTACACCACCCAAGCTCACAATGAATCTGGGCAACTTACAATATAATAAAAAGTTTAAAAAAAAGAACTAGAAAACAATTAAAATTAGAAAAATTGAATAGAAAAGCTAAAAACCAAGATGATGAGTGGCCTGGGGGGGGGGCCCTCTTCTCTATCCACTCCCAAAATAGCAGGCCTCTGTCAGGCTCTTCCTGAAGGCCAGGAGTGTAGGAGCAGATCTCGCTTCCAACAGAATATTCCAGAGGGCGGGGGCCACAGCAGAAGAGGCTCTTCTCCTGGAGTCTGCCAGTCAAAATTCTTTGGCCAACAGGATCCAAAGTAGGCCCTTTTCACTGGAACAAGTGGGGTGAGCTAGTCCCATCAGGATGAGATGGTTCTTCAGATACTCTGATCCATGCCATAAAGGGCTTTAAAGGTGATGATCAAAATATGGTACTTTATTTTTATTTTTTTAATTTTTATTTTCCATTTTTCCAATTTACATAACAATAAACATTTTTTAACAGTACTGTGTCATATGTCTCTTGCAGTTATTTACATTTATTTTTATACATTTTTGTTTCTCTGTTCTAACCAATTATATCACTTATCCCACACCTCATAAAATTCTGTTTCCTCCTTGCCTTTCATTTCTAACGTGAGCTTATACATCTCAGCACATTCTAATATCTTATACATAATTGTATAAGATACAATTGTATCTTATAGAGATGAGTATACATCTCATTGGCTGGTATATTTTCAAGTTTCCAACATTGAGCATAAACAATTCTTGCTGCTGTTACTATGAGTAAAATGATATATTGGAGTTGTTTCTTTATCTTTTGATTAATTATTCCTAATAAAAATAATTCAGCTTTAAATTCAATTTGTTCTCCTGTTATCTCCTGTAACCATCTCCTTATCTGTTCCCAATATTTTTTTGCTTTGGGGCATTGCCAACACATATGGTACTTTAAGGCATGCATGTAGAAAAAAACAAGACAAAAAGTCTTACAATTTTCAGAATGAGAGCTTCAAAACAATAAGGTAAGGTAAAATGCCAGGAAGCACCATAACATTTTATTTTACGGATATCAGCATAAAAATAGAGCAATTGCACTCTTAAGTTCCCAAACAGTTATCAGTTTAGGGAAGAACTCTGAATCAGAAACAGAGCAAGTTAATGGCAGACATCCTGCTTCTGAGTAAACCTAAACAAATATCTAGCCAAAATCATTCAAATTCTCTCTAAATTCAAGATTTGTTCCAGGACTGGGCAGAGACCAATTAAAGATATAGGACAAGTTATTTGGCATCTACCTAAAACTGAAAGTAAATCCTTTTCCAGGCACTCTTCTCAAAGAAGATTTATCCACAGTGCACAGTTGCCATGTCACCAGAATTGGTAGGCAACTATTTCTGGAGGAGAGACAGACCTTGTCTCTTCTATTAAGCAGTCCCATGCTGTCAAAGCAACTCCAGGGCATGTTTTTCTGCTCTACTTCCAAAGTATACTTTTTGATGTGCAAGCTTCATAATAAAGAATTCTGTATAATGTGAAGGTTCATGAATATCAATGAAACCCAGTTCACACAGTAGTAGTTCACCCATATGTCATCCCAAATTGCCCACAGCAACACTGCCTACACTGAAAGTCACACTTACTGAACTATAATAAGGTGTTCAGAGTGATGCTTACTGGGCCGTGAATGAAAATATTTTACCTACTCTTACATTTGTTTGTCTTGATTGTTGTCCTTATTCATGCCGTTATTAGTTTTGTTTTCCAGCTTCATTCACAATATCCTAAAGACAGAAATCCTATGTTGAGAATTAAAATAGGGTAAAACTAAGATTTTGTTGTTCAACACTGTTAATACAGGGAGTGTCTTGCTACTGCAAATTTTGGTAACTTAGTTCTGTAGCACGGTGGCTGAACATAAATTGCTACTAGTTTCTGTAAAAAGAAGAAAAGTTTGGCAGTAGTACAAAAATCCAAAAATCCTCTTTTGGAGTAATTTTTTCCATCTGACAATTCCTATGATTAATATATTTAGAAAATGTTTCCAAATTACATGAAAACATAAGACAAAAATAAAGTTCCTTAGAATTATTGTGTTGGGAATGACCTGAAATGTCATCTACTCAAACTTTCTGCTCAGAGCAAGATTTTTTAAATCATTTCAGATAGAAGGGTATCCAGCTTCTGTTTGAAGAGAACATATTAGTTTATAACTCAGCCTATTCCACTGATTGTTATCTCTTATTGTCAGGAGATTCCTCTTAATATCTAACCTGAATCTATTTCTGTGTGGTGTCAACTCAATGCTGGTCTTGTCCTCCAGAGTGAAGAGAATAGTTTTACTATCTTCTCTATATAGCATATCTCCCCTCAGTCTTCTCTTCTATAGGCTAAACATACCCAATTCTTTTGTTATTCTTACCGTGCTTGGTTTCCAATTATCTTGCTCATCTTGGTTAACTCTTGTCAGGCCCCAAGAATAAATAACTATACATGGAGTTACTTTATAGTAGTTTTCTTTATTATTGTTCTTCTTCTATAGACAGAATCTTGCCAGACTAGAGTACCTATCTGCATAACAATAGATATACTCTGTGAACTGCTAGAGAGGCACTGTCTTGACCTTCTTCCTGGGTACAAAACCTTTCAACCTTCACTGCCACTTTGTCCTCTGGAAAGTAGCCCCGCTCCCTGGGACTCCAGACTACATTCCACCACAGACCTCCTCTAAATTTGCTTCAATTTGTTGATATCCCTCCAAACTGCTGGAGCAGCTGGTGGACAATTTCATTTTTTTCCCACCCATCCCCCAATCCCATCCCCAATCCCATCCCCTTTCAGGGCAGCTTCCAGAACTAACAGCTAGGCAGGCACGCCAAAAGGCAATCCCAGCTGCCTGCAGATCAACAGAGATCCTTCAAAGTGATTTTTGTTTGGATGCATCAGCAGCTGCAGGACTTAGGCAAATAACATGTATTCCTTGGCATGACTGTGTTTCCATTGTCTGGATCTCTCACTGCCACACGTCTATCTTTCTGCGGAATCTTGGTCTACACTTTGGAATATGAAACTATTATACAGTAATCTGTTTGGTGAGTTATCTCATCTGGTTGGCACATCTTTCATCCTGGACCATTTTTACTCTGGTTTGTACGTATTTCCTGTTGGATCATTTCTAGTTTTCTATTTATTTGAATACTGTAATTGAAATTTGGAAATATCAGTCTTATCTGAACAGGTTGGATGGAAATGATTTTCTGCCAACTATGGAGATTTTTATATACAGTACTGTACAGTAAACAAGTTAATGCAACTACAGATACCAGAATTAGTCTGCAATTATCTGAATAAGCACTAGGTGGCAGCAATGAGAGAAAATAATTATTTTTTGCCATCAAGTTGTCAGGAATATTTTTGTGTGCCCAATCTGGTAGCACTAATGAAAGCTCATTGGCAAATAGCTTTAGCTTCAGACAATTTCTTTTTCCTTGATGAGAGCTATTAACTTTAATTCCTAAATGGTAAGCAGAAATTCAACAGGTTTAGCACATTAGTGATGCAAACGTATTCCTTTCATGAAACTGGTGTATGCTCTCTGCAGTTTTCCCTTTATATTTTAACTATTTGGGACTGACAAGATCATATAGTGTTTTTTCTCAGCAGTTGACAATTTCTGCCTGGGTTTGGAAGCTAAGCATGGAGGGGCACCAGGAAATTCCAGGGCCATAGATTAGACTGGAAAGTAAAAATAAATAAATTAAAAAATGAATAAAATGATGCCAAATCATTTTCCATACTATCATCAGGAACCAAGTTCAACTTGAAGGAGATTTTACTTTCTAACTAGAAGTATCATGTCCTAGTGCAGTGGTTCTCAACCTGTGGGTCGTGACCCCTTTGGGGGTCGAACGACCCTTTCACAGGGGTCGCCTAAGCGTATGCTAGCCTGCCATCTTGGTGACTGGCAACGCGCACGCGTGGGGAGGGGGCGGGGAGGGGGTCGCGGCATTAGGAAGGTTGAGAACCACTGTCCTAGTGTGTTTTTAAGGGTAGACATAATGATTGTAGAACAATCTTTGGAACAAATGAGGGTTGAGAAATTTAAAGCTGTTTTCTTAACACTCTAGGCCCCTTCAAATCCTTACAAATGATAAATATGACCTTACAAGCAAGCCAAGCATAACTCTTTTCTGCCTTAAATGCTGTGAGTCTAGTTCACTTTATTGGCCCTGTGTCAATCAAGATGTGTCATAATGACCTGAAGCCATTCAGAATAAGAACAGGGACATCTGTGGGGTGACCACACTGCTCCATCTTCTGCTGTGATAAGATTGACTAAAACCACTCAGTTTTTATAGACACAGGACAAAAATAATGTGGTAACATCCAAAGAGAAGAGAAAACAGTACTAAAATTTAATCAACCCCCTTTTTCATCATTGCATCAAAATATATACGTGCCTTTTTGTCCCTGACAAAATGGGAACATCCAGATACCTCGTTGCACTGCTCTACGTATAAAGTATAAAATGGAACTATTTACTGTAAGTACTACGGTAGCAAAAGATGGGATGGAGGAAAGAAAAATAGAAAATGTAAGATACAAAAATAATAGAACGGCTTCCTGCAAGTCTTCATCTGAGGAATACAAATTGTTTCAGCTACAGCTATTGTTTATTGCTCTACTCCTCTACTATTCTTACACCAGCTTGTTGCAAAGTCTAATAAATGAATTAGTTCTCCTTCAATTAGCCCCAGCTTCACCGACCTCTATTTCTATATATCAGAGAGCTGGTGATGTTGCATAAAGTAGAACAGTTATTTAAAAAAACAGTGGTCCCCTTACTTACACTGTTCAGAAAGTATATCCCACCATTTCTAGTGAGCATTTGTGATAGCAGAATTTGTAATGGCCTCTCTGGAAAAAGTCTTCATCTGAGAGGAAGGCTGGACTAAGCCCATCAAATCTGACAACAGCAGGACATGACCCTGAGGCCTTGGTAGAGTCATCCTTCTATACAGCCCTGACTCTCAAGGCCTGACTGTAGCAGAGAGGGTGTCCAAGCCCTGAGAATGACAAAGGGCGGGGAGGCAAAGTAATACCAGATTGCTCTGAGGAATACCTTGGAAATAGTGGCCTCAAAGGTCAACTCTGGCCCACCACAAAGCTAGACTAATTATTTTATGTGGATTTTGGCTATGGAGGAACTTGGTGGGAAATGCTGACAGGGACAGAATGGGAAACAGGAAGCTGTCAAGGTTAGTGGTGGGAAATACACTGGCTTAACTGCTGCCACACCACAAATAACAAACCATCAAGTTCATGTTCTTGGTTCCCATAGTTTAGCTGCAATGCATTCCTGTGCAAAATTACACGGATCGGAAAGCACCGATGGAAGTGAAGTAATAATCCTCTCTTCCACCTGACTGAAAGAAAATATCACCTATCAGAGAAGATCGGAGCAAGCCTATAGTTTTTCTTTTCTTTAGAGGTTTTCTTTTATCTCATTTTCTGCCTTGATTAACAGTCATTCTAGCTGGGCATTACTGAAGTTGAAGTTCAACAAAAATGAAGGTTATCAGATTTGCTGGGCTTAGTCCTGCCTTCCTCTCAGATGAAGACTTTCATTACTCCTTTTAAAAATGTACAGATCGGCCTTCTGTTCTCTTTTTACTATATGAAAAGGATGGAGAACATCTAGCTGCGTAGGGCTAAACATCCAACTGATAGAGACTGAAATAACCCTCCCAAACAGTAGCAGGAGAACGATTTTTTTTTTTTGTAAATGTTCCTACTCAAATGACTGCAAGAGGTTCTACTTCACTCATTTTCTGTTTCAATTCTTTATCAAGTAATAGTGGCGATGAGCAAAACAGTCCCACACTTTCAATTTTGCAGTTATATCAAGTTTGGTTTGGTTGTCTTTTTAATATTTGGAATTACATTTTCAGTACTTTTTAACTTTGCACCAAAGGGTCTTTTGTTCTAGACCAGGGGTGTCAAACTCAATTTCATTGAGGGCCGTATCAGGGTTGTGTTTGAACTCGGTGTGTGTGTGTGTGGCCAGGGGAATGGCCAGCTCAACGTCGGGGGCGCCTGTGGTGGCCCGAGCGCTCTGCCAGCGAAAACGGGCTCCTGAGCTCCGTTTTCAGCTGCGACGGCCTCCTGCAACCCTCTGCCAGTGAAAATGGAGCTTGGGACGGCTACCTGTGGCCCTCCCGCGCTCCGCTTTTGCTGGCAGAGGCACCGCGGGCTGGTCCTTTGCTGTTTCCACGGCAGCCCCACGGGCCAGATCTAAGCACCCCGCGGACTGGATCTGGCCCCCGGGCCTTGAGTTTGACACCCCTGCGCTAGACTAATGCATTTTTGCTTATAATCTTGCCTACTTGTTACATTTCCTTCTATTTTCATGAATTTGAGCATTTTTGTACAGGCAACTATACTCTGCAAAATTGCAATGCAAAATTCAAAGAACATTTGTACATTTCTAATGATAGCTAGATTTTGATTCAGATGTATTGGTTTGGAAATGCAAAATGAAGCAAGTTCAAACTTAGATGTAAATTAAACAAATTTTTCATCCCTGCCTAACAGCATATCTCAAGAAGGAACTACTCAAAAGGGGTTACTAACCTAGTGATGGCACTAGATCCAGTAGTTTGAATTTCTGCACTTTTCCTAATAGCACTACAGTTTTGTAAGTGTGGACCTGTGAAAGGTATCCCCACCTGAAGCCACGTTCTTCTCCCAATCTTTGCTTTAGGACTCCAGTACTTATTCCTTTTCTCCCTGGTCCTTTTGTCAAATAGTGGCCTTTTGGCTCAGATCAAGTATGAAACTTGTAAAAGAGTACAATGAAAATATTCCCCTGGAAGGTACTGGCAGCAGTTACACTAAGGCACCAAGTAAGGCTGGGGGTTGTTTGTCCAGAAGAGAGTTTGACCAACTATTGACCCTCTGAACTCAGACAGTATGGCCAAAAATATTCAATTGCGTACTATCAATAGAAGAGAACATTTGTGGCTCAGGGTTAAATGTGGAGTCCTTAGTGCTGTCTGACCTTGATTGTTGGGCTTGCAAACTTTCGTTTCCTAACTTGATAATATAGTCAGGTGCTAGTGAATGTGCAGTTTGCCCCCAGTTTATATACATTTGCCCTACCAGGGTTGCAGTTTTCACCTTGGTGGTTCCTTGATTAAAGTATTGTTCTCTGTTTGATTGATGTCTGGTGTTAACCCAGGGAAAACAACAAGAAATTAAGAGGAGGAATTTGCTTGCTGCATTAGACAGAAGCGGAATGGAAGGGTATTCCAGATAGTAAAGGAATATGGCAGAGAGGAACACTGAGGAGGAATTCTCCAAATCCAAGTCAGTTCAGCTATCAGCTGCAAATCTTTCTTTGTGTTCACACGTTCTATTGCACTGTAAAGCAGTGGAAAGTCTCATTTTGGCCTCATTACAGGTAGCCCTCGAGTTACGACCACAATTGAGCCCAAAATTTAGGTTGCTAAGTGAAACATTTGTTAAGTGAGTTTTGCCCCCATTTTACAACCTTTCTTGCCAAAGTTGTTAAGTGAAGCACTGCAGCTGTTAAGTTAGTAACACGGTTGTTAAGTGAATCTGGTTTCCCCATTGACTTTGCTTGTCACAAGGTCGCAAAAGCTGATCACATGACCCAAGGACATTGCAACCGTCATAAATATGAACCAGTTGCCAAGCATCTGAATTTTGATCATATCACCATGAGGATGCCGCAACAGTCATAAGTGTGAAAAACAGTCATAACTCACTATTTTTTTAACACCGTGGTAACTTTGAATGGTCACTAAATGAACTGTTGTAAGTCGAGGACTACCTATATGTGAATACAACCTATATCCATGATGGCGAACCTATGGCACGCGTGCCACAGGTGGCACGTGGAGCCATATCTGCAGGCACGCGAGCCGTTGCCCTAGCTCAGCTCCAGCGTGCATGTGCACGCCGGCCAGCTGATTTTCGGCTGGCTTCGCCCACGCCGCCCCTCCCCTCCCCTCCCAGGAGTCTCCACGCAGCCCATTTTGGATGCCAAAGGCCTCTGGAGCCTGGGGAGGGCGAAAAATGGGCCTACCAGAAGTCGGGAAATGGGCCATTTCCAGCCGGGGAGGCTTCAGGGAGGCCTGTTAGGCCCAAAATGGGGCACAGGGGGGTGTTGTGCGTGCATGCGCAGGGGGTGGGTGGGGCGTGGGGGCATTGAATTATGTGTGTGTGCACACACACTTTCAGCACCCGAAAGAAAAAGGGTTCGCCATCATTGACCTATATGGATTCAAAATGTTATAAGAGTTTGGGATATCATGGGAATCCAGAAAACCATTTGATGGTAAGTGTATATACTATGCAGGGGTGAAATACTCCCGGTTCGGACCGGATTGGGCGGACCGGTAGTGGTGGCCGCCAGTGGTTTGCCGAGCAGGTAGCGATGGCTGGCTGGCCACACCCCCTGAACAAGTCTGCCGGTCACCGCTCACTCACCCTGCCCCGCCCAGTCTGTGCTCTGCAGCTTGCCTGCCTGAAGCGTTGCACCCCTGATCTGCCTGCCAGGTAAGCCTGCGAGGTCGCGGCCCCTGGGCCCCCCCCATCCCAGCCTGCCTTCCCTACTCCATTCCTCGCAGCCCGCAGCCCCGACATGCTTTCCTGCCTTCCACGCGGCCTTCCCAGTTTCCCTGTAGCCAGCTTGCGAAGGCAGGCAAGTGGAAGGCCACATGGAAGGCAGGAAAGCATGTCGGGGTGGCAGGAAGGGAGGTAGCAACCTACTCCCTTCCCCGCAGCCCTGCCATGCTTGGCGGCCTTCTACGCAGCCTTCCCGGCGGTCTCCCATGCCCGCTTGCCTTCCGAAGTTGGCGTCCAGCCCGTGATGGGAGACGCGCCGCTTCTGGCCTGGCCAGGCCTGGCCAGTAGGTGGGTGGGCGGCCCTTAGGGGAGATGCAGCTGCTGCGTTGGGGCTAAGAGGGGCGGCGGCAGGAGAAGGAAGAAAGCGAACCGCGGCTGTGGTGCTCCGGGAGGGCGGGCGGACGTCTGCAGCCAGGCAGGGAGGGAGGGCAGCGAGAACGGCGGCCCCTTCCAAGCACAGGCCTGGCCCTCTCCCCACACGGGGGGCTGCCGCCCACCCAGCCACCAGCGGCTTCCGCGCCGCACTTGTAGTCGCGTGGCCGGCTGGATTAACAGGTGTGCTGGGACGCCTTGCCCGCTGCCTCAGTGCGCTGCGCTTGGCAGGGGCCGCCACCGCCCCTCTCACTGGCCTCCCTCCCCGCCTGGCAGGAGGAGGAGGCAGGCGAGGCGGGAGGCAGAGGGGCGCACGGGGCTCGGCTCGGCCGCTGAGCATGTGGGGCACCCGCCCCAGCTCTTGGGCTGGTTCCCGCTGCTGAACAAAGTTTGGCGTGCCAGGCTGGTGTAGGAAGAAGCTCCCGGTGCGCACTGAGGCAGCGGCGGGTTACCTGTTGAGGCTCAAGGCTGTGGCCCTTCCTGCCTGCCTGCTCGGCTGCCTCCCTTCCGGCTCGGCGCGCTGAGGCCCGGAGCCTCAACAGGTAAACTGCTGCTGCTTCCGGGATGGCGGAGAGCTTCCTTGGCCTCTTCCAAGCAATCTCTGCCCCCGCCGCTGGCTCTCCCAAGCAAGCTCTCCCCCATCCCAAAACTGCGCCACGCCAGAAAACTCCCCCGCGTGCGGCACGGTTCTGGGATGGCGGAGAGCCCAGGCAAACTCTGCCCCCACTGCCACCGCCGCCGCTGCTGCTGGGCGCGTCCGCGCAGGAGAACTCCTGGGAAGGGCTCCGTCTATGTGCCCAGACCAGGTGTGTGTGTGTGTGTGTGTGTGTGTGTGTGTGTGAGAGAGAGAGAGAGAGAGAGAGAGAGAGAAAGAGAGAGGAGGAAGAAAGAGGAAAGGAGAGAGAGAGAAGAAAGAAAGAAGGAAGGAAAGGAAAGGAAAGGAGGAAAGAAAGAAGGAAAGGGATAGAGAAAGGAAAGGAAAAGAGGAGAGGAGAGGAGAGGAGAGGAAAGGAAAGGAAAGGAAAGGAAAGGAAAGGAAAGGAAAGGAAAGGAAAGGAAAGGAAAGGAAAGGAAAGGAAAGGAAAGGAAAGGAAAGGAAAGGAAAGGAGGAAAGGAAGGGAAAGAGAAAGGGAAAGGGAAGAAGGAAAGGAAAGAAGGAAAGGAAAGGAAAGGAGGAAGAAAGGAAGAAAACTTAGGACCACAATTGAGCCCAACATTTTGGTTGCTAAGCAAGAACGTTAAGTGAGTTTCACCACATTTTACAAGTTGGCCACGCCCACCCGGTCACCTGACCACCTGAAGCCACGCCCACCTGACATCCAAACCACGCCCACAAAATAAGCCATGCCCACAGAACCGGTAGGGGAAATTTTCACATTTCACCCCTGATACTATGTATATAAAAGTCCTACAAACTAGTATTTCATGTATTTTGAGGATTTCTAAGAGCTGGAAAGAGATCCTGCAACAAAGATGATAATTACTCTCGATAGTGTTGTATATCTGTGTTATAAATTTTAATGTTAAAATAACTGAGGAAACAAAAGAGTCCTATTTTTGTCCCCCACTCAAGAATAGCGAAAATCTTAATTCAGAATTACTGTATTCAGACACTTTCCTCTCTTAATTCCCAAATAGAAAAATCATGAAACTGGCGGCTGCTGCTGCTGACAGAAACACCACGTACCCATTTCCTGGAAACTGAAAAAGTTCTGCTAAACTCTCTGAATCTGCAGATCTGGGACAATGGAATAAACTGAGTAGAACAAAAAATGGGTGTTTTGCTTTCACTTTTGCAACTACTATTTAGCCCTCTCCAATAGAATGGCAGTACTGTTTATGCCCTCCAAATGTTCCAGAGGCCAATTGTATGCGGCTGCAGAAAAGCTCTTCTGACTGCATTTTCCCAGCCCACCTTTTGGCTTAGATGGACAGAGAGAGTGGAAGTGTGTGTGTGTGTGTGTGTGTGTGTGTTCTGATGACTGATACTTGTATAATATTCTTCATGGCTGGTTGAAACTGTACAGAAATCTTGTCTGATAAAAATGATAGACTGTGTCATCAATTTCCTGATAGGCCCTCAAAAACCACTAGTCCAAAAGAGATGGCTTGGATTAGTTTGCATGATAAGTGACTTGATAAGGTCTACTTTTTCCATGGAATCAAAGAAACAACCACATTAGCTCAGTGGAACTCTATATCCTGAACTGGGGATTTCCAGCCAAACAAAGCTATTAGAAACAGATGTGTGTGTGCCAAGATGCAGATGGAATCTTGCAAAAGAGTACTATTGAAATGTTGTTCTCCCATAAAGAAATCACCTTGGTCTCTGGTATCTGCCTACACCATCTCCCTAGATAGCATTCATATGATTTGGAAGCTTTTATCATGACTTCTTGGATTATAATTATTATAATTAAACGCCTTCTTCATAACTCAGTTAAAATGCTCTCCCTCTATCTAAGCCATCAGAAAAATAAACTGGCATAGATTTTGCTTTTCCCAGCCAGTCCAGATTGCTTCTCTTCTAGCTTTCAACCGGAAGATGGAATCCTAAACAGTTAGACTGTTTAAAAACATGGGCTTAGCACTCTTTTCAAATGAGGAAGATCATTTTCAAACAGTTGGATTAACATGTGGCTGGTATTGGGGCGGTGTTGTGCCACTGAGTAGCAGAGAAAGTTCTCTTTCTTCAGCTTCATGATGCAGTTCATGTCTCCTTCCATTACTGGCCAGTTGCTGTTTGAGTGATTCTACCGTACTATCCAAGCTGATCTGGATATAGAAGGAAAGATCAATTTGAAAAGTAAGCAGAAGGGTTCCAGAGGATAACTATATCCCAGAGGGGAGGGGGCATGGCTGCACTAGCAATAACATTAGCACTTAGACATATATATTGCTTCATAGTATTTTACAGCACTCTCTAAGCAGTTTAGAGAGACAGCATATTGCCCCCAACAATCTGGGTCCTCATTTTACCGACCTCGGAAGGATGGAAGGCTGAGTCAACCTTGAGCCTGGTGAGAATCGAACTCCTGGCAATCAGCAGAATTAGCCTGCAGTACTGCATTCTAATCACTAGCCTAAGGCGGCCAAAAGTTGCTGGAAAATGCCATATTCTAAGAGTCACTTGACCATGCCAATGGTCAATGAAGTGTATCAAATTGTACCTACAGTAAAATGATTGTGGCTTGTTCCCTGCTTGAGGAGGAAATGCTACTTTAACACCTGAATAGTTAAGGATGACTTCAGGTATGGAGAGAAGAGAGAAAGGGCAACTGAAATTGTTATGGATAGAAATAATTCATTTCCTAAAAATTAATTATTGCAAAAGTTTTTTTTTAAAAAAAAAATACTAGAATGTTTCATAGGATTTTGAATAGTACTTTCTAGATGCAGAGGATTTGAATATTTAGAAAGGCTTTTATTCAAAACAGACACATTATGAATATGGTAGTTAATTATGGACTGGAGCAGGGGTCTCCAACCCCCAAACTGTGGCCCACTACCGGGCCTTGGCCCATTTGGAACTGGGCCGCAGAAGCAGCGGGTGAGCACATGCGCGTGTGCAGCTCCACTTACATGAGCAGTGGGCACACTCGTGTGCAGCTCCATTTGTGTGAGTCGGCAGGTGTGTGTGCCTGCCGCATGCACAAATGGAGCTGCGCATGCATGCTTATCCGCCGCTTGCACATAACCATTACCTCTTCCTTCCCCCCCCCCCCGCACCAGTCCACAAAGCCGGAAAGGTTGGGGATCGTTGGACTGGAGAACAACTGATCACAGTTGGAAGACATACTAAGCAATGGATACCAATGGCCTGCAACAAGAAGCAATGCAGACCAGTGGTGAAATCCAATTTTTTTTTACTACCGGTTCTGTGGGCGTGGTTTGGTGGGCGTGGTGTGGCTTGGTGGGCGTGGCTTGGAAGGCGTGGTAGGGGAAGGATACTGCAAAATCCCCATTCCCACCCCACTCTGGGGCCAGCCAGAGGTGGTATTTGCCGGTTCTCCGAACTACTCAAAATTTCTGCTACCGGTTCTCCAGAACCTGTCAGAACCTGCTGGATTTCACCCCTGATGCAGACCACTAGAAATCAACCTGGCTTCTTCTGGCTTCAGATACAACTCTGTTCACTTCAGTGATTAAAACCTGATAGGTAGGAAAAAACTCTGAATGCAGACACTGGGCTTTAAGAGTTTGGGTGTTGTGGCTTTGTCTAGTTTCCTTTAGCAAGAAAAAAGAATGGTAGTAGAAACAACAGTGAAGACTATAACTGGACTTGTATATATCATTGTTCAGATAGAGGGCAACACTGGCTAATGATTTTACCATCCTGTTAGTAGTAGAATGGAAGTAGTATCATAGCCAAGGTCACAGTTATTTGCATTCAGCAAATCCTCAACCAACGTACCCTGCTATGCTTCCTTTGTGACCTTTCTGAGGTCAAGGATTCTCAATCTCACAATAAACTGACCTTGGAGGAAGCAAAGTTTCCTCCTCTGATGTCAGCAGTCTTTGTCCAGCTACAAATGGACAAAGAGAAATATCTTATACCACTTGTGTTAGATAGGCGCGGGAATAACAGCCAAGACAAGACCCGTTCAGCACTTTATTAACGGCTAGCACTAACTACAGCAGACTGGCGGCTGGCGGCAGGGAAACCGCCTTTATGGAGTTCCCCACAGCCAGCTTGGCCAGTGACAACGCTTCAAACTCCCCGCCACTGATTTAACCCAATCAGTGGCGGGTATGCAAATACCTGCTCGTTAAGTTGGTACACAACACCCCTCCCCTCTTAGTTCAGCAATTGTCCAATCCAGTATTAGTGTGGGTGACGTAGTCGCGCAAGTAGGCGGGCCGCCGTAAAGTCCTACTGGGCCTGCGCGGTTCAGTCTCTCTGGAGTCTTTGTTCGGCGTGGACATGGCTTGTGTTGCTCCGTCCTCGTCCTGTGGAAAAATCTGGAACCGGCCTCCAGGCGTGGCGGCTGAAGATTCGATCTCCCGGTCCTCTGGCCCCGGTCGGCTTCGTTCGAGCTCCCTAGGTCCTGGTAGGTGCCTCCGCTCGCCTTCTCGGGTTGAGATAAGTGGTCTGTGTAGTCGTGTAGCTAGGGCCCGGCCTCTTTCGCTATCGTCTGGTTTGCTGTGACTGTATGTTCGGCGGGGCGTAGACCCGCATTTTGGGGAAGTGTCTGTTTGACTCCGCGATGGTGCCTCGGCTTCGGGTTGACGCAACCACGAGTCTCCCACTCTGTGTCTTAGCTGATCAATGTGTCGCTTCCACACTCGGCCATCGTCCAGCTTGACCTTGTATGACTTGGGCCCTGTGACATCTATGACAATCGCTTTTACCCACTTGGGGTCCCCGGTATAGTTCTGTGCGAAAACTAGATCGTCTATGGCTAGCGGTCTGGGGGGCTTGCTGGATCCCAAAGGTTCCTCCCGGTTGTACGTTGGATTTAATCTGTCCAGTTGGGACCTTAGT
>QLTV01003654.1:2399898-2422265 GCA_003457575.1 Thermophis baileyi
AGTTACTACTATTATGCCTTTATTTATTTATTTATTTATTTATTTATTTATTTATTTATTTATTTATTTATTTATTTATTATTAAATTTGTATGCCGCCCAACTCCCAAGGGACTCTGGGCGGCTCACAACAATATAAAAAACCTGCAACTGCAACTTAGAGAAAGTAGCAGCCTTGGAAAGGGGAAATCTAAAAGCTAACTATGAGAAATATAATTAATAGCAAAACAATAAACAGATTTAAAAAGAAACCACACAATACCAAGGCTGTCTGACACAGTAACCTAGACATTGTTACAATCAAGGGATTTGCAGGTAAGGTAAAAAAACCCTCTCTTGAATTCAAGATTAAAGCCCAGATCCTTTTTAATGTGCTATCCCATGGTTGTGGCTACTATTTTAATTTGTTTTTACTCCTCTGCAGACCTCCCAGTATTATGAATAAAGATGCCCCTGGTTTATGAGTTCACGAGATGACTTTGGACAAGCCTCTCTCATCCTCACTCCTGTTTCTGCAACATGGAAAGTGTGCTGTTGCTGTTGTTATGTTTATTATTGTTAAAATATTGCAATTTTCCCCTTTTCTTTCATCTAGAATAAAGTAAAATGAAGAATGTGCTGGCCTGGATACTTGGAAATGAGGCACAGACAACACAGTTAACAGCATACTGATAGCAGCATTAATGCAGTACGCTTCATTTCTATGCATTTTTCTAGTAATGTGTCACAAAGAATTTGCCCACTTTGCTGTTATTGAATACCAAATTTCATGGAGGAATTTCATGCCTTCATTTACCAGTGAAGGATCTCTTCCAATCAGGAAGCATCACTAAACACAAATACAGGCTTTATCAGGAAGATGTCTTCCTGATAACAATGTCTTCCACAACACTGTCAAACTATTTACTAAGACTGTATTACTATTATTCTTCTCATCCTTCCTATTACCTATTTCCTTTTCTACTTATGACTATAACTTTGTTGCTTGTATCTTTATGATTTATATTGTTTATTAGTTCCTAGTATGATTTATGTTGATTGTTTATTAGTATCCTATGACTAACACTAAGTGTTGTATTTTATGATTCATGATGAATGTATTTATGATGACTATGATTTATCACTTTTATATTTTATGTACACTGAGAGCTTATGCACCGAAGACAAATTCCTTGTGTGTCCAATCACACTTGGCCAATAAAGAATTCTATTCTATTCTATTCTATTCTATTCTATTCTATTCTATTATTCTATTCTATTCTATTCTATTCTATTCTATTCTATTCTATGTGAGTTGTGTACCTACTACCCGTATAGCAGCTGTTCCTGGACTCCAAGGAAGGATATCCTAGTAAGTGGAATTTGTTAGTAATTCATTTGAGTGCAAACTGGCAAATAGGCCCCCCTGCTGGCTGGCTGTAGAAGAGACAGGTTCTCCTGCTTTTCCTTTTGCACAGAGACTTTGTTTGACTTTACTTTTGACCTTAAATCTCAGCTTCCATTCATCATGGAAGCTATTACGCTAACACTAACATTCGGTGGGTTTAGACAGTGTGCTAAGAAAGACATAGGGTACCTTGGTTGGGAGTTGGCATGTTATCCAAATAAATCCTGATCCAGTGTGATATGTGGATTCTATGGCTGCTGGTTTAATATTTAAAAAGTCATTTCGGATCCCTTTTGAAAAATCCCTCTGCAAAGTATCTGTTTACATGGTACATTATTGAATAATCCCAACCTTGACAAAATAAACTGTGCAGGGATTAAGATGTCAGACTTTCTAAGTCCTAAATACCAGAGGTGGGTTCCTACCGGTTCTAACCAGTTCTTTAGAACCGTTAGTAGCTCGGCGATGACGTCACTGAGCCGGTTCCATCGGTGTCTCTGTGGGTGCCGCCATCTTGGATTTTCTAATTTTTGCTTCACATGCGCAGAAGCTATTGTTTGATTGCTGCGCGCGCACCGCGCATGGCTTGACCCTGAGCGAACCGACAGCAAAAGGATCCAGAACCCACCCCTGCTAAATACTGTATAGTAGAAGCAGGAGTAAATAGTGTTTGTATGCCAGGTCTGACTTGAGGAAATAATTAAATTCCATTAATAAATAAATGTCCAGAATAAACCAGAATCCAAGTAACAAAATCCTATGTGTCTCTTACCCTAAGGTGTTGGTGTTATTATCAATAATTTTGAGTACTTTTTAAGTAGAAAAGAGAATAAATAAAATAAATATACAATAACACCCCAAGGTGTTAAACAGTGGATTACTTGTATCAAACAAATAATAATTTATTCATTTACCTTATTTTTAGACTGAAAGGAGAAATGAAACAACTAGTGGGATAAGCATTTTTCTAGCAAAAGAGCTTGCAGGTAGGGAAGACCAAAGGCCCTATTTTATATCCTTGCCAATTTAAGAATATCCCTGAGTCAGTTTTGGAGTTTACTAAAATTATATTGTAAACAATAGTTTGAGCCCAACAGCAATCAATAAAGGATCTGCAAGACAGGTGCAATATGCTCACAATGATTTATGGTTGTCAGCCAATGAGCCATTGCAGGTGTAATGGTTAACCATAAATCAGGGAACTCCCACACCAGTCCAAGGATCAGATCAAAGGAGTTCTGGGAGAAATTCAATTGAATGGCATCTTAACCCCACAACTCAACTTAACATGAGGACTCAAACCCCACTGCCTCAAGAAAAGTGCCCATCGTAGCAAGATGGTTTTATGCACAAAAAGGGGGAAGTTCAATATTACCCACAATGGAGGAATGGTTGGTGAAAAGGATGGAACTTGCTAAAATGTCTAAATTGACCTCTTTGACCAGAGACAAAACAATTATTTATGTTTATTGCTGACGGGAAACCCCTTATAGATTTTTTGCATGAATTAGAAAAATATGAACTTATGATTTATGGTTTTGGTGTTTAAACAGGATGAATTATAGAAAGAAAAGATGTGGTAATCAGAGTAAAAGGGAAATTTATAATTGTACTTATAACTGCTGTAAAGAAGATAGGAAGCTGTATCATTCTTCTTTTCTATTGTTCTTCTACTTTTCCCTTTCTTGTACTTTTAGCTTTCTCTTTGACTTTTTTCATTTCTTTTCTTTTTCTTACTTTTGTCAGTTTGTGTAAATTTTTACCTTCTTTTTAAGCCATGCTGCTCTCCAATAGCTGTGGTAGGTTCAGCACACAAGGAGATGGATGTTTTATCTGGGCAGAGAAGAGACCAAAGGGCAGGGGTGTGACTCCTGCGTCATGCAGCACTGAAACTTCAATGCCTATTATTTGCCCTCTCGCTCTCTGAATACTTCCCTTTATTCTGTGTATTAATGCTCCTTTGAACAGAAGGGCAAAGTCTGAACTTGAAACCATGTTCCAGGCACAGACACAACTCTTTCTGTGGTCTTTTTCCTGATTCTGTGCTTAGCAGAGGGAAATCCTGTGTTTGTTCTATCAAACCACCTGTTACCACAACAATTCAGAAGGTAAGCTGCTTTATTAAATCCTACTCCACTCCCCTCTTGATGGAATAATAGCACTGCTTTCTCAAGTTCACTTGTTCATAAGTAGAGCCAAACCCAGCCTCAAAGAATGTTGGTCTTTTCAATAACCTTTAATGGATCTTGGCTAATCTTAGTTAAGCCAGGTTGCCTAGATTAGTAATTGGAAGGAAGACTATTGCCCAGATTAGGAAATTTACAAAAGTTTTTAAAAAGCATTTTAAAAGTCCTGCAAGAAGGCTCTACATAACACAGAGAAGAAAGCCAACTAGTCAACTGGAGGGTATCTTTATCTTACAATAATTTTATTCTTTACAATAATTTAAGAAGGGTGAAAGGTCTCAGGTAGAAAGGAAACATTGATGGCCATGGAAAGAGATGCACCAGTACTAGAAAGTACGTACAAGAAAGAAGGCTTTAAAATTATTTGCATATAAAACAAATTCCTTGGTGGGGTGTCCCCCCCCCCCATTAAAGGGAATGACTATCTTGTGATTTTTAGCTTGGTAGGAATAGCAGGTTTTGCATACAGGAAGTCCTGGAATCAGTCTCTGGCATCTACAATTAAAATCCTGGCTGTATCCAGGTTTGGGAACATGAAACCTGCTACCAGTCAGATTAATGATCAGGGCTAGGTCAGATGAATTGACTGTGCTACCAAATTTCCTGAAAAAGTGCTATTCTTTAGAGTTATGATTAAATTTAGGTTAAGGTCTGGCTCTAGCTATTTAGAATGTTGAGAAGAAATATAATGCTTCAATCACAATAGCAGAAATGATTTCTAAAATGCAGGTCTTGAATATTTATTTATTAATCCAATTTATATGGCTATCCATCTCTGCTAGAAACTCTGGCTGGTGAACAAGACTGTAAAATCTGAATTCAGAATGGAAGATAGCTTCAGCTATAGGAATGGTGCTTACTGCGAGTAAGTCTATATATTTAAATCTTTTTTAACATTTTTATTAGTTTATAATATAGCATACAAAGAAAATACAAAAGAAAATAGTTGGGAAAATAGGGAAGGGAAAAGGGAAAGGAAAAGTGAGAGAAAGAAAAGGGGAAAAAGAAAAAAAGGCATTGACTTCTGGCTCTCTTTGGTGCAGTAGAACAAGGCATTCACATCAAACCTCAACTTTTTACTTTTACATAATTGTATTAACTAGCCATTTCTATAACAACAAATCTATCTAATTGGTAAAACCCAAAATCAAAGTTTTATTTTTTTCCACCTCAAGCACAAAGTCCAGAAGCTCTTTCCAAGTAGAAATAAAAGTGTACTTTTTTCCTTGATCAAAACGGTCAATTTAGCTATCTCTGTTAACTCCATTAGTTTTTGCAACCATTCACCCATTGTGGAGATCAGAGGTGGGTTCCTCCTGGTTCGGACCGGATCGCCCGAACTGGTAGCAACCCGCTGGTGATGTCATGATGACATCATGGATCCGGTTCGGTTGGTGCCGGTCCGTGGGCGCCGCCATCTTTTTAAAAAAAAAATTGAATTTTTTTTTAATTTTTTTTTAATTTGTTTTCTTCTGCGCATGTGCAGAAGCCAAGTTTCCGGCATTGCGCATGCATCGCCATCTTGTTTTTGGCTTTAAAAAGAATTAATTTTTTTTAAATTTTTTTGCACTGCGCATGCACGCACGCGCGCGCCCACGAGGCACAGCCATGCGGCGCAGGAGGAAGCGAACTGGCAGCGAGGTAAGTTAGAACCCACCCCTGGTGGGGATCGAGGTGACCTTCCATTTCTGTGCATAAAGAAGTCTTGCTTCCATCAACATATATAACGTCAAAGTTCCGAATTTTTTCCCCCGGTCTTTTTTCATTAAAGCCAAAAGAAAAGTTTCTGGTTTTCTCTTTATATTCACTTTAAGAATTTTCTGTATTAAAATATGAATCTTACTCCAATATTTCTTTGCTTTATCACACAAAAACCATAAATGATAAAAAGTCCCTTCTTTACATTTACATTTCCAACATTCATTTGAAATGCCTTTATACATTCTTGGCAACTTATCTGGAGTTAAATACCAGCGATATATCATTTTATAGAAATTTTCTTTTAAGTTGTAGTTTAAAGTAAATTTTAAATCTTTATTCCTATATATTTCAATTCTTATTGAGAATTTGCCACAACAAACTAGTCTCTAGTCTAGACACGGAGTCTAGAAAGTCTTTGTCAAAAGTCTTTATCAACAAGATTTGGATTCTAGACATTTTAAGTGAAATTTAGCTCACACTACATCTCAAAGAGCAGATCATTTCATTTTGTCCAGTATCACAAATTTTTATTATTGGAACTTACTAAAATTCCTGATTCAGTAGGAATAGAATAGAATAGAATAGAATAGAATAGAATAGAATAGAATAGAATAGAATAGAATAGAATAGAATAGAATAGAATAGAATAGAATAGAATAGAATAGAATTCTTTATTGGCCAAGTGTGATTGGACACACAAGGAATTTGTCTTTGGTGCATATGCTCTCAGTGTACATAAAAAGACAAGATAACGGGGGGGGGGGAGGAATAACAGATATAAGGGAATATAAGTGAATAGCAGACCTTTAAAAAAAAATTAAATCCATGTGCCTTGTTTTCTTTTCTCCACAGTGACACTGGAACGGATTTCAGCAGAGCCAACAGCATGTCCAGGCCAAGTGGCAAAGCCATTTACCGTAAGGATAGGCTGCTTTCCTCTTTCCAGATCATTCAAATGGAATAATATCCTAGGGGCCTAAAATAACTTTTTTTTTTTAATCAGAGGAGCAAAAATGCAGTTGTAACTACCATCTGCACATTGTCTACTTTCTTATGTAGACAATGTCAGATGGAGTCAGATAGAGCACTCCAGGCATTGACCACTCTATTTCTGAAGTTTGGAGTATAAAAGAATTATACTCCAAACTTCAGAAATAGAGTGGTCAATGCCTGGAGTGCTCTATCTGACTCCGTTGTTACTTCCTCAAACCCCCATAGCTTCAACCTTAAACTGTCTACCGTGGACCTCACCCCATTCCTAAGAGGTCTGTAAGGGGGCGTGCATAAGCGGACCAGCGTGCCTACCGTCCCTGTCCTACTGTCCCCATTTATTTGTACTCATTTCATGTGCTCATGTCCATGTTTATACTTATACCTGTTATCTCATACATGTTTGACAAACAAAATAAATAAAGAAATAGCCTAGAGGGAACCAGATGAACCAAATGATTGATGATGATGATGATGATGATGATGATGATTGTCATACTGTCAACCAGATGTTTAGACTGGATCTGATATTTTTATCCAACTATCAAGTCCTTCCCTAGGATCTGGGATAGGCAGATATTGTTTGATTATTAAAGGTATTGTCACAAGATGTAAGCTGGTCAAAGAAAAGCTGCCTTTTGCAATTGACTAAGGATGATTTGTCAATGCTGATGGTGTTCATGTCTTGCCCCAGATGTTTTGGAATTGCACCCAATGCTTCTATCACTATCTTTGCTTTCTTTTGCCACTGTTGTTTCACTTCTATTTGCATATCTTTGTATGTCGTGATTTTCTCCAGTTCTTTCTCTTCTATTCTGCTGTGTCCAGGTACTGCAACATCCACTATCCAGATGGGTTCCCCCCCATCTTTTTTTAATGAACCATTGTTAAGTTTGGATATTATGTGGCAGGTACTTGTCTGCTTGAATTCTAAAGTCACAGAGCACTTCATTTTGTACTACTTTATCTATTTTGTGGTCCCACCAGTTCTTGCTTGCAGGCAAATGGTATTTCTTGCAGATATTCCAGTGCTTCATTGTTGCTACTTGATCGTGGCATTGTTTGTAGTCAGTCTATGCGATGTTCTTGCAGCAGCTAACTAGGTGGCTCACTATTTCTTCAGCTTCTTTACAGAGGCGGCATTTGCTGTCTGTTGCTGTCTTCACAATTCTGCCTTTATATGTTTATTTTCTTAAGGCCTGGTCCTGTGCAGCCAGAATTAGTTCCTCTTTCTCTTTCTTCAACTTTCTTGCTCTTAGCCATTGTCAGGTCTTGTTGTTATCTGCTTTGTCTGCTATTTTTAATAATACTTTGCCTTGCCATGTCTCTTTTCTATTCTTTATTTGGTCTTTCTTGTAGGTCAGTTTTATCTATCCAGTACTCGGTAATCCTCCATTGTATGCTAGCTTCAGTGCATCGTCTTCACAGTCCATCAGATATTCTTCCAATGCCCTTTTTATTTCTTCAACCCTCTGATACCATCTGGACAATATTCCATGCCCACTTATGCTCCTTGGTAAATAAAGTCTGTCAATGTTGCTTCATGGATGAAGGGCATGATTCATTGTCATTATTTTTCTGGTGTGGCTATCCCAGACTTTTAGTTCTGCTTGAGTCCAGTCTACTATTCCAGCTGTGTATCTAATTTCTTGCCCAGGTGGGTTTTTAAAAATTATTATTGATATGCTGCCCAACTACCAGGGGTGGGTTCCTCCCGGTTCAGACCAGTTCTCCCGAACTGGTAGCAGCCCACTGGTGATGTCACGATGACGTCACCAAACCAGATCGGTCGGTGCCAGTCCGTGGGGGCCGCCATCTTTTTTTTGAATTTTTTTTTATTATTATTATTATTTTCCTTCTGAGCATGCGCAGAAGCCAACTTCCGGCACTGTGCATGCAGTCGCCATCTTTTTTTTGGCTTTTTTTTTTGTTTTTGTTACTGTGCATGCGCGCGTGCGTAAAGCGCGCACGTGCCCACGCAGCGCACCCACCTGGCGAGGGAGGGAGCGAACCGGCAGCGAGGTAAGTTGGAACCCACCCCTGCCAACTACCAAATCTGATTCTGGATGGTTTACAAATTGTTGAAAATATTTAAAAATAAGGAAGGATCACAAAAATAAAACAACACAAAAAGAAAGAAATGTGGCAGAGAAAGCAAACCCAAATAGGGACAAAGAAATGGAAGAAAAGGGATGCTAATCCTCACCAAAGGTCTGGGAAAATAGGCCTTTGAAACACCAGTATAGGGGGGGAGGGACATTTGAATCTCTCAGGGGAACCTCCCTCCACAGAGCAGGTGCTGCACCAGAGAAGCTGTGCTTCTGAGTTCCCAATAGATGGCATTGTTTAATCAAAGGTACCCAAAGCATGCCAACCTAGTCAAATCAGAACTGCCAGGAAAATAATATGGGAGATAGGCGATCCCTCAAGTAACCAGGCCCTGTGCCATGTACTTTCTCACTCTATATCGGAGAGAGGAATATCAGCTGACCCTTAGGCATAAACTAGTTTAGAGAAGTGGAGGCTTCCCCTCCTTCTGTTATCTTCTCTGATGTAAAAAGAAACCACCCCCTCCCCTTATTAATTCCCTCTAATTGGCACATAAAGCAGTCCTGGACAAACCAAGATCAGTGGAGCCAACTCCTGCCCTCCCCTGCCCTCCAGGACATAAACTTTCTCTGAGGTTTTGGGTTATCATTTGTGTGTGGTACCCACTGCAAACTGCGATCTGATTGCCATCCTAATGAATACTTAAAGCAAAAACTGGAGTTGAATTCTGCCTTTTTTCTCCCTCACAGGTCAAAGGAAAGAGTACAGTAGCACTATAATGAAGGCTGAGTATGACTTCCGGCATCGGGTGGAGGTAGGAAAAACCTTTGGAAGCCCAGAAAGGTCCCTGCCATTCTGCTCAGTTGCAGAAGATGGGTGCACTTATCAGTTATGCTCTACATCAGCGGTGTCAAACTTAAGGCCTGGGGGCCAGATCCGGCCCACGGGGTGCTTAGATCTGGCCTGCGCAGCCACCCTGGAAACAGCGAAGAACTGGCCTGCGGTGCCTCTGCCAGTGAAGAAGGAGCTGGGGAGGCTGCACGCGGGTCCTCCTGAGCTCCATTTTCACTGGCAGAGGGTTGCAGGAGGCTGTCGCAGCCAAAAACGGAGCTCAGGAGCCCGTTTTCACTGGCAGAGCGCTTGGGCCACCACAGGTGGCCTCGACACGAGTGATGTTGAGCTCACCCTTGCCACACCCACTCCTCCCCCCCCAGGTCAAACACAACCCTGATGCGGCCCTCAATGAAATCGAGTTTGACATCCCGCTCTACGTAAACCTCATCCATTGCTCAATGAAAGAATTTTGGGTCCTTTTGTGCTGATCTTCCTGAAGAGGAGATTACCTGGCCATTGGTTCAAAATGCTCTGATTCTGGATTTCCTGCATTGCACATAGAGTTAAATATTATGCTTGACAAGATTTTGTCTTATTCCATAATCCTGTGCTTCCAATGCAGGATGACTTTTTCTTTACCAGTTCTCTGGTCCTAACCTCTTAAAGGCATTCAAATGATTTTACAGAATGGGGAAGAACAGCATTAAATAACATCCTTAACTTTTACCTTTTTAATGTACCATTCATTCATAAATTAGTAAGTTTACAACCTTCATTATACAGGTAGTCTTCAACTTACAACCCCAATTGAGACAGAAACTTCTGTTGCTAAATGAGGCAGTTGTTAAGTGAGTTGGGCCCTATTTTATGACCTTTTAGGCCACAGTCATTAAGCAAATCACAATGGTTGTTAAGTAAATCATGTGGTTTGCCTGTTGGAAGTCCCCTGGGAATGCTGTGAATAGTGATCATGTGACCCCAGGACACTGCAACTTTTGTAAATTCATGATGATCACCAAGCAGCCAAATTTTGATCATGTGACTGCAGGGACACTGCAATGATCATAAGTGTGAAAACCAGCGGTGGGTTGCTCCCGGTTCGGCCTGGTTCTGCGAACTGGTAGCGCCGGTGGTGGGAGGCTCCGCCCACCAGCCCGGGACGCTTCTGCACATGCGCGAACCGGTAGCAAAGGGTTTAGAACCCACTACTGGTGAAAACTGACTCTATGTCACTTTTTTGAGTCCTATCATAACTTCAGTTACTAAACAAATAGAAGTGGAGGACTACCTGTATACTCAGAGGTTGCCTTCCAACATCCAGATGAAAATAAATTAGGGCAAAGCCTATTATTGGCTGTAATTCACACAACATGCTTAATTTGATGACTGAACTATTCTATTTTCTTTGAATAGTGTACTGAATCCCAAACTAACCAAACAGCCTTGGTTTTCACACCATGCTATTCAATCCCACCCACCCCCATTTGAGCTTCATGTTGGATGAATGCAGCTACATGTAATTAGCCTGGCTAAGCATGTTGCATACATACAGCCACAGGTGGGAACTCATTTCTCCTGGTACACATTTGTCTGAATATCTGCAAGAGACTGGGGCCTATTCTTCTGACAGAAAGTTATTCCGAATTTCAGCATTGATATCTTTTGGTATCATTGATTAATATTTAACTCCTGAATTTTAATCAGATAAATTTAGAAGTGTTTTCCTGTAGATGGAATATTAATTTTCCTACCTTTAATGTTTAATCTTTTTCATTCTTTCTTATAGTAATATAACAACTCTAAATTACTTGTACATATTAAACGATTATGTAATCAATGATTGTCTACATAGTTTAATGAGTTATATATTGCCTCTGTTGAATAAAATTCCCACCATAAATTAATTATTTGAAAAATGTTGCTGTTTATTATACTGAACTAATTGAAGTTAATAGCATATGCTCTATATGCAGCACAGTTGGCCCTTCCCTACAGTACTTCCTAGTGCCTCTTATACACTGATCCTTTCACAACAATTACATGTACACTCAGATTATGCACTAAAGAACCGAAGTCCATATTTGATCCACAGCACCTTTTGACGTGTACTATTGATGGCAAAGAAATCAACAATGTAGAGAATTGTATTGAGCGACTCAAAATGATGGATGCCCAAAGCCAAGTGTGGGGCCAAGACATGCTTTTGCAGATCAAGGAGAACAAATTGTTGCTGACGGACATAGAGGCTGAGGTAAACAGAGCTTCTGTATACTTTATTTCACACCCGATTTGCATTGCCATATTTTCTTACAAGCTGGGACAACTGAGACTAAATATCTGAACAGTAGCCATGATACTGCTATTAAATAAGACATTTAAAATGCCAAGGAATGGCAAAGAACTACTGTATACTCATGTTCCTCATGGATTGTTGCAGGGGTGGGTTCTAACTTACCTTGCTGCCGGTTCACTTCCACCTGTGCCGCGTGGGCGTGCATGCGTAGTGCTGAAAATCCAGTTTCTGCACATGCGCAGAAGCAAAAAACAAGATGGTGGCACCTATGGCGCCGCCGAGAGAGCCAGTTTGGGGGCGTGTCCAGCCGGCCATCGCTGCCGATTTGGCGAGTGCGGGGAAATTCCCGCTACTGGTTCTAAAGAACCGGTCCGAACCGGCAGGAACCCACCTCTGGATTGTTGGCATAGAAAGTTGTGTCCTTTTCTTTGGACCTGGAAGGCGGCAACATGGTCCTTTCTGCTACATTCTGTGTGTTTGGTTTTTTTGCCTACAGGAAGAGCTGGACTGCTATCCCTTGGAAGATATCCAGGATTGGGTCTCCATCCTTAACCGTTGTATTTACAACTCCATCTTGGCCATTTCTGTGAAAGAACTGAACCAGCAGAAAACTAGTATCTTGCTCTTTCAATGCGAGCAGATTGGGGTAACTACAGCATGCCTTTAATTTGGAGGGGACAGATTTGAAGGTGGCCTAGAGACAAAATGCAGGTTCCTCTGAAATCCATAATCACATGTAATCTATCTGAAATTGATATCTTTGCTTAAAATATAGCAGTCCTAACAAATCTCATTTGGATCTACGGCACTAGGAGAGTTAGGAAACTGTTCTCCTCTGGCAGCAAGACACTGATTGTCAGATTTTAATAAACGTGGAGAACCTTCCATAGTCCAAATCCTACTGCATACTCTCTTCCTAGTGTTTAACATAAGGTAATAGCAATAGCAATAGCACTTAGACTTATATACCGCTTCATAGTGCTTTACAGCGCTCTCTAAGCGGTTCACAGAGTCAGCATATTGCCCCCAAACAATCTGGGTCCTCATTTTACCCACCTCAGAAGGATGGAAGGCTGAGTCAACCTTGAGCCGGTGAGATTTGAACCGCCGAACTGCAGCTAGCAGTCAGCTGAAGTAGCCTGCCGTGCTGCACTCTAACCACTGCGCCACCTCGGCTCTAGTGAATAGCAAAAAGAAATTAGTTCTTTATTATCATATAGGAGTGGGAAATAATTTGCTCAGGTATGAGTCCTACATCCCACATAATTATCAAAAGGTTAGCCAAAGGAAACCTTCTGCAGTGCTTCTATTGTCATAGGATAGTACAGAATAACAGAATAATAAAGTTGGAAGAGACCTTGGAGGTCTTCTAGTCCAACCCTCTGCTCATTTATGTGAAAGAAATGGTATAGGAAAACATTCAGACAAATGGTTGTCCAATCTCTTCTTAAAAACTTCCAGTGTTGGAGCATCCACAACTTCTGAAGGCAAGTTGTTCCACTGGTTAATTGTTCTGTCAGGGAATTTATCCTTAGTTCTAGGTTGCTTTTCTCCTTGATTAGCTTCCATCCATGCTTCCATCTTGTCCTGCTTTCAGGTGCTTTGGAGAATAGGTTGACTCCCTCTTCTTTGTGGCAACCCCTTTAGTTATTGGAGCAATGCTATCATGTCACCCTTAGTCCTTTCTTTCATTAAACTAGACATACACAATTCTAGCAACCTTTCTTTATATGTTTTAGCCCTAATCATCTTTGTTGCTCTTCTCTGTATGTTTTCTAGAGTCTCAGCATCTTTTTTACAGTCATAGTGGCGGAGAATAATTTGTATCAGACAATAATAGTAGCCATTCCAGTTTAAAGGTCTGGAAGGTCTGAATCCAGAGAAACCTGAAAACTGCTTCTTCTTTCTTTTAGGCTGACTTGTTGAAAACCAAAATACAGAAAGCTATTGAGGAATGGAGAACTGAACGTCAGAATCATGATTTGCTCAGGTAACAGAAAAGTTGGACATCTGCAATATTTCGATTGCAGATGCTTTATTGGTTACCTCAAGACATGATGATGATGATGATGATGATGATGATGATGATGATGATGATGATGTAGGTTTATTATTATAATTTAGAGTGAACTTGGAGAACATGTTGAATCAGCAAAACAGAGCATCTCACATTGGCAACACCAAACAAATTCCTCACGATTCTCCTTGGGACATGGAGCCACACTACACGGAATTCAATGGTAACTGTATAACTCCTTTTTGCTGGAATGTTGCCTACTAATGAAAACTCTGTAGTTTCTTCCCCAAACCCCAAAACTTTAAGCTTAGACTGTCTACCATTGACCTCACCCCATTCCTAAGAGGTCTGTAAGGGGCGTGCATAAGTGCACCAGCGTGCCTACCGTCCCTGTCCTAACGTCGTACTCGTAAAGTATCATGTACTCATAACCATGCTTGTACTTCTTATTATTTTTCACAATCATGTTTATACTTTATCTGTAATCATATACACGTTTGACAAAATTAAATAAATAAATAAATAAATAAATAAATAAATAAATAAATAAATAAATAAATATATGCATGCTAAATAAAGTAAAAAGATGGAGGGAGGGAGTGTCTATTGTTATAATATACAGCACATGGAAATATGACCAAAGGAGAGAATTAGATTATTTACATGGGATAGGTGTATAATAGACTTGAATTATTCTTGGACTGTTTCCAATTTTGGATGCTCTGAATGATGAATACAGTAGAACTGTAGTCTAGTGCTTCAAGTTTAGGAACTCTTGCTCAACAATAGGCCATTTGCTTGTAGTTTTCCTCAATATTCTATCTTATCTCCCACTGCTTTTCAATATATGCATGGAATTATTGGGATAAATGTTCTGGAAAGATCAGATTTAGTGTCACCAGTAAATTGATAGCTTCCGGTAATGTGTTTCCTTTAAAAAAAAAAAAACAACAAACCAGGGAACCTGTTGAAATCCATTGTCAGTTATGGGTAAGATAAGGACAATCAGATTCAAGCTTAATGCAGAAAAAGATGCTTCTATTCAGTCAAAAAGCAAGTCAGGGAATGGAAATTTAGATTAAAAAACAGTCAAGAGTGCAATCTGGGTATGTTTCTAGATTGAGCCTATGATGTAGAAGCCAAGATTTAGTAGCAGTGGCTAGGAATGGATTTTCACAGCTTCTGTTATAAGACATCCAGGGTTAAGTGATATCCATTCATTATGTGATAACAGCTACCTCTTTTACCCCTTGGTATCCTTTTTAGAAGCAACTGGGGTACACACATTTGGGGCAAGGAATTGAAATAGAAAGTCAGCTAGCTGGGGCATTATTGACACATTGTAGACACATTGATTATTGAACATTGTAGAAGCTGAACAGCAATTTGACCGGCAGCAGAAGTATGAAACACATCAAGAAGATCCTAAACTCTCCCCGATGTCGCAGGATAAATATATAGAAATTGTAAGTACTCCAGTGGTGGGATTCAAAAATTTTTACTACTGGTTCTGTGGCCGTGGCTTGGTGGGTGTGGCGTGGCTTGGTGGGCATGGCTTGGTGGGTGTGGCTTGGTGGGCGTGGCAAGGGAAGGATACTGCAAAATCTCCATTCCCTCCCCATTCCAGGGGAAGGATACTGCAAAATCCCCATTTCCTCCCAATCAGCTGGGACTCGGGAGGCAGAGAATAGATGGGGCAGGGCCAGCCAGAGGTGGTATTTACCGGTTCTCCGAACTACTCAAAATTTCTGCTACCAGTTCTCCAGAACTGGTCAGAACCTGCTGAAACCCACCTCTGAAGTACTCCATCCTTTCTTGGATACCATCTCTCTGCTGGCCCCACACTAAAGCATATTTCCCTGTCGTGTCTCTAGAGGGTAGGAACTGGAGAACAGGATATTGTTATCTAAACAGGTAGGGCAAGAAAACTGCATAGTTTGGAAGGTATATAAGAGAAGATATTTCCCAATTTATTTGGGATTAGAAATCCCCAACTACTTAGGTTAACCATATTGTCTGGAGAGTATGTGAATTTTAGTTCAACCCCAATTAGAAATCTCCTGTTTTGAATATAGGAACTATTGTTGTTGGTACAAAGTCTGAATTTAAATATTTGTATGAAGAGAGATTGTAATCATGAAGCACCACTTCTAAGAAAGTGTGACAAGAGATTCTAGAAATTGTCTGGAAAGAACTATAGTAAAGGAAGATATTTAGCTAGAAACCAGGATTACAAGCCAGAATAAGAGAAACCTTGATCTGGAGATCAATAACATTTAAATGAGAGAAGATGTCTCTGTACAGCTAATTAATTTCACTTCGCGATTAGTGTTTTTCCCCAGATCTAGACAAGAAACCAAGTGAAGTAAATTAAACCATCATCAAATTGAAAGCATGACCTAAATGCTAAATCTCTGAATGGCAGGAAAAATGTACATTGTTAGTGGTTTCCCCCAAAAAACTTTCAATAATACAGTATTGGATTTGGATTCTTGTTCCTCTGTTGCGAGTAGGAGATCCTGAACCACGTTCTGGATGATATAGAATCATTTGCAGGAAAAATACAAAAGAACAGCACCCTGAGTGACAAGAAGAAAAAGAAAAAAGGAAAGGAAAGTGATGACAATCAAGGTAACACCGCCAAAGCAGCAGCAAGTAGGCAATTGTAAATTTCTAAATTTCCATGGTCTCATGGAAAATAGAGGCAGGGGGAACATAAACTGATTCTAATCCAAACTTTCTTTGACTCAAGTCTCTGAACTGAACTGCCTTAAGAAAGGTATTCTGAACAAGAGAAAAATGATACAAAGGAACAAGCAATATGGGACATGCTAAAAACTCTTTACTCTGAAGTTCACAGTGGGCATTGGACATTTGAATAGGATATGCATTTAGTCAGGAACAATTCTACTGCCAATCATTTTTACTGAATTACGTAACTTCTAGGACATTACAATCCTAGAAATTCAGTTCCTTCCTTAATCATAGATTTTGCCTCATTCATTCATCCATTCCTTCCAAAGGTGCTTTTTCAGGAGGGACAACTGGACTTTCTTGTTTTTTCTTTTGAAGCTGTTTTGCTTCTCATCCAAGAAGCTTCTTCAGCTCTGACAGGATAGTGGGGCGTGGAAGGATTTATATTCCTTGCAGACAGTTGGTCATTTGCATCCTTTTAGAGGGTCCTTGAAGCACTTGGATAAAAAGGATGCAAATGACCAGCTGTCTGCAAGGAATATAAATCCTTCCATTCCCCACCATTCAGTCAGAGCTGAAGAAGCTTCTTGGATGAGAAGTGAAACGTCTTCAAGGAAAAACAAAAAAGTCCAGTTGCCTCCTGAAAAAGCACCTTTGGGACAACCATGACCTGGATGACTGAGAATCTATACAGGCATTCATTCACTCACTCACTCACTCACTCACGGCTTTGATTTTCTACCACAATCTCAAACTCTTTTGCCTGGTAAATCCTAGTCATCTCACATTAGAGAAGGTTTAACTTAAGAGCCAACAAAGATGTGTGTTTGCCTACAGTGAAATTCATGTCCCCTATTATCACCAGTTCTCTCTATTTATATCCTTTTGGAGCTATATACAGCCTGTTTGGTTTTTCAATTTCTTGAATATTATTATATAATCTGTGATCACTTTTTTTGTGTCTCCCATCATCACTTAAGATTTCCTAGTTCACTTACAAGACATTGGTGTTCCATTGACTGTTCACCAATCCTTTGTTATGGAGACACATTTTAATGATAAGTTCTATTTTTGTTAGATCATCAATTTCACATTTGAATAGACTGTGTTCTAGATGCATACAATCTACTATATGATTTTATTGAAAATTTTAAACAATTGTATTGAAAATTTTAAACACAAGAATAAGACTTAATACAAACTGAAATAAAGCAAAAGAGAAAAAGAAAAAAGAAAAGAAAAAACTAAAATATAAAGAGGCTTGCAATGTTTGTATAGCACTTATAAGTACAGTTATAAACAGACCTCTCTCTCTCTCTCTCTCTCTCCCTCTCCTCTCTCTTCTCTCTCTTTTCTCTCTCTCGTTATATCCTGACTCTTTTTAAATAATATATTGTATCTAATTTTCAAAACATAAACATAAATTCATTTTTTTATCAAAAGGTCCACAAAGAATATCCAGATTATAACATACTGTCTACAGGGGTGGGTTCCAACTTACCTCGCTGGCGGTTCACTCCCTCCCACGCCACGTGGGCGTGCCTCATGGGCGTGCGCGCACTTCGCACGCATGCGCATGCATAGTAACAAAAAATCCGGGAGAAAAAACCCAAAGCCAAAAAAAAAGATGGCAACTGCATGCACAGTGCCGGAAGTCGGCTTCTGCGCATGCTCAGAAGGAAAAAAAAATCAAAAAAAATTCAAAAAAAAGATGGCAGCCCCCACGAACCAGCACCGACCAATCTGGTTCGGTGACATCATCGTGACGTCACCAGCGGGCCACTACCGGTTCAGGAGAAGTGGTTCGAACCGGGAGGAACCCACCCCTGACTGTCTAGATCCGTGATAGCAAACCTATGGCACGCGTGCCACAGGTGGCACGCAGAGCCCTCTCTGGGGGCACGCCAGCCATCACCCCAGCCCAGCTCCACCATGCATGCGCATGTCTCTCCCACCAGCCAACTGGTCTTCGGGTCTCTGCTGTGCATGCGCGGTGGTCGGGGGCGTATGCGGGGGACGTGTGCGCGCATGCGCAGGGGCAGGGCTCATGCACGGGGGGTACTCGCATTGCATTTTGGGGCCTTGCACGGCACCCCCACGCCCTGTTTTGGCTTCCAGGTTGGTGCAGGAGGCCTTCCAGGCCCAAAATGGGGCACGGGGAGGCACACGCGGCATGCGACGACAAAAAGGTTAGCCATCACTGGTCTAGATCCATACAATTTAAATCCTATGACTGTTTCTCTCAATGCTGGAATGGCACATCTTAGGTTTTCATATAGTTTTCTTGCATATAAAAAAGTGTGCTTTATATATTTCACTGATCTCATCCATAGCAAATCTTCAAATTTAGACTGCCTTTTAAGTAAGCAAGAAAGTTGGAATTAAATTAGTTTATTTAATGTTATGTTCTGATTCTTTTGACGTAACTGGATGCAAATGTGTTTGTTCTCCCTCCCCCCCCCTCTCTAAAACATAGTGTGCAACCACTATCAGACCTGAATCTCCTGCATGTGGTGTCTATAACCTTATTTTCTTTTATCTTCTGGATTAGTTTGCTAATGTTTCTCTCTGGTTCACCAGCATTGCCCTCGGAATCTGAGTTTGGAGACTGCTTCCAGAAGATCAAGTACAGTTTCAATTTGCTGGTAGGTTTGCAACTTGTTTGACCTTGGCAGAAATTTCTCTATTGCCAACACAGTTGGCTACATTTCTTATGAAAAGAACTCTTCATGAATTCCACAACACAAAATATCTAGGTCAGCAGCACAAAGAGCTCCATTCTGTTTAGTTGTAGCTGTTTATTGCCACTGTGGGATTAATGTAGGAATATTTTAAGCAACTGAAAAATTATGGTAGTCAGATAAGAAATTAGGAAACTAGAGGAGGATTGTAAATGTACATATATATTCACCAGATGTAATTGTATGGAGTATCTAACTGTACTGTATGTGCTTGTTGGTATTTAATCCAGCTTTTCAGATGAGAATTGTTTCCCAAAGAAAGCCTCAATTAAATCGCAATTAAAATTCTATGCACATTTATGCTTTCAAGCATGATGCACAAATGATACAGATCTGACTTTATCAGAGGGCCAAATAAAGGCTATGCTTTATCGGAAAGCTATGTTTGCAAACTTGAATAGATCTGATAAACAGGATGGGGAAAGTAGTCCAGACTGGTACTCTGTGTAATTTGGAACAGAAGCTTTCCCCATCTCTCAACGTGCATCGCTAGAATTATTCCCCAGTGAAAACAACTGGAACAATCTGGATTGGGATCATTCTGGGAAAGAGTAAAGGCTCCTAAACATTATCTTTCAACCTTTGCTATGATCCATAAACAGATCAATCCCCCTGTCCCTTATCTATTGTAAAAAGCCACTCACTAAATTAATTTTCTGATGATTTTTTTTAACCTCCTTTAGTTTGATCTTAAGACCCTAAATGTGATCTGATCTTTATCTCCTGTCATTTTCTCCTATTTCTTTATTCCATAACTACCACAGCTGTGTTCTTCCGCAAAGTTGGGGCATCAATATTCTTTCCTGTTTTGATTGTTCACATCTGAATTATCCCATTCTACCTGTTTCTTTTTTTCTCATAGACAGCTAAAATGGCTGGATGCAGGAATCTGGTCCCGAGAAACGAACAGAAGGGATAGGATTAAGATTTCCCCCTTTCTTTGTTAATCTGTATAGTATTATGTTTCTACTGCTCAAAAAAATTGAAGGAGAAAAAAAAAATACTGGTAGCAATACTATGGTTAGATCTGTGTCATACACTAGACTAACCTGAGATTGTTTTAGTTTGTTGTCCAAATCTAGCTGGTATGTTTTATTAACGGTTCAGTATGTTGAGCAAGAAATAAAATTAATTTGATAGTCATTGTGCAGTTAATTATGGGTTAATATGTTGTGTAAGCCTAATCTTTGTGTTAACTGAGCTTCCTAAACAGTTCCCATAAAGAAAGGGGAGTGGAGGTGTTGTAAGAAATGTTCTTCTGGGTTCAGTTCCAAGTGGGGAAAAAGACACTGGAAACATGGAGAGTGCTTGGAAAGATGGTTTAATGGTGGACAGAAGGACCACCATTAGAAGGGCAGAAGGTTTGAGGTCCCTGGGGAAAAGGGGATCACATGCCTCGAAGATATTGAAGAAGAAAAGAAGGGCTGAGATGCTGAGAGTGCCTGAGTTTTATACCCTCTGTTGGGCCCCACCTTAAGAGTTTCCTGTTCCTGTACAAGAAAAATGTATCCCATTGGCTGTCAGGCTCCCAGGGGGCGGGGGTCTTAGCTAACTTTTGTCTGTGTCCCACCAGGCTTGGTTGATGTAATCTTCTCAGGTGCCATGTGGTGAGATAGCTTTGAGATTCCTATTATGGTTCTTCTGTTATGTAGAATAGACTGCCCATTGACAAAGGTGGGGGGAATGAGTGAGCTGGGCTCAGGCCTTGATGGATCCATTGACAAAGGTGGGGGGCTATTAAGAGTGAGTCTATTTCCTGCCTAAAAACATGTTTCTCAATTTTCTCATCCAGGGAAATATAATATTCTGCCTTTTTAATATTTCCTAAAATATTTCATTTTCTAGGAGAGGGGTGGGTGTTAACTTCCTACAGAGGAAAAAGAGCTGAAAAATGAACCAAGATGAACAGCACTTGAAAACAGCATTTTCTTCTAGTGAAGGGGAAGTTCATTTTTCTTTGCTGATGGCCTTGCTAGAAAGAGAGGAAAGAAGCAGTCCCCAGTGGCTCTTGGTTCCCTGGACCAACATCCGGCATCCCTTCCCAACTAATAATTGAAATTGTGTTATTGATGATGGGGAAAGGAGAACAAGATCCCAGTAGTTACACACTAGCTGGAGTTGCACATATATTACCCATTTTGTTTTGCTTACTGATGGTTTGTTAAATGTATCATAATTCGTTGTGTTTACACAAATACACAACAAACCCTGATTTATAGCCTATGTTCATACCGTTTGTTAAACCACAGTTCTCAACCAAGGATTGTGTGATTCCCCTGGGCACCCTAGGATATTTTAAGGAGGCAACGGATGAAAAACATGTAATAGGGTGGCACAGTATGGGCTGGTGGGGCCACAGAAAAGTAAAGTATGTTTACTGCAATTCTGTCTTATACAGTATATGCCAGAAAATGCATCGGTTACTGTCCCTTGTCTGTAGCCAGTAATGGGACCTGGATAGGGGGGGGGGGTTGATAGGATGAAAACAAGGTTGGGAGAGGGCTACAGATGGGGAAAAAATGTTGAGAAATGCAGTGTTAAACCAAAATATGTGATGGCATAGCACAATATGTGACTAGGTCGCTCTCCAGCCAAGGACCAAGATAAGGCCTGCCTTCTTCTTTTATAAGAATCAGAGTCCTGGCCAGAGCCAAGTATCAGTCGAAAATATGCTTCCCACGCCCAGTTTAATTCTTAATCCACCCTACATGTTTTTCTTTGAGAAAGGAACTAAGCATTAGCTGAATAAGCAAGTTCAATAGGTTTATTAGAGGGTCAAACTCTTTACCAATACCAGGGCAGGTCATTGTAGGTTCCTTGCCCAGATTCTAACCAAACCTAGCCCATCTTCCTTCTCCATTCTTGCACCCTCCTAATGGCTGGCATCAAGGTTCCCAGAATTCCCAGCCTATATAGCCACTTAGAAAGCATCAAGTTTTGGATAGTTGATTTAGTACCATCCTTTATTTAAATTTATCTAATATGAACATTACTTAAGTGGTGTAGTGATTAAGGCATTAAAAGTAGAAACTGGGAGACCATGAATTCTAGTCCTGCCTTAGAATTCATAAATAAATTAATCATCAGTTCACCCATCATCTTGGGCCTCTCTCTCTCTCTCTCTCTCTTTCTCTTTCTCTTTCTCTTTCTCTTTCTCTTTCTCTTTCTCTTTCTCTTTCTCTTTCTCTTTCTCTTTCTCTTTCTCTTTCTCTTTCTCTTTCTCTTTCTCTTTCTCTTTCTTCCCCCCACCCTCAAGGAAGAAGGTGATGGCAAACCATTTCCAAACTTTTGCCAAGAAAATTGCAGGAAGTAATCTAGGCAGTCGCTAGGAGTCAACACTATCAGATGGATACAGTCTAGATCAGTGGTTCTCAACCTTTCTAATCCCGTGACCCCCCCGCGACCCCCACCGCTGTCCCTCCCCGCGCGGGATGAGGTGACAAAGGGGGCGTGGCACCAGGGGCGAAATGCTCCCG
>QLTV01003654.1:2422862-2433791 GCA_003457575.1 Thermophis baileyi
TATTTTACAGAAACTGGGCATGGCTAGTCTAGTGAAGAGAAGGACCAGGGGAGACATGATAACAGTGTTCCAATATTTGAGGGGCTGTCATAGGATGGAGGGGGTCAAACTATTTTCCAAAGCACCTGAAGGCCAGACAAGGAATAATGGATGGAAACTGATCAAGGAGAGATTCAACCTAGAAATAAGGAGGAACTTTCTGACAGTGAGAACAATCAACCAATGGAACAGCTTGCCTTCGGAAGTTGTGGGAGCTTCATCACTTGAGACTTTCAAGAAGAGATTGGACTGCCATTTGTCAGAAGTGCTGTAGGGTCTCCTGCTTGAGCGGGGGGTTGGACTAGATGACCTATAAGGTCCCTTCCAACTCTGTTAATCTGTTATTTATCTTGAAGTACAAAAATAACCCCATAACCTGATTTGGTCTAGTTAATGGTTTACTTCCCTCCTTCTTCAATCTGTGAATTGGTTTTTCAAAATAGAAATAATAATTATGGGACTGTGCTTGTTTTTTTGCAGGGGAATCTTGACCAAACCATACAACAGCCAAGTGCTCCTGAATTGATCAACCTCATCTTCTCCACTCTAAGAACTGTGAGTACAGCAGTCAGGCAAGAAATTCCAGAGGTTTCTGATGACTGTCTTTTTTTAAAAGATTCATTTGTAAATAGAGAGCATTTTTTTTCTTATATAGTTTTATTGAAAGTTTTTACATCATTAAAAGATAAACAAGAAAAAAATATAGAAGTAGAAAAAAATAAAAGAAAGTGCTAGGAACAGTACAGATAAAGAAAAGAAGAAAAAAGGGGAAAATTTAAGAAGCAGCTTCCAAACTTCTTTGCAGCAATTGCAAACAATTTTTTACCACTTCCTCCCTTTAGTATTGCATAATATAGTTCCTTTCATAAAAGGAACTATAAAGTCCATTAAGAGTTTTCAATCTTTTGTAAACATAGTTACTGCCTATGTTATTAATCAAACAATTCAATTTTGTCATTTCTGCAAGTTGTACCATCTTCACAGTCAACTCCTTCATTGTGGCTATTTCTGTGCCACAATGTGCATATAGTATCGGGCTGTAGTTACCATGAGAGAGAGATTTTCCCCCCCTAAACCAATTAGGCATCCCAGAATTCTGATAGGTTGTTTTCCATGCTCTAGCAATCACATTTTCTAATATTCAGGATCAAAATGCAAGTGTCCTGCATGTTTCCCAGCATTGTTTATACCTCATTTTCTACAGATGACAAATGGGAAGCAGCTTTATCAAAGGCCAGATGAGAAGAAATTTCCTGACACATTAGAAATCTCTAAAGAAGGAGTGTCAAACTTGATTTCATTGAGGGCCTCATCAGAGTTCTGTTTGACCTCAGAGGGCCAGGTGGGCATGGCCGGGGTGGGCATGGCCAGCTCGACGTCACTCATGTCGGGGGCACCTGTGGTATCCCGAGCAGGGCTGGGGGGATTCATTGTCTGCAGCAGAGGAAGGTGAGACCAGGGAGAGGGCCAAACCTCCAGAGGAGCCTCGCCATCCCTTTCAGGCCACATGGAGGACCCCCGGACAGTGGCACAGGCTGTCCAGAGCCCTAGGTAGCAGAGGGCAAGTGCCCAGCCCAGCCCAGCCCTTGAGCTCCCAGGGCACCGGGACTCCACAACCCAGCTCCATTTTCGCTGGCAGAGGCACCGCAGGCCAGTCCTTCGCTGTATCCAGGGCAGCCCCGCGGGCCAGTTCTAAGCATCCCATGGGCTGGATCTGACCCATGGGCCTTGAGTTTGACACCCCTGCTCTAAAGACAAAAAAAAGACACAAGTGGAAATCACTTTAACATGTCTATGTAGATGGTTCCAGGGAGGTTGTGGATTAGGCAATTACTCTGCCTTGTTCATGGAATACAGGAAACAATCCAGATAACTTCATGCTCCATTTCTAACCATACTGCATTTCTTACCCTTTTTTTCCCTTTCCTAAACACAATTCCAATATACAGAAAAACACATAGCTATATTGTGCCTTCTGAACGTTAAGCAATAAGAACTTTAGCTCTATGTTGGAAGCATTCAATGAATCGAAACCTGGGTCATAAGAAAGTGCAACAATAAACCCGTGACTTCCACTTGCAAGCATTTCTGTTCCTCGAAGGCTTGATTAACAGTCATGTTGTATTCCCTGAATAACATGTGTTCTCACTCCTCAGATTTTATCCAGGTGTCCCAGGATGAACCTGGCCTCTACAGTAGTCTTACCTTTGCTGACACCTGCAGCTATTAACTTGCTCAGGCGCTCCTTGAAATATGATGAGCAGCTTATTTGGAAGAATTTGGGACCTGCCTGGAATAAAACTAGGTAAGAGTTGTCAAGCCTTGTGCAATACGTTTGCTTCTATAATGTGATAAGAAACTAGATCCAACGAGAATACCAGCCATTGCATAACGTACTATAGCCAGAGCCATTCCATTGGCATCATGCAAAGCCCCTGCCAAAGATAGCAACATGGACTTTGAGTCAAATCTAGCAGGATTCTTCATTGAAATTATCCCTGTTAATCCCTGCTGAGCCTTCAATTTGTTCACTGTATAATCTTCAGCAACCCTGTCATTCAAGTGGATTTGTAACACAAATTCTGAAGGAAACACCTTGATGATCTGGATCTATTGTAGCTTGATCCAAATTTTTATTACTCAATAAGTTGTCTTTTTACTCACAGGGAAGAATTTCCAAAGGGACAATCCTTCCCTCCCTATATACCCACATTTTCAGATGGATGGATGCCTCCCAGGTCTACTTGGAGATCCAACAATATGGCTCAGGTGAGTCACTCCTGAATGGCAGGCAACCACAGGCAGAGCAGAAGTAATAGAGAGCCACGTTATGGAGAGCAGGTACCTGGCCATGAGCTTCTGAAGCAAAAGCAGGAATCTTGCCTGCTCTATACAAGGTCAGCACAAATTCATCACAAATAGTCCGATTTTTTTTACAGTTTCATATATTGTTCAAGGGCAATGTTAATTCTCATGGCAATACTCATGTAGCAAATGATCATTATATTTCTGCCCATCTGTACAGTTCAGCTGTTCTGTAGTTGGTGCCTACAGATAAGGAGAACTGCAACTCCCAGGATCTTGGGATAAATACTCATGGATGCAGCACAAGTATTGCTGTCTAGGCCTTATGGGAGCTGAACTCCAACATATTTGGAGAGAACCAGGCTGCCATAATTTGCAAATCAGTAGGGTCAATTAGCAATTGCAAAAAAAAAAAAGCTTACTATACCATCAAAATGCAAAGTCTGCTATCACATGCAATGCATTACTAACAACGCAAATTCTCCAGCAGATAAAATTTTATTGCTACTACCAATACAGTGGATTCAAATATGTAAGCAAATATCACAGCTATTGTCGTTGCTTACGTTTGAAGCCATTTATTTATTAAAACATTGTTTAATGTGTACTTATGATTAATTTCACTTAAAGTAAGCTGTATTATTTTCTTGTAGGCAAATGGAACCCAGAATAATTCCTCAGATGGGTATGTTCTCTTACCAGACTTTTTAGTGGATATACAGGAAATATTCCTGGGGAATGAAACTTACGTATGTGACCACATAGAAATTATTTTGACTCTAATAGAAAATGGCAGACACATAGAATTTCCCTGCATCAAATTCACTCTAGAAATTGCATTCCATACAGACCTACTAAAGTTACACTGGCAGAAATACAATTAAGAATTAAAGAGTAGCTAAAATTCTGACAAAAGTATTCTGGGAGGAGGATGAGGAGGAGAAGGAGGAGGAGGAGGAGGAGGAGGAGGAAGAATAAATTAAATATATATGTTATTCAGCTCCCAGCAACTCTGGGTGATTCACAGTTGTTTAAAATATTTAAGAACAAAAATCAGTGCAAAAATACCACAATACAAAAATACCACAAAAACAGAACAAGATACAATACTTTTGAATTGTATTGAAATTATGTTTTTCTTTAACATACTTATCAGTATGTTCATCTTTAGCATGCCATGTTGTGGCTTTTGCTGCAACAAATTAACACGATTACTTCTCTGAAATTGGCATAAATCAGAACTGAAGGAAGAAATAGTATCAGAACCTATTTGCTAGAGCTGCTTTAGCTCCATAATATTCTCAGCTGCCAGGTTGTGTTAACTTTGGGAAGTGGGAGTCACGTTACTCAAATCCTGTAAAGGCCCACCCCAGCTGAGGTGTTTGGTCCACATTTGCAGAATCTAGTAGACATTGCACCACAAGGGATGTGGCCATGTAGAGACAAGGAGGCAAACTCTTTTCAAAGGAGTCTTTTACATAAACAAGGAAGAAGGAAGAACAGGCTGCTCATCTCCCAGATTTTTGTTCTCAAGAGCAGATTCATTTCCTTTTCAGGGCTTCCAATTCTCCCCAACTCATGCAAGCCATATGTGATTTCCATGCACGGAATTCCCAAGAGCTCACTGTAAGAAAAGGAGACCTATTAGAGGTAAGACTGAAAATCTGTTCCTTTAGTACAGCGGTTCTCAACCTGTGGGTCGCGACCCCTTTGGGGGTCGAACGACCCTTTCACAGGGGTCGCCTAAGCGCGCGCTAGTCCGCCACGCCCCCTTTGTCACCTCATCGTGCGCGGGGAGGGGCCGGGGAGTGGGTCGCGGCGGCGGGGCGGGGGTCGCGGCATTAGGAAGGTTGAGAACCATTGCTTTAGTAGATAGGCAAGTACAGTGCTTGTCTCTTGGCAAGTACAGTGCTCTTCACCACCAAAGCTGCTGTATGGGATCAAAAGCTATCTTGCTTCTTTACATAAACACCATCAAAGCAACTGCAGCCCAATCATGACTAGGAAAAAGAGCAAATTATACCAAAGTATTTTGTTCTAAGCTGTATAAAAGACACCCCCTCCCCCAAAAAAGAGCCAAAAAGGAGAAGATAGTTCTAATAATAATTAATAGAAAACACTGCATCTAGCTACCGATAGTTCACTTCATTAAATAAAATCAGAACTGAAGACTGGAATAGCCATCTTTGTCTAGAAGTCATCAATCCTGCAAATGATTATCATAGGCTCTTGAGCTAGAACCTGAAAGGAACAGTGTAGATTTTCAAATCTGTAACTTTAAGTTATGTGGATTTCTGTAGACCTTAGGATGCCCTTTACCCAAATTCCAAACTTTTCTTCATAACCTTTTCCCAACAGTTTCTCTAAAACAATATTTTCTTAACATTTATTGCCATGCATCATGAAAGTTGGCGGTCACACTAGTTATTCTGAACTTGTACTAATGGCACAGGAATCATCTTTATTTATGTATTTATTTGGAAAACATACCCGGCCACCAGGGATGAAATGCTACCGGTTTGGACCGGTTCTCCCGAACCAGTAGTAAAAAATGCTACCAGTTCGGGCGAACCAGTATTTCCGACGATCAGCTGGGCGACGGTCAGCTGTGACGCGAGATTTATATTAGCTAGACTCGTCGGATTTCCTGCTTTCTAGCTAATCTAAATCGCGTGGCACAGCAGATTTCCCCCCCCCCCCGCTGTTCTACTTACCTTTGCAGACTCGGAAGGCTTCAAAATGTTCCTTTTTTAGTGCTGCGCGGGCGCGCGCTCGGTAGCAGACTCACAAAACCGGTAGCAGACTTCAGAGGATTTCACCGCTGCTGGCCACCCAACTAGGCAGCCCACAGCAATAACAGTACAATAAAAACATGTAATTAAAAAACAATCCAAAACAAGAAATGGTGCCTGGCATTCTTAAACAACACTTCCCAACAATAATAATAACAATACTGGGCTCATTTTTTCTACATTCCACAAGACTAGACCTTGAACACTTTTCTTTTTAATAAGATTCAGTATTGGGTTCCTTAGACTATCAAGAGTTATCTCATATATTTTTCATCAATGATATATTGATGAAGAACATATGTTATATATTCTTTTATGTTATATCTCATATCTTCTTCATCAATTCCTCATATCTTCTTCATCAACGATTTAGATGAGGGGATAGATGGGGAACTCATCAAATTTGCAGACGACACCAAGCTGGCAGGAATAACCAACACTCCAGAAGATAGGCTTAAGATATAGAAGGATCTTGACTGACTTGAACATTGGGCCCTAGCTAACAAAATGAAATTCAATGGTGAAAAAAGTAAGGTTCTGCATTTAGGCAAGAAAAACCAAATGCACAGGTATAGTATAGGCAGTAGTGGGTTCTAAAACCCGTTGCTACCGGTTCGCGTGTGCACTCGCTCTCTCGCGCAACACTTCTGCACATGCGCAGAAGTGTCCCAGGCGGGTGGGCGGAGCCTCCCGCCGCCGCCGCCGCTTCTGGTTCTAAGAACCGGGCCGAACCGGGAGCAACCCACCGCTGAGTATAGGTGGATCAATAGTAGTAATTGTGAGAGGAATCCTAGTGGACAATTACTTAAATATGAGCCAGCAGTGTGCTGCAGCTGCCCCAAAAGCCAACACAGTACTAAGCTGCATTATCAGAGGGATAGAATCAAGATTACGTGACATATCAATACTACTCTATAATGCCTTGGTAAGATCCCACTTGGTATACTGGATCCAGTTTTGGTTGCCACAATAGAAAAAAGAGAATCTAGAAAGAGTATGGAGAAGAACAATAAAGTTGATGAGGGGACTGGAGCAGAGGTGGGTTCCTACCGGTTCGGACCGGTTCTATAGAATAGGTAGTAACTTGGCGGCCTGGGTCGCTGGAACTGGCAGTGACCCAGGCCTGCCACACCCCCGAGCCGGTTCTCTTGGCGGCGCCATAGGCACCGCCATCTTGTTTTTTTCTTCTGCGCATGCACAGCTTTTTTTGTACTCCGCATGCGCGCGTGTGAAGCGTGCACATGCGCACCCGTGACCCACCCGCGCAGCACATCCCTGAGCGAAACAGCAGTAGGAAAATCCGGAACCCACCCCTGGACTGGAGGCTAAAACATATAAAGAACAGTTGCTGGAACTGTGTATGTCTAGTTTAATGAAAAGAAGAACTAGGGGTGACATGATAGCAGTGTTCCAATATCTAAGGGATTGCCATAAAGAAGAGGGAGTCAAGCTATTCTGCAAAGCACCTGAGGGTAGGACAAGAAGCAAGGAGTGGAAACTAATCAAGGAGAGAAGCAACTTAGAACTAAGGAGAAATTTCCTGACAGAACAATTAATCAGTGGAACGACTTGCCTCCAGAAGTTGTGGGTGCTCCAACACTGGAAGTTTTTAAGAAGAGATTGGGCAACCATTTGTCTGAAATGGTGTAGGATCTCCTGCCTGAGCAGGGGGTTGAACTTAGGAGACCTCCAAGATCCCTTCCAACTCTGTTATTCTGTTAAATTGAACTCTACTATTTTTTTAGATTTTGGACCAAAGAAAAAGATGGTGGCTTGCCAGAAATGCCATGGGGGAGAAAGGCTATATTCCTAATAATATTCTGGAATCTAAGAATCAGACATCTAAAGAACACAATCCAGAACAAGTGGGTACAATTTTCTTTTGCGTCATGTGGCATTGCAGAGACAGATGCTTTATGCTATTCACATAATCACTTCTGTATAAAATTGAGGCATATCTAGGGAGCAGATCTCTATTGGCAATGTGATACAAAATCAGAAAAAGTATATGTTCTCTGGGAAAGTGGGCATCTCTGCATACTTTGTTGGAACCAGCTGTTTTCTTCAGACAGAATAGCTCTCACTGGCTATATATCTCATTGGAAGCCCACATACCAGGGGTGAAATCCAGCAGGTTCTGACAGGTTCTGGAGAACCCGTACTGGAAATTTTGAGTAGTTCAGAGAACTGGCAAATACCACCTCTGGCTGGCCCCAGAATGGGGAGGGAATGGAGATTTTGCAATATCCTTCCCCTGGAGTGGGGTGGGAATAGAGATTTTGCAGTATCCTTCCCCTGCCACGCCCACCAAGCCACGCCCACCAAGCCACACCACGCCCACCAAGCCACGCCCACAGAACCCGTGGTAGTAAAAAAAATTGGATTTCACCACTGCCACATACTGAATACTTCTTAATATCCAGCTTATGAATTATCCTGAATTCTGATTGTGTCATAAAGTTAGCTGCAAATTCATGGAGGAGGAATAGCAAGAAGTCTCATCCCAACTGTATAAGTTTTTTGGAATTAAAACTGAGAAATTAAATTGGCAATTTAGTGAAAGCAGACATTCTCAATCTGCTGTACCGATGTGTAAGTATAGAACTGACTTATGCTAAATATAGACAACACATTTGAAGCTTCTAGCAGCAGCACTTAGGTATTTGAGATTACTGTAAATTTGTATTAGTTATATTTTGTATTAGTTATATTTTCACATACACCACCCACTGAGAACTAGAACTGAAACTAACAGGGAGGACAATTGGAACAGCTTGCCATCAGAAGTTGCTTCATCACTGGAGGTTTTCAAGAAGGGACTGGAGAGTCACTTGTCTGAAATGGTATAGGGTCTCCTGCTTGAGCAGGGGGTTGGACTAGAAGACCTCCAAGTCTCTTCCAGCTCTATTCTGATTGACTGACAGAAGGAAAATTTCAGCTCCTCAAATTTGCAGCCATTTATTAGAAAATAAGATTGAGATCAAGCCCAGTTGTTGAGACTTTATTGTAATTACACTTATTTCTAAATAGGTAGGCCTTTAGAAGTTTGAGCAATTAATATCCTTTTTTCCTCTGAATCATCTTGTTCCTTTTGTCTCTGTATATAGGTTTCAACAGGTTTCACTGATATCCAGCCAAGTTCCTCACCAGCAGAAGTCACAGTTTGGCTCAGGACAAAAGGTTTTTCCAAGATGTAGGTGTCACTTTAATAACTAGTCCAATAAATCTGATTCTGGTCATGACTGATTTGGTTGTTCTAATACTTGATGTTCGTGAGATGAAGAGTTGTGTAGAGTAGTAAACTCCTTCTTCGCTTTCAACTCTGTTTAGTCCCTTGACAATTTTCCTGCAGATGTACTGCAGCTATTAATCCCAGCAATCATACTATCACTATGACCAAAGATATCAAGGTGGAGATATAATTCTAGGTGCTGATAGTTTTAACAGAAACTGTAGATGTAAATTTGCTTTTAAGCAAAAATAGAGCAAGATGAATACGATAATGCTAACTTATACAGGAAAGACCAGATTCCACATTTACAGTCAAGCACAACAAGCTCACAGATCAAGTGTCAGAACTAGAAGGGCCATGTTCCAGTTCTCAGTCATGCAGCAATTTTCAACTCTAACTAAACAGAATGGTTGAGAAACCCAGATTGTTTATTTTCAACAGCAATAAAAAGGATGCACTGTAACATGGCCCAATAAACAAAACATATAGAATCAGGTCCAACCCTGTTTTCTTCTTCAGCCTTCCTCAAGAGTGTCTCATTTGGCTATGTATGTACCTTTTGGTTATTTCAACAGCACAGTTAAATCCCTTGGCATCTTAAATGGTAGACAGCTACTGTCAATGAGCCAAGAAGAACTGAAAATGGCCTGCCCAGAAGAGGGAAGAAAAGTATTTTCAATGCTTACAGGAGTTAAATCCCCACCGTAGGTAAGACAATGTCTAAATCTTGATCATCGAATCAATCTCAGCATATCTGCTGAAAGATACAGTATGCTTCCATATTGTCAATGTAGCTATGTACTGGAATTTAGTCTCCCTCTCTTTTTCAATGACACCACTGAATGAAGAAACAACTAAAACATTAGTTGTCTGGACTGTTTTGGATTTTTATCTGATCGATATGGTAGGCAGGAGATGTCCATTCAAAAAGGAATTGGCCTCTGAAGCCCACCAGGGATTTGGCAGATGAGACCTTCTGCCAATGGGGATGGACCCTTTCTGGGAGCATTTTGGTGGTGGTGGTGAATTAAAAGAGAGGTGTGCCTTAACAATAAGCACATGGTTCCCACTTCCCCCACAGAATAACAGGGTTTGTTTGTTTGTTTGTTTGTTTGTTTGTTCGTTCGTTCGTTCATTCAATTTATGAGGGGTCCTTGCTGCTCTCTGAGCTTGGTTATTTTCTTGCAGATGTTTCATGAGCCAACTAGCTACCTAGTTTGGATAATGAAAAGAGAGCACAAGGACCCCTCATTTCAACCCTGAGCTACAAATATTCTTTTATTAGTATTCAATTTATGTAGCCGCACATCTCACTATAGGAATTCTGGGTAGTTAGGAGCAGTTCCAAAAAGTAACAAAAATTAAGTACTTTGCCAGCACCTATGATAAAAACTAAACAAGCAGCAATTAAAATAACCATATCAAGGACAATCAAGAGCCTGTGCCCAGGAACGCAAGCACACCTTCAGGGCTTGCAAATGGCCAGCAGGAAATGGTGCTGCAGAAAGTTGGTAGGTTTTTTGTTTTTGCTTTTGCTTAAAACATCAGAAACAGAAACAGGGTAAAGAAGTTTGGTTTAACCATCCAAAGATGGCTACAAAGATGGTTTGGCATCACTCTACACCAGGGGTCTGCAACCTTAAACACTCAAAGAGCCACTTGGGCCCGTTTCCCACAGAAAACAAAACAACGGGAGCCACAAAACCTGGGTGGGCATGGCCAACTCGACATCACTCACTCCCACCCAGTCACATGACACCCCCCCCCAGCCACACCTACCCAGGTTTTGTGGCTCCCTGTGTTTTGTTTTCTATGGAAAATAGGTATCTCCCTCTCTCTCCCTCCCTCCCCCCCTCTCTCTATCTCTCTCTCTTTCTCTCTCATCTCTCTTTTTCTCTATCTCCCTCTCCCCTCTTTCCCTCTCTGTCTTTCTGTCTCTCGTTCTGATTCTCCGGTGCTCTGTGGGTCTCGCGGGCGGCTCTTCGGCCTTTGTTGCAGGGGTGGGTTCTAACTTACCTCGCTGCCAGTTCGCTTCCTCCCGCACCGTGTGGGCGCGTGTGT
>QLTV01003654.1:2433803-2470836 GCA_003457575.1 Thermophis baileyi
CCTCCCTTCCCCCCCCCATGGCCCCAGCCATCGCTGTCCGGGGAAGGAACAGGAAACAGAACGCGGCGCGTTTCAAAGGTGGCAAACAGCGTTCCGCTGTGAGAACTGGGCCAGGCTTCTCTGCCATCCCACTCGCCAATGGGGCCACTTCTGATCTCCCTCCCTCCCCCCTGCTGGGCTGTTGTGCTCAGTGCTTGGCGGGGAGGGGAGCGCTTCCCCACGCTGCCCCCTTCTTTCTCTTGGCCCTGGGAGGAGGAAGGCCAGGCTTGGGGGATGGCCCCCACCCCGCAAGATCCACCCCCACTGTTCTCTCCCAGCCCTCTTTGCTGGTGGCAACAGCAAATGTACCACAATGAAGGCGGAATGCTATTGCCGCGCAAAGGCAAGTAGAGGGGCACTTTGCTCCCACACTAAGGCTCCAGCCATGCCACTGCTGTGACAGGATGATGGCTCTTTCATCCCTCTGCCACGACAGGATGACAGGGAGTCGCAGCAGCGGGCCCAAAGAGCCGCATGCGGCTCCGGAGCCGCAGGTTGCAGACCCCTGCTCTACACCTATAGGTTACTCCTTATTCCTTGTTTTTTTCATATTTAGCTAAGGAAAATATGATAAATTAGCACATAAATTTACTTCATCTATAAGGAAATCTGGCTGCGTAATTTAAAAGAACAAGGCTCAGTTGTTATAAATGCATGCAAATCATGAGATAGTCACACCAAATGCATAATTTAACACTGGATCATTTTTACCATTCATTTCCCGGCATCTTACTCTTAATATCATAAACTCATGTGACAGTATTGTGAAGGAAAATTGCACACTAAGCACAAGGGAGCAAAGAGTAATATTCTGCTGGCATTTTTTTTTATAAGCAGACTGTTGCAAGAGAATGACTGTTAAACAGAAGAGAAGTGAGGCAGCTTGAATCCAACCTTAGGTATTTTCTAATCGGGGTTGCTATTGTACTTCCTGTCAAGGATACTTCTATCTAAATAATTGTAGCACAAAAATGTGCTCTAAAATCTTAACATATTTCTTCAAAGGTAACACTTTCATTGTTCTGACGAAGAAGCATATATACTGTAGTATTCTTCCAGGTCAACTATTTATCTTGGGGAAAAAAGTGATTATTATTTTTTTTTGAAAACTGATAATGTGCAAAGCAGCAAAACACTAACCAACTATTGGTAGTTGGTAGAATTTAGGGTGCTCACTTCTGTTTGAAATTTACTGAATGGCCTTATATTAGCCTCTATTATTAAGCACACCCACTACAATATTGCTATGAGGATAAAAGTATATTTACTTCCATACAGTACATGATCCTGAGCTCTTCAAGGGATATGACTTAAGTCAGAATTCCCCACAGGTTGGGGAATTGCAGAATAGTGAATTCTGAACTCACATAATACCAAGATAAAATTAATCATACCCCATTGTAATTTCCCATGAAGTCTGTGTATTTTTTTTAAAAAAATTGCTAGTTTATTTAAGTTAGGATTTAATCTCTGTGCTTCTTTTCACAGTAATGGTCCTCAGCATTAGCTTTTGCAGATCTCCCAACCCATTCCATCATCTATTTTGAAGAGATCATCACTGGATCAATGGCACAACTCACTGAAAATGTTATTAGCTGCATGGTAATCTTCAGTCCACTAATTTTCCAGTTAGTCTGTAATTGCTGTGTTTAAGAATAGCCTTCAAGAAGGCTTTAAGATGCTTCTGTAAATGCTGTAGCAGGTTAAGATGCTTACCATTTTTTAATGATCTCAGGAACATCTGTAAACACTGTTCCCTCTAAGGTGCGCGGCTGCGCGGCCGCGCACGTAACGAGAGAACGCCGTGCGGTAGTTTCCAACTTCCGTGTGGCATTTTCTAATGCAGAAGCTGCAGGCCTGCGCACCCGCGCACTTGAAAAGAGAGCGCCGCGTGGTAGTTTCTAACTGCCGCACGGCGTTTTCTACTCTTTCAGGGAACATTGTCTGTAAATGGCTGTTATTACAGTGGTGACACACTCTTCTATTATTGGGCTATGGCTTTCAGGATAGGGACATTTGCAGGGGTCATTGATTCTTGCAGCCCGGCCTTATCACAGACCACCTCATCAATTTTTGAGTGTGAAGGGAGACTATATCAAGGAAATATTTATGAAGGATAGAATCTGAAATGGATCCTTTAGATCTTAGAACTTTGAAAAGATAACTTTGAGGTAGCCAGGATGTTCTGAATAATGAATCTGATTTGGAAATACTCTTATCTTCTCCAAGTGAGGATAATTGGAGTAGGAGACAAAAGATTAAAAGTGTAAAAAGACTATATTATACTGTATTAATAGGTATTCCATCCCCAAATTTGTAGTTAAGACACAGATTAATACATTAGGAAAACAATAATTAATCTTTTCCTAAGGATTGGCAGATTATCCATTTAATGAAAAGGCTCCAGCAAGCCAATTATTTTCATCCTCACCCCAACCATTTGAGAGCTACTCACAGATAAGCAGATTCTTTTTGGATAATAGCAATAGCACTACCACTTAAGACTTATATACCGCTTCGCAGTACTTTACTCTCTCCAAGTGGTTTAGAGTCAGCATATTGCCCCCAACAATCTGGGTCATTTTACCGACCTCGGAAGGAGGGAAGGCCGAGTCAACCTTGAGCCTGGTGAGAATCAAACTGCCAAACTGCAGGCAGCCAGCCAGCCAGCCGTCAGCAGTAGCCTGTAGTACTGCATTCTAACCACTGCGCCATCGTGGCTCCTCATAATATCTTTAGAGTATTTACCTACTTTCCAACTTTCATCATTATGTACAAACATAGTTTAGGACAAGAACATTTTGCTTGCAAATAGAAGTCTCAGATTGTTCATTCCTTCTGACGCTCTTTCATACTTCTGGATTAGAAATGAAGAAAATGATTCAATGTGTTTACTGGTTGAAATATACCATTTTATGAGTGTATTATGAATATATTAGGTTTACTTTAATTTCTCCATTTGTCAGTTTAGAAATATTTTCACTGATTCATGCTAGAACACGGTAGAGAGAAGTTGGGCAAAAAAATGAAGTGATTGTTTAAAAAATAATCAATGAACTTCCCTTCTATGAAAGTAATTATGTTTCAATTAATTCCAAATTGTGAATGTGTGTTCATGTGAGATTATTCCCAGGATCTGACAGCTTGTAAATTCTGGGTTTGCAAAAAATATTGGACAGTTGACTCATGATTCAATTCTCAGGAACATACTTTAAGTAAATCAGAATAGAGTTTTCAGATGCTGCTAATGTTCATCTAACTTATTATTTTGTTTAATCGAGCTTATTTAAATATTTCTCATATGTAATGGAAAATAAAATTAGTAGCCTTTTATATTTCTTCTGTGCTGTTCTCATTTTAGCCAAAGGTCAATAGCCAATCAGCTTAGAGCACACATGAAAGCAGGTCTTCATAGATAAAGGCACATTCATGTGAATTACATTAAAACACAGAGATAAAACAGGAGGTGTGAGAGACTACAAGTCAAAAGTATGTGATAGTGTACCAAACAGGACAACATTACAAAGTAATTCCAAGATACTTTATTGAGCACTACTGCCTTCCAAATACCTAAACATCACAATTCTACAGAAAGACCATTCTTTTTCTTATCAACTCCACCCAAGACAAGAATGGAGAAAAAGGGGGAAATATCTCATCCAGCAACAAAGGGGTTTTTTTCTTTATGTTTTCTTGTTACACCATTTGGCCATCTTATTGTTAACTGGAGTTTTCATAAAGCGGCTGGAACTCATGTAAGCAGCAATTTTCTCCAGGGCCTGAGGATGCAGACAAAAGAAATTTTTAGGAGATTGAGAGAAGCTGTTAGTAGGCCAAAAGCATACTCCTACCAACCACCCAATAAACCCACCATCAGGGCAACCACACTCCTTTCTTCTACACTAAAAATACATTCTAGATGAAACCACATTAATGGAGTACCCTCCACATGCCTTTTCCCTTCAACCTCTGCTGCCATGCCTAGTTGGGAAAGATGATGGGTATGAAGTCCAAAAATATCTGAAACCATCAGTTAGGGCAGGGGTCCCCAACCCCCGGGGCCACAGAAGTGGCGGGTGAGCACGAGCGCATCCCCACTTGTGCGAGGAGAGGTTGAGCATGCGCACATGCACTCCAAATGGAGCTGCACACATCCCCTCTCCCACCCCACCCCCAAAGCCAGAAAGCTTGGGGAACTCTGAGTTAGCGAATGGCTGCTAAATTTAGTGCCAATTATATTTTGCTTTCCACCCAGAATTGGAGGGAAAACCTTTGGTTTTTACTCATTATTTTAAATCCATAGTTTTGGGGAGGGGCTTGGGGGCAGCTAAAAAAAAAGCTGCATTTACACAGGTAGTCAGTAGATTTCCCACCTGCACCTTCTGAAATCATTCAATTATGGTAGTCTGTTTTACTTATCACACATGTATACCAATTACAAGTTTACCACTTGGTAGTAAACTTTAAAATCCTTGCAGTGTTAGCAACCAGTTCATCATAGGAAAATGTATGTTAAATAAAAGTATGGAAGGGAATCTACCACCAAGCCTTCTGGTGCTTGTTTCATATACTAAAGGGACAGTAGTCCATACCATAAGGATGGTATTTTTCATATATTTCTGCCCATGCCAATTTGTGCATCCAATCTAGCCAACAGTTAAATGCTGTGGGTTAATCTGTCAGTTCCTGCCAAAACCCAGGAAACTGTCACAAGATCCACAAGCCAGCAAATTTCATGAAGCTAACCTCAAAACGGCTCAGAAAATCTTGAAGATTCTTGAATTGATCAAGGCACTTGGGTTCAAACATGCGGTTTTGATCAAGTACATCATACATGAGAAAGTCAACAAATGTGATCTGGGGGGAAAAATCAATAGTGAGTCACCAAAAAGATCAGACCTGCCCAAGGATACCCAGGTATGGCTATGCATATACCTTATCCCCAGCAAACCACTTTCTATCCCCCAAAAACTGGGAGAAGAGTTTCAGTTTCCCTGGTAACTGCTCCAAATATCCAGGCTTGAGTTTCTCCTGCAAAACAAGCAAGTAGAAAAAACTGAATTGAAACAGTTGCTTGTTTCTACTCAACAGTTATGGGATTTGACATGCTCCATCCAAGAGCCATCAGAGGAAGCCAAATTCACTCCTTACGTTCTGATGGCATTACAGCAGTACTGAACTATTTGACAGTACCTTTAGATCACATAAAATGTATTTCTTCCAGCCCAACCACTATAGCAATATGTGCAATGTGAGCATGAAGGATTAAAATAAATTGTTTTATGACCAGCAAACATAACTCATATCTATACAGCAATTCTACTGAAAAGTGAACGAAAATTCCTTTGCATTTTAAATTTTAGAGAGCTAGTTGACATGTTTATTATTTGGAGCATTATGCAAACACACAACACAATTCCCCATTGCAGATATTCACATATTGATTTCAAATATCAGCAGATATCTAAGTTTAACATGGAAGTGTGTGCAAAGATCAATATCATGAACTGGGAGGTTCATATCTGGAGGTTTCACATGTAGACTTTTCCAAATTCGTTAATGCCTGAATACAGGCAATAGCCCTTAAAAAAACCCTCTCCATCTTGATTCCTAGAAAATTGACAGAGATATTGGCAGATGCTTACACATCACTTTTATACACTTGCCACAAGAGACCTTCAGAGAGACACCCAGTAACTATGTTTTCTGTGTTATAATTGGATCCAGTCTTTAGTTCATACAGCATTACATGGCATCATTTCTTTATTCCGGTTTACTAGAAAATGGAAATGAAGGTGACTCAACTCACAAAGTCAGGATTGTAGCAAATCATCACCAAGCCCATACGGAAATCCATCACCTGATTCTCCAGCATGTCTACTCTGATAAGTTCTTCCTCAGTTTTGCCGCCTGCAGATAGTATAGACAGATGAGAAATACTGGGCAGCAGAAACAGGTCTTAATCAGCCATTCCAAAAGAGCTCAGGTATACTTACAAAGATGGTGCTTGCGTGCGATGTACCTGAGAATAGCATTACTCTGTGTCAATTTGGTCTTGCCATCAATTAAGTATGGAAGCTGGAAAGTAAACAGAATGAACTGCTTAAGAACAAATCTTTGCCATGTTAGGCTTTCACATGATTGCTCTCCATCTAATTGTCCTTCAGCTATCCTCTTTATCCAAGTCCTCATATATGAATACCATAGAAAACAGCATATTGGTAAGATATTCTTCCCAACCATTATACATACAGTTACTTACATTAGGGAAGTCCAGCCCCAATTTTTCTTTTTCACTGATCCATTGACTTTTATCATAATCCGGAGCTGGTAGAAAATGGGAGATAGAAAGTTCAGACAGCCAGACAATTTAAATAAGATATAAACTGCTTACCTTTCACTAGACAAAGCAATCAATTTTAGGAAATGCCAAAAAGTGCATGCTTTTCCTGACCCAATTATAGCAAGTACCATACCAAATGCTGACAAGTTTACCTCTTCCATTTAATGACTGGTTGCATGATAAGCATAGCTTGGCTACTGAATTAATCCAATTTTTGGAGTTTGTCCATTGCACTGAACCATAAAGTAACTAAATGGGCTAGGTTTATATAACACATCAAATCACAAAACAAAAATTAACAGAGGTAAGCAAGCCAAGCTTAGCATGCTGTTGTAACAGCCATTAAGCCTTCAGTTGACCTGGTTAAATATATTGTGAGACTTCTGTGGGTCATCTGAATTCTTGGTTTCATACCAAGAATATTCCCCAGAACGTTATGTAACATTCTACAAGTTGTTTCAAGGAAACAATTTGGCAAGATCAAGCCACATGAAGAAATCATCCTCCCCAGGTGGATAAATGGAAAACCCCATAAATATTTGGCACAATAAATAATTAGAATGGTTTATTTCTCAGATTTAGATGTCCTATTTGAAGAAGAGAATTTGGTGCCAATCAGTGGTGGGCTGCAAATTTTTTAACAACCGGTTCTCTGCCCTAATGACTGGCTGGGTGGGCGTGGCCAGGGGCGTGGCCAGGGGGTGTGACAGCACTCAGTCTCCTGCAGCACTCTGCCAGTCAAAACGGGGCGCGGGGGTTAATTACAAAATGTGGGCTTTGCTTTGTGATATCCAGATTCAGCGAGCAAGGGGTGTGAACTGCACAGAAAATACACTTTTGTTTGGTTATGAAGAAATATCCCCAAAGTCAGATGTACACTAAATGTAGAGTGACTTTTAGCTACACATCTTCCTAGCAAACAGCAAATTTTGAAGCTCCAGATAAAGAGGATTCATTTTAGGATGAGTAACCACAGGTTGCATGTTGGAGGTTCCTAAAGGAATGCTGGGAAACTCTGTATTTTAAAGAACATTTGAGCGAGGGGTGCAGAATAGCCCTTCTCTGCCTGAGGCTGTAGAGACCTGGCACCAACCAAAACACTTTTTGTGAAGCAACTGATCAACACTGACAGGGTAAGCCTGTAAGTATATGAAAGTAAGAGCAAACTCCACTCCCTTCTAGTACTGATGATGTTTGTTACCTAGTTTGGTAATGAAACATCTGCAAGAAAACCATCAAGCTCACCAAGGAACCCACAGTTCAACCCTGAGCTACAAATATTCTCTTCTATCTATAAACACTTTTTGGTTAGAGGGACTTAGAGCTAAATTTTAAATATTCTAAATTTTGATATGATTTCTGGAAAATATATATCAAACTCTTACTCTAAGATTAACATTTGTCTACATTATTTCCATAATCCCATATCTAATCATCAAAGCCCAGATCAACTTTTAATTTCAGTTTCTCACAAAAAGTCCAGTAATGGTTAATATCGCTTTAATCACTATTTGTTAGGGAAACCACAATTGATTTATTTAATTGCACCAAACTCTAAATAAAACAGGAATGGAAAATCCTAAGCTGTAGTGTAGACCCATGCTTCTCAACTTTGGCAATTTTAAGGTGCATGGACTTCAATTCCAGAATTCCCAAGGCAGCATGAAGTTCGCCCATCTTAAACTTGCCAAGACTGAAAAACGCTGATCTACAGATAGGGATTTTCCATTCCTCTTTTACTGGTTCTTACTTACTTATGAGCAATCATAATGCAAAATCCAGACTTCCACTCCATTCCAGACCAATGATAATGCAAAATCCTCACTCCCACCCCATCCCATTCCCTGACTAACCTGCCTTCCAGCTGTGTTCTCCTGCATGCAGGGCAACAAAAGAAGACCATGTGACTTCCAGTTTTAAAAAAAGTTCAGTCAGGCCTTCCAACTTCTAGGGGGGGAAAAGGATCTCACGAAGTTGGAAGGTCTGACTGAACTTTTTTTTAAAACTGGTGGTCACATGGTCTTCTTTTGGGCTGCAGGGGGGTGGCAGCCTCTCAGCTGATGGGCGTTGCAGGTTCATTCACACTTTCACAGCCTCCCAGCTGATCAGCGCGGCTCCCAGTCAGGCCCCTGAAGCTTCCCGACCCTGAATGGCAACCCCAGGGGTGCAGGGGGCGGGGCCAGCCAGTGGTGGGATTTGCCGGTTCGCCAAACTAAGCAGAATCTTAACATCCGGTTCGCCTGAACCTGTGTGAACCGGCTGCAGCCCACCACTGGTGCAGCCGATTATAATATAATATGAGGTGGCTACCAACCGGATCAGCGTGTTCAGAGCTGCTGCTGTGGTCATATGACCCCCATCGACCCCCTTTCTCCCTATAAGCTTCCCAGGCTTCCCTATTGACTTGTGGGAAGATGTCAGAAGAACACTGTAAATGAGGATCACGTGACCACAACAGCAGCACTGAACAACAGCAGCACAGTGGTACCAAATGGCAAGAACTTTCCAAAATTTCATTCCCATAGGAATAATGGGTCCCAGCATTCTGTAAGTTAGCTCATTTGGTTGAAAAGGTTTTGCCCTATGATGGACTATTTCGGCCAGTTAAAAGTTACAGACAGGAAAGTTTTAGCAGTATACAGATGGATATACATGTTTATATAGTAATACCTAATTCAATGCAAATGTTAGCCAAGTGATGACCAACTATGACCATTGCCTAACAAATCATCCAGGGAGCCTATCAAAATCTAATTCTAGACATACATCAATTCATTAGATGGAGATCCAGGAACTGTAGTCCAATACTGCAATGAGGGACCAAAGTGGAGAACACCAAAGCTACAAAGTAACTCCAAGTGCCAATCCTTTGTACTGTTTTCCTATAAATTAAAAACTAATCTTTCTCGGATGTGTAAGCCCATATACAATGGGGGTGGGGGGGAGCACCTCAAGCTATTGCAGAATATCCTGTAACACCAAAATCTCTGCATCTTTAATACCTATTTTACTAAGGTTGACCTGAAAGCAACTTTCAAATAAAACTAAGAAAACTTACAGAGCAGTGCATGGGCATAAATATAAAAGAGCAAGGTTAGAGAGAAGGAATGGGAAACAGGTAAGGCCCTCAAGTGCCTTGGTATCCAGGTAGAGAGACCAAGAATCAACAGAGATAAATGGAGATATTCTGCTGGATTAGAAGCCTGCAATTGTAGTGATAAAGATTATGCAACATCCTTGACTTGAACTTTCATTAGAAGAACACTATAATACTCCATAGGACTTGCCTAAAGCCAACTCAAGAGCACTAAAATGTGCAATGCTGGACAAAATGATTATTTAATAATTTCTGCGATTTTTGGCAGCAAATAGCTAAAAGGATAGGTATATTAGAATCATTTACTGATAGGCACCCAAACATCATTATGAGCTGGAGGTCTCCCTAATGAGATGACAGTCTGGATGAACCTAGTTCTAATGGCAACATATGCCAAAATAAGGGAGCTGTCATAAGGAGCCTGTTGTTATGTAAAGGAAAATTGTCTTAAGTTAATGGCTTTGGAAAGAGGCCCATAATATTGCACTAGAGAGATCATCTGGAAAAGTTCCAATACAACAGTTGCATAACAGCCCAGCCTTCAATGAACAGCTCCATCTAATTATTGTGCACACCACCCTACCTTAGGTAACTTAAGGAATGTTTAAATAATTTACTCTGCTTTTCTTCTACTCTAACCTTTTATACATTTGTGTAGAGCAAGAACACATTCCCCCCCATTCTTGGGAATACTCAAAAGCTAGAAACGAATATAGCTTCTTTTGAATGAAGAGCTGAGCTAATATTTACATTCAACAAGTTATATTCACAGAAGAAAACAAGGAGGAGGAGAGGACTTCGGTACAAATGAAACTCGGCAAGGCACACAAACCTTCTCCACAGCTGTATAACTTATCTTCATAAGGTGTTTCTGTGTATTCAAGCAGCAATCGAATGCTATGGGCAAGCTGTAAAGAAAACAAGCAAACCAGCCATCAGATGGATGGGGTAATTTTTCACAAGATGTGAAGAGATCTGATGAGAGCCCATTGAGGTAATCAGCGTCAAGAAATGGACACAGTAGAGATTTCGGGAATGCTCTTTATTCTTACTGGGTAGAATGACAGGCACTTTGAAAGTCTCTATCAAGAGTTCCTCACTACTCCATCTCATACCAAGCAAAATCAAGGCAGGGTTATTTCGAGTTTCTTCTCATTTTTTCTTCCCCCTTGGGACTGAACTCCTCCCACAATGAGTTGCACATTCCTTCCTCTTTGCCAAGACCAGATCTATATGATTTAACACTTGGTAACTAGCAAAAGATCCCCATGGGCCTCGAGAAAGAAGCGGTTCAAAACTATGAAGGTGTACTTATGTTTGGTAGAAGAAAAACATATATTCAGTGTTCCCCAACCAGGTGCTTGTCATGGGTTATTTTTAAACTGTACCAATTAGACAGACCCAGACTCAAGAGAAGACACACCACCATTGACCCTGGACAGGTGGTTTCTTTGTACCTCTCCATAAGGGTTAGCGAGATGTTTTATTTTTTAAAAATATACATATGAAAGTGATTATCTTTATACCATTGCTATGATAATTACTATATGATTACTATTCCGTATACTATAATTTATACTAATGCTATTCAATATATTTTATACTATTACCATTCAATTACTATTACCTATTGCTCTATTATGATTATCTATATAGTATGCTCTATATTATTACTATCATACACCAACGTTTCTTTCTTAAGCCAGTTCTGCTTTTATGTCCCCCCTCTCTGAGATTGTTTTTCTTTTTTCACTTAATGGCCAGCATGTAGAGCTCTTGCACCTTTTTTACATTCTGCTTTGTCTTGGTGTGCTGCTATAGGGTTTTCTGTATAGGTATAGGGTTGTATAGGGTTTCCTGCCTGAGCAGGGGGGTTGGACTAGATTACTAGAAGACACCCCCCCCCAAGGTCCCTTCCAACTCTGTTATTCTGATCCGTTCTATACACTTCTTTTCCTCTCTTTTGGACCGCCCACTCCTTCGAAAAGAAAAATGCCTTTTGTTGTCCGCTATATACTCCATTTTCTGCCGGTGGCAGAGCTCCAAAACATGCCTCTGTTCTTCTCCCACACCTATGACAAGGTTACAGCTTTATTGGCAACTCCGCCAAGCACACTCTGGGGAAAAGGTTCAAATGGAAGAGAAAGAAAGGCAGCACCGGTTCCTGCAATTTGCTAAGTTCCTGCAATTTGCTAAGCAACCTGCTCCTCCACATTGCTCTCCAGTTAACCTTACATTAAAACAATTCCTCTTCTCCTTACCCAGCATAGCCAGGCAGAATGACAGAAACTGTAGTCCAAAGTATTTGGAGGGCCCCCATTTAGGCTGGATAAACTAGAGCCACGTGAACAGGAAACTCTGCTACTTAAATCCTGTTATTGGTTCTTTGAGCTCCTTCAATATTTTCCAATGCTTCCAACAAAACTTATTTTTCTTTATCAGTATAATGATAGGGGGAACCAAGGGGAGCAATGGTTCACACAGATGACTTATATATTCTCCAATCTCATCAGTACAACTAAGTGAGATTTCTGTTCCACACACATTTTAAACACCTAGAAGTCACCATTTTTCCAATTCCATTGTATTCACACACAGACAGGGCAGGCAACTCCTTTGCACCAGGAGCCACACTAAATGTCCTTCTTGGGTGGCGGGTTTTCTTTTGTGAATAAATAACAAAGAAAAGGATTTCCTACTGGACTTTAAGCTGTGATCTTGGAAGGCAGGAGGTAATACGCAGTCTGGAAGGTTGTTTGTTTATTCAATTTATTGAACTTACGTTCCCAACCTTTATCTACGGGACAGGCAAAATAAGAGATATTCCTCCAGGAATGACCACCTGATTTCATTGTGAGAACCAAGTGGCAGGAGAAATGTAAAAAGCCACCTTGAAAATGTTAAATCTGCTTTAACCGTGAACATGATCATACCCATCTTCCCCCTCTGCACCGCAATTCCGGCAACGTTTATTTAGATCCAACTGCCAATTTTACTCAATAGGTCGGGCCCGCCACTCTCCTCTTCTCCCGAGACAAAGAAGGGGCCCCGCTGGAAGAAAAAAGCGAATTCATTCCGGGCAGCCTGCGAGCTCACTCGGTCTGCAGGCGCAGGAGGCCGAAGCAGCCCCCCCCCCCCTATGAAACAAATGCCCGCGTGCAAGACAAACCCAGCTGGTCTTGCAAGCAGCCAGGCTAGCAATGCCCCCGCCGGGAACCGGAGAAAGGTCAGGAGAAGCCCGCGGAACCGCCGCCTCTCCTTCCATTCCCCCGCAGGCAGAGAAAGGCCTCACTGGGGCGCGGTACTGGGAGGGGAGAAATCTCCCCGTCTTTTTCAAACGGCCGCTTCGAGCGTCCTGCAGGAGAGGCGGCCGGTTTCCTGCACGCCTCGGCTCCAACCTGGAGCCCCGCCGGCATCGTTGGTGGGAACAGCGAGAGAAGAGAGCAGCAGGTCCTGCACGGCAACCGGGGAAAGCAAAGCCAGCCCCCGGGTTTTTTTGCCCGAGCAACTCACCCCTCTAATGTCCCAGTAGCCCAGAATCATCGTCATGGCGCTCGCAGCTCCTTCGCGGGAAACTGGGCTCTGCAACCTAAAGAGGTAGACTCCGTCTGGGAGGGGCTTCATAAACTGCTAAAGCGCCGCCTTGATTGCCAAAACAGGCAGCGGGAGTTGGGGGCGTGGGGAAGGTATTTCTCCAAAGTGGGTGGGGCAGCCCAATACCAGAAGTGCTCATTGCAACTTGCAACTTGCTCTTTCGGCCGCCGCCGGCTCCTTCGGAAGAGCGCCTTTTTGCTGAGTTTGGGATTTGAGTTTGGGTGGAATTTGAACGGCTCTTCTGAAATTTGCCCTCTTTAAGTCCACTTAGATCCGGCATCGGTAGAGTGTCCCTTTGCAGGTCTGGTTGTACTGTAGAGATGAATGAGAAATAGTGGCTAACGGCCTCTAAAATTCCCGAAACTGTTAACGATTGCTTAACGCGAGGTCCAAGTGCGTGGACCGAAAAGAACTTTGAGCGGGGGGGGGGGGGGAAATTCAGTACGAAATTCAGAGCAAGCGATTGGTGCGCGCGTTGGTGCTTAGCAGCAAACTTTACCGAGTCAAAGGTGAGACCGGGGAGTCCAATCTCTCTCCCTAAACAGTTTTGCATTATGTTATTTTAACCGTGATTTCTGGCTGAAAATAGCAAAGGCTGAAAGCAGAAAAGTGTGATCTGAAGCCTGACTGAATCACAGATTTTGAAATTTGCAGTGACCACAAAGGAGAATATTTGTAGCTTAGGGTTGACATGAGGGGTCCTTGGTGCTCTCTGAGCTTGCTTGTTTTCTTGCAGACGTTTCATTACCCCAAACTAGGTAACATCATCAGTGCTACCTAGTTTGGGTAATGAAGTGTCTGCAAGAAAACAAGCAAGCTCAGAGAGCACCAAGGACCCCTCATGGTCTGATCTAAATACCATCCATGTTTATGTATATTTGGTGCCATGGTGGTCTAGTGGTGAAGATGCTCGCCTCCCACTTGAGAGTTCAATCAGTTGAGAGTTCAATCCTAGGTAGCAGCAGATGTTTCTCTACTTGGGTGCTAAGAAAAAATGATCTGCTGTGAAGGCCACGTAGGATCAGGAAGGGCATCCAGCCAGGAAATGCTTACCTCCGTCCAGTCGCCCTGACACTGCCCCGAATTTAATAGACTACAGGGTTATAAAAAGGGAGTATATCTTTAATGCAACATTAAAAATAAAGAAGCAGAACTTTAATTGCACCACTGTAGCCATTATCTTGACTTTTCTTTTGCATAGCCTGCCGACATGCACTAACCAGGCTTGACTGTTTAGCTGCATTTTTTAAATCAGAGTTGCTAGGTGTTGTCCTTTAATGTGACACTTTAAATAAAGGATATTTTCAAAATTGTTTTTACGGTATCTCATTTTTCCCACATCCACATGATTCTACTTGCATAATAGCAGCTGAAATGGAATTATTGATCCTTTGTTCTACCTTTTCATTTTTAATCCAAATTGTCTGTACAGTAGAACTCTGGACTGCATAAGTTCTAACACTTCTAAGACATGATCTTGATTCTATCCCTCTGTTAATGCAGCCTAGTGTGTTGGCTTTTTTGACAGCTGAACACACTGCTGACTCATATTTGAATGTCCACTAGGACTCCAAGATCCCTCTCACAGTCACCACTATTAAACCAGGTACCACCTATTTTATACCCGTGTGTTTGATTTTTCTTGCCTAAATGTAGAACCTTAACTTTTCTCACCACTGAATTTCATTTTGTTAGATAGGGCACAGTGTTCAAGTCTGTCAAGATCCTTCTGTATCTTGAGCCTACCTTCTGAAGTGTTGGCTATTCCTGCCGGCTTGGTGTCATCTGCAAATTTTATGAGTACCCAATCTCTCCTCTCATCTAAATTGTTTATGAAGATATTGAAGAGTACTGAGCTAAGACAGAGAGTTCTTTGAACTGGTGCGGTTTTTAGTTCTTCTGTATCAACCTTCCCCTTGTTCACTAGCACAGTCTGCCAGCAGTGTTGGTGAACAGTATAAAGTGCTGCTCACCACTTTATACAATGTCGCACATGATTTCAGTGACGTTCATTATTTCACCATGTTTTGGCACAGAGCCAAAGATATGACATGGACTAAAGAGAACAAGCAAAATGCAAAAAAAGGGAGGGAGAGAGAGAAGAAAGAAAGAAGAAAGAAAGAAAGAAAGAAAGAAAGAAAGAAAGAAAGAAAGAAAGAAAGAAAGAAAGAAAGACAAAACCAAAAATGATTTTAACTGTGTGACAATTCTAGAAGACATGAGAAATTTTTTTATCTTCAGTTAGAAGAAATAATTGTTTGGGGTTGGGAGGAGGGGGAAGGGGGGGAGATACTTTCTGCTATATTAAATCTTAAACTGCTGGTAAACTCTATAAATCATATTCAACTATGCATCTAATTTACCATGGTAGATATGTCCCAGCATCAGAAGCAGATGCTGTATCCCAAACAGCTTTGTAACATGCACTCCCCAAAAAGGGTGTGTGTGTGTGTGTGTGTGCACGCGCGCGCATTTTATAGTCTTTTGGAGAGATTTCAGATTTCTCAATCCCTGTGAAAAAATTGTAAATCGCCTCCTCAGTTTTCCCATTATGGAATCCAAGGGCTATCTATGCACTGCTGTCATGAAATTAGCAATCCTACTGTGAATCCCAGTTTTCCAGTGTTTCTTGATCAGAAGAGACTGAGGGGGTGAGTGGACCAACAGGTGAGGGGGTTAGCTTTCTCCCCTGGCTCTGCTGCCATCAGTTTCTTGCAGTTCATCAGCCAACAAGGTGAACACCCCACCCCACCCATTAGAGTACTACAGCAGGAATGGGAAGTGTCTGGTTACAGATCTTTCCCTGATCCATCTAGACTGGTTGGTTTGCCATCTAGACAGGGTTGGGCTCCTCCAGGTCCCGTCAGCTAAACAGTGCCGGCTGGCGGGCCCGCGGGGGAGGGCCTTCTCTGTGGCTGCCCTGGCCCTCTGGAACCAGTTACCTCCTGAGATCCGGACTACCCCCACCCTGCTGGCCTTCCGGAAAGCGGTGAAGACCTGGCTGTTCTGGCAGGCTTGGGGCAGTTGATCTCGCTTCTGCAATTTGGCGAGATCCGGCCATCAAAAGGTGTGTATGAGTTTTTAGTTGTTTTTTAAATGTTTTTAATATGTTTCTTTTTAATAGTTTTTTTTATATTTTAATAATGTTTTTTTTTTATTGTTGTAAGCCGCCCAGAGTCCCCCGGGAGTTGGGCGGCATAGAAATATAAATAAACTTTAAACTTTAAACTCTCCTTCCACACCCATTTGGGCACCTCCCAGCTTAAAATAATGAGAAATAAAAGAAGCATGCTGTGATGGAGGGGACCCGATTCACTGCCTTAAAGAGGCCAGCAGATTTCATAATCGCTGCATGCAACATCATTGGCTCAGTCCTGGGGTGAATATGCAGCGGCAGCTATTTGCTCAGCTCTGGCACATGCTGGGCAGCCTTCAGAATGGGAATCTCCCATTAGCGCCCCCTGCTGTAGCTGCCCACTTTCAGAGGCCTTGGCCCACCTGCATTAAAGGCCTTCCAGGGCCGATGGCTTCTTCAGTTGCTGCAGGAGAACCTGATATGTCCAACCTTGAAGCTCTTTGGATAGCAGAGTAGAAGAGGGCTGGCAATTGGAGGCCATGCACCAATAGGCAGCGGAGCCTCCCCTCCCCTTCCCTCTTGTTCTGAAGCTTCAACCGGTCTAGCAAATCCAATTCTTTTCTTCTTATCTCTCAGTAGAACAAAGGCAGGGTGGGATTGATGCTACTTTGTCAATATGCCCTTTCACTTGTCCGAACTACCTAGTTTTTTTTTTTTTTTTTCTTTCCTTTCTGCACAGAGAGACGAGGGCCTTTTACCTTTGTTGCAAGAACTAGGGCAGCTGGCGGGGTGGGGTGGGGAGTGAGGCTTGCTCCTTTTCTCAGTGCTTCTGAGTTAATAAGTGAAGACAGATGTCTTTTATTAAACTGTAGTGGCTGGGAAATCAGAACTAGTAGTATGAAAGATTATTCTAAAGAAAAGAAGGACTCTGGGGACTTGATAGCAGTATTCCAGTATTTGAGGGGCTGCCACAAAGAGGAGGGAGTCAGCTTGTTTTCCAAAGCACCAGAAGGCAAGACAAGAAACAATGGATGGAAACTAATCAAGGAGAGAAGCAACCTGGAATTAAGGCGAAACTTCCTAGCAGTGAGAACAATTAACCAGTGAAAAGGCTTGCCTTCAGAAGTTGTGGGTGCTCCAACACTGGAGGTTTTTAACACTGTCTGAAATGGTATAGGGTCTCCTACTTGAGCAGGGGGTTGGACTAGATGATCTCCAAGATCCTTCCACCTCTGTTCTGATTGAAAGTGCTCCTCATGAGCTTAATCTGCCTTTCCCCTATTGAAGGAAGCAGAGTCTCAGGAAAAAGACATGGAGTAACATAGTTTGTTACCTAAGCACCATTTAGGAACTTTTCTATTCATGTTATAAAAAGCAACCTCCTTTGCTGCAACATTGGAGCCCAAATTTAAAGTGGGGAAACAGACCAAGGAGGGATTAAGAAACAGACTTATTTTTTTCAGTTTCTTATATTCTTTATTAGGTGAACACTTGCCTTAGAATCATAATCAAGTTTGGAAATTTGGAGGACTAATGAAGATCCCTCATTCATATGGCAGTTCCAGTTGTTACCCTCCTGAAACTTGTGGTCTCTTCTAGATTTTGTTGCCGCCCCACGTGGCACAACTCCAAAAGATGGGACTTCTGATGCAGCGACTTGATTTCAGGTAGGGAGCAATCATCTCCAAGGCCTACCGAGAAAACCAAAAGAAGGATAGTTGTCATTACACAGCACAATAGCCTAAGCCAGAACAAAACCACAAATTTCTGTTTAGTATCTGAAAAGCTATATTTCTCTTGCTTTCAATTGGCAATGTGTTTGCAATATGGGAGATACAACTTTAGAAAACACAAAGTTGATCAGGTCCTTTGCCACTATTTCATCCATTATGGTAGGAGTCTCCAATCTTGGCAACTTTTGTGACTTGTGGACTTCAATTCCCAGAATTCCTCAGCCAGCCATGGTATGTCAAATCTTTTTGAGAAGTGAAACGTCTTCAAGGAAAAACCAGAAAGTCCAGTTGCCTCTTGAAGAAGCACCTTTGGGACGATCTCTAAAAGTAAAAAGTAAAAGCAGGTGGCGGTCGTGGCCAGGAGGGCCTTTGCGCAATGCGGGTTGTGCACCAGTTACGCCCTTTCCTGGACCAACAATCCCTACTCACAGTCACTCATGCGCTAGTCACTTCCAGTCTTGACTATTGCAATGCGCTCTACATGGGGCTGCCCTTGAAGAGCATCCAGAAGCTCCAGTTGGTGCAAAATGGAGCGGCCCGCATGGTTTTGTGCAGACCTCAGTGTGCACATGTATCGCCTCTCCTGCGGGAGCTGCATTGGCTGCTGATTTGCTTCCGGGTGCAATTCAAGGTGCTGGTTGTCACCTTTAAAGCCCTTCATGGCTTGGGACCAGGGTATCTGAGGGACCATCTCTTGCCGGTCACATCTACCTGTTTGGAGGCAGGGAATGCTGCAGGTCCCATCCCCTAGGGAGATACACCTGGTGGGACCCAGAAGAAGGGCCTTCTCTGTGGTGGCTCCCTCATTCTGGAACATCATTCCCGCAGAGATTAGAATGGCCCCCACTATAATACTCTTCCGGAAGGCGCTGAAGACCTGGTTCTGCCAGCGGGCCTGGGGAACCAGAGCGGGATGGAGCCCATTAAAAGGCTCATGTGATCTGCTGTCGCCAGGGCGGGAGGTGGGGGATGATTTTATTATATTATATTAATTTATTTGATTCTTTTTATTAGTTTTATTGTTTTAAATTAGGTTTTATATTCTGTAAGCCGCCTTGAGTCACCATGGGCGAATAGGTGGCAATATAAATTAAATAAATAAATAAATAAATAAATAAATAAATAAATAAATAAATAAATAAATAAATAATAAAAGTTGAATCAAGTTTGACTGTCACACAATCATGCCCTTTTCTCAGCAATGCATGCACACACACACACCGCGCCCCTGCACATGCGTGCATGACCCCTCCTGCGCTCCCCTGCCCCGCGCATGTGCGCACGACCCTGCATATGCGCACGCATCTCCCGCAAGCCCCCCGCCCCCACGCATGCACAGCAGAGACCCGAAAATCAGCTGGGAGACGCGCGCATGCGCAGTGGAGCTCAGCTGGGGTGACGTCTCGTGTGCCCGCAGAGAGGGCTGTGTGTGCCACCTGTGGCACACGTGCCATAGGTTCACCATCACAGGTATAGAGTTTCCTGCCTGAACGGAAAGTTGGACTAGAAGACCTCTATTATTCTCCGTTATTCTATTAAGTAGCAATCTTTGAAACTTTGTATAGGATAAATGATCTACCAAGGATTTTTTAAGATGATGTTGTATGTGACATTTCTGTAATGTCAGAAAGCAGTTACAATTACTGAGTATGGGAATTAGAGAGCTGGAAGGAATGTAGGTTGCTCCATTTTTCTATAGATCCCAATAAATATTCCCAGTTTCTCCCCTTAAACTGCTGCATGCTGACTTTGCTGCAAAGATCCAGGCTTACATGCCATTTGAGCAATATTAGATTCACACCTTGGCTTTATTGGGATGAAAATCATATTCACTTTACTATTGCAAACTTTCAGTAATTATTGGTAGAGATTCATATATAAAGCAGAATGCATTTCACCTCAAAGCGATGAAGGAACTCCTTCAAATTTGGGAACTGATCCAAGCAGTTTGGGTCCAGCATTTGATGTACATCTAACACATCATAAGCAATGAAATCTATGTAGGTGAGCTAGAAAAATTAACAACAGAAAAATATTTTTAAATGGAAGAATAAAATGTGTCAAATAGCATAGTTCGATGTAAATTGTCTAGAACATAAATACCTTTCTTCCTACAAACCACTGTCTGTCCCCCAGAAATTGAGAGAACAGCTTGAGTTTCCCAGGTAGTAATTCCAAATAGTCAGGCTTTAGTTTTTCCTGCAAAAAGAGATGATTATGTACAGGCTGGCTTCTAGCCAAATCATTGTGAAACTTTGCTCTTAGCAATGTCCCATTTTTATTTTTTGTTCCTTTCCTTCAGCTCAATCACTAATGCAGAACTTTTCTTCCTACCCAGGAACAGAGGATCGAATTAATCTATCCGCTCACTCCAAAACAAGACCAAACTGATCTTCAGACCATCGGTTACAGTCTGATAGCATTTTGAAGGAAGACAGAAAGCACAACACTCACAAAATCTGGACTGTAACACAATTTTGCAAAGCTCATACGGAAATCCATGAGGTGGTTCTCAAGCATGTCCAGCCTGATCATTTCTTCTTCAGTCTCACCACCTGTGGCAACACAATGTCCTACAAAACTAAGAATCTGCAATTATTTGAAGGAAATCATTTTTAAAGCAACACCGAAGGGGAGTCTGAACCACTTACACATCTTGTGCTTGCGTGCAATGTATCGCAGGATGGCGTTGCTTTGGGAAATCTTTCTGTCACCATCAATAAGATAGGGGAGCTAGGGAGAAAGGAAAAGAAGAAAAGTAAAGAAGCAAAAAATATTATGTCCAAACATGCCTCTTGAACAATTCTTAAATTCTAGGAATGAACCAAGAGGAGGATTTTCTGAGAGTGGCTTGAATTCATGTTTTTATGACCACACATTGCTTAGGATATAACACTTTTGCACAGTTGTCAGTGGCCAGAATAGTAACTTTTGGGTTCTGCCGAGATTAAACTGAAATATCCAATGGGAGAAAATATTATTTATCCCATTCTTATTCTCTTATGTCTCTCCTCAGACATTCTTTTCGCATATAGCGTTCTCAATTTTTTCCCCAGTCCTTTCATCTTTTTCCATACAGAATTTGAGTACGCTTAAACTTCCAGCTATTTAAAATATACAGTATTTTGCTTTGAAAAGTCTCAGCCTGTTAGCTTGTTCGTAACTGTGCTCAGGTGAAACACTAAGAATTGTGGTCCCAAGGTCAATCACATTGATTTTTTTTTTCTTGTCCCACCATCCTTATGCCATTATAGACTGTGGTTGTAATCAAGCAGACTTCAGTCAAGACATTTTGGCTGCCATGACTGCCTCTACAACATCTCAGGGCTCTTTCCTCATTGCTTTCACCTATGTTAACAAGAACAGTAGCAACTTGATCCACCATCCCCTCTCAACCCACAGGAATGTACCGCTATCTATTCCACAACTGCTACATACATTTGGGAAGTCCAAGCCCAGCTTCTCCTTCACACTTGTCCATTCAGTCATATCCATATTAGGAACTGTAAGCAGATACATGTATCGTTAATGCAAGTCCATTTAAACAGATTGGGCAAAATGGAGGTTTTGTGGTTGCAACAACAGCAAAGATACGACACATTGTTTTGACATCCCTACAGCAAAATGCAATTATGGCAGATCCCACCAAAGGTCATTCTCATTTAAGGTTGATTTGTCACATCCCGATTCCATTGTTACATCTCTCACACTGTTCTATCTCCTCTCCACAAAAGCCATTCTGTGAGAAAAAGGCCCAAAATCAATTGTTCATCTTTTTGGGGCGTGCAGCACTGACCTTTCCATCCAGCACATTGAATTCCTGGACATCCCAGCAGCTTTGGAACGGCAGAGAGGGCCTGTCCTGATTGCAGTTGGTCTTTCCATTCCATGCTGGGAATGGAATGCTTCCCATTTCTATTGAATCAGAGGTTAAGGCTGAAGCTGCCTAATCTGAAATAGTATTCCTAACGTTGCCTTGAACACAGTATTGCTCCCTTGCTGACAAACTTGAAGTCCTTGTTTTACAGATGATGAGGCTTAGGTCCTATCCACCCCTACTAATTAAAGCTGGATAAAGCTTAGCACTATTGCCTTTTGTAGCTTCATGGCAGACAAATTCAACTATTAGGATCTTTCCAATATGGAAATATGATGAATGACCCATTCCCTTTACATCTGACATACATTGCAGTTTATATACATGATTCCCTATTTTATTTGATAGCAGTGTTCCAATATTTAAGGGGTTGCCACAAAGAAGAGGGAGTCAGCCCATTCCCCAAAGCACCTGAAGGCAGGACAAGAAGCAATGGATGGAAACTAATCAAGGAGAGAAGCAACCTAGAACTAAGGAGAAATTTCCTGACAGAACTATTAATCAGTGGAGCAAGTTGCCTCCAGAGGTTGTAGGTGCTCCAAGGGGGGGGGGGGGTTTTAAGAGGAGATGAAAAAGGGTGTTTAAGAAGAGATTGATCAACTGTTTGTCTGAAATGGTATAAGGTTTCCTGCCTAAGGGGGTTGGACTAGAAGACCTCCAAGGTCCTTTCCAACTTTGTTATTCTATATTCTGTAGTTAGAAAAACACATTTTTGTTCCCATCCTATACTCACCAATGCCAAGCATTCCAACTTGTTTTGAAGTATTTTCTGATTTCAGTTCATTGTTTTGCACTAGGGTGAGATGCATTATGTTTATATTTAACAGTCATCAGCATTAAGATATGCACATTAAGATATAATTGTATATTTATCAGTAGATATGTATTTTTATTACATATGCTATTTTGCAAATATTGAATAGACAGCTTAAACGATATAAAATGTACAGGCACTAAATGTACTTTTTGCATACCTCTAAATACTATGATTTCACCCATTGTTTGTCCAGGACGCAAATCTTTTCTAAAAATAAAACAACTCCCTCCCACAACTACTCCAACAATGGTAATTATTATTTATACATCTTCCCAGGAAGATCTCTTTACAAATAATACATAACCAAGTGATTATGGTATCCCAAGTTGTCAACTTTGCTTGAAACTAAAAACCTAATTCTGTATTCATTTCACCTTCCTAGGCCAGCTTGAGGGGTGGGGGCAGGAAAAGTGATCCATCATGAATGGGTCATGATTTTATCAGTGAACCTGCTTCAAACCACTGGCAGAGAAAATCAATGCCTGCAAAACCTCTACTGCCCCATTGACAATCCTGGTTCTGTGTCTAGAATATCTCTTCCAAAACATTGCTAATTATTACCCTGATCAGTGAGTGTACAACTCATTACAAGAAGCTTTTCCTCTGGCTTTGCTGCCATTTCCTTTCAATATGTCACCAATCAGCAGAAGGTATCTATTAATCAGGTCACTGGAGCCATAATGGTTTGGGTCTGTCTTTGGGACTCAAGCTTCTCTAAACTGGTTTTCTACAGCCTGCAACTCCTAAGTAAGAAATACAGTAAGATAAAGAACCTTATAGAAAAACAGCAGCCACACATAGGAAGAAAACAGAACCTGTTGTGATGCTATAACTATCTAGGTTCTGTCCAGTAGAAATGAAACTGACTTGATCTTCAACAATCAACTTTCTCACTTGGAGTCAGGTGGAACATGACTGAAAGCAGAAAGTTTCCTTATATTCTTTCCTTAGTGGCATGGATACTGGTTTGTTCCAGACTCCCTCCCCTTGTTGAAAGCCTGAAGACATGATAATTTGCAGCAGGGAAAAGGGGGCAATGACAAAATGTAAGTTACAAGTCTACTGCCCCATTGACAATCCTGGTTCTGTGTCTAGAATATCTATTGGCATCAGATGTTGGGATGCAAATAATAAGGGCAGTAACTGTGATGATGGCACAATCTTCATTTTGAGAATAATGTAGATTACTGTACAAGCTGCCTCCTGGAGAAAAATTGGGTAAGAGTTGGTGACAGATATGAAAGGAACTCATGAAACAAAATGTTAATGGGGAAAGGGCAAAGGCAGGACAGAAATGCTGGGTGGAGGACTGGGTAGGGTTCAGAGAAGAGTGAGTAAGCTCTCCTTGAACCCCCAGACACATCTCCATTCACACATGCAGGTAATCCTCATTTAGCAATGATTCACAGTTATAACAGTGATGAAAACTTAACTTTGCAACCAGTCCTTGCATTTACAAACCTTCACAGGTCTTTAAAGCAAAGGAAAGCTGAATTTCCCTTAGCAACCAATTTGCTTAATGACCGACTTGCCAGTCCCAATTGTGGACTGCTTTTACAATAGAAAAGGTCAACTGACTTTGCCTCCCAGGGAATGAATGCCAAAGCTTTACAGACCTTGCTGTTGTCACTGGGCAGTGTCAAAATAAGGGGAAAATACTATTTTTATACTGATAAGCTAATGACGACTTAAGCCACTTTTGAGCTGGCGATAAGGTGGAAACTTAACGGGAACAAGAAAGACAATGGGTAGGATTAGGATTTGTTCATGCTGTGTTTAGGTTCAAGTGAGCACTGAAGCAATCACACCAATTTTACACAAATATGCAACCAGAATTCAACAACAACAAATATTTGTAGTGTAGCCATTGACACAGATTAACATACATTTTGTTCTTATTCGTGTATCTAAATCAATGGGAAAAAGGACCATTGTAAATCTTTGGCAAGTTTATCTGTGTTAGGGATACCAACCAGCTTTTGTTTCTTCAAGCAATTCTAATACTTAAACATTGGGTGTATTTCTTTGGGTGTTTGCTGAATCAGTTAAAATTTGCTAAGTCCAGATATATTCAATATTTGCTCAACATTTCAGAGCCAACATGCCAATATGTCCAGCTTCAGTGTGCCACCAATTTTACACAAATATGCAACCAGAGTTCAAGAACAACAAATATTTGTAATGTAGCCATAGAAACAGATTAACATAGATTTTGTTCTTATTTGTGCATCTTAATCAGCAATAGAAAAAAAAATAGAATTTGAAAATCTTTGGCAAGTTTATTTGTGTTACAGATACCAAGTAGCTTTTGTTTCTTACAGCAATTCTAATACTTGAAAATTGGGTGCATTGCTTTGGGTGTTTGCTGAATCATTTAAAATTTGCTAAGTTAAAATCTGCTAAGTCCAGACATATCCAATATTTGCTCAACATTTCTAAGCCTGGAAAGAGCCAACATGCCAGTTCAGAAAATACTCTGGTGAGCCCAGCATCCTTCTCCCAGAAAGTTAGACAAGCCTTCTTGAAGTTCAAGACCTCTGTTTAGTTCCTTACCTCTTCCACCGAGAACATACTGTTTCTCTTTATAGGGGGTCTTGGTATACTCTAAGAGCATTCTAATGGAATGAGCCAACTGCGGGAAAAGAAAATATCATGGTGAGTAAGACAATCCATAGGTACTCATAATTGCCCCTAAGACAGCCTTATAAAAAATTGAAATAGTTTGATTAGTTTCCAGTATTAAGTGAGGAGGAGCATGTGTTGCTTTGCTCCTGGTAGGTTTCCAACAGACACCTAAATTGCAGGATCCAATCTGGGTCGGTCACCAGGACCAGAGGTTGGTCCCGGTGACCGACCCAGATTGGATCCTGCAACATTATCCTGGGACACGTATCTTCGCCTTCATTTGTGAGACACCTAAATGGGCTGCTTTGAGCAGAGGAGAGAGACAGGCAGGTTGGTTTGGGAGCTGACAGCAGGAGCCTCTAATAGCAGCAATTTGCTGCGGTTTAGCGGAGCCAAATGATTGGCCAAAAGGAACAGGCAGGTTTCCCAGTATTCCTCCCATCAAGGTTTCTCATCCTGCCCTCATATTTGTGGTTGCCACCAGTTGCTACTCTTATGAGGTTTGGGTTTTGTGTTAACTCCTGGCGACTGCCTGGGTTAATCTTGGCAGTTTTCTTGGCAAGATTTCAGAAGTGCACGGTGGCCTAGAGGTGGAGCTCTTGCCTCACGATCAGGAGGTTCTGAGTTCGATCCTATGCAGATGTAGGGTCTCCTGCTTGGGCAGGGGGTTGGACTAGATGACCTGCAAGGTCCCTTCCAACTCTGTTAATCTGTTAAAGTGGTTTGTTATTGCTTGCTTCCTAGGACTGAAAAGAAGTGGCTGGCCCAAAGTCACCCAGTTGAAAGAATTCTTGGTCTCCTGATTCCTAGGCTGATCCTTTAATCACTACAGGTAGTCCTCAATTTATGACCACAACCGAGCCCAAAATTTCCATTGCTAAGCAAGACAGCTGTGAAATGAATTTTGCCCCATTTTACGACCTTTCTTGCCACAGTGGTTAAGTGAGTCACTGCAGTTGTTAAGTAAGTAGCAACTTCTCGAGTTGTTTTACATGCCGGTTGTCAAGTGTCCAAAGTTTTGATCACGTGACCACGGGGATGCTGCAACCAGCGTAAGGGTGAAAAACGGCCAGTGCCCTTGTAACTTTGAACGCTCACTAAACAAATGGCTGTAAATCGAGAACTACCCGTGCACCAAAATGGTCCCAATCCTCCTACCACCGGTTGTTGAATTAACCCGAAGGGGGCGTGCGCGCTAGCCTTCAGCTCAGCCCGCTCCAAGCCCGCTCCGTCGCCGCCGGAGCTCTCCGCTTTTGTTTTCAGCGACGGCCGAAACCGGGTCGAGACAACGCTTCTGCCCGCGTGGCTTCGCCCACCCGCCTGCAGCCTCTCGGTCTCGGTCGATCCGAAGGCGGAGAGCGCCGAGTCCTGGCCAGGAGCGAGGCACCGAGGCAGGGATGCTTTTCAATGGTCTCCTCCTCCCGGTGCGGTCCTGCTGGCCACCCCGCCTCCCTCAACAACGGATTATTTACCCCTCGGATATTCCAGTAGCCCAGCGTGACTTCCATCTTCTTCGCTGGTGCGGTCAGACGTGCTCGGCGCTGTCTCTCGTCGCCAGCAGAAATTCCGCTGCCTTTCCGCAACCGGCAGATTCCCAGAGCTGCTTTTATACTTAAGCGGAAGGATGTCCCAATGAGGAAGTATTGTGGCGAGTCCCAACACAGGCAAAGCGCTGATGGGAAAGCCTTCCCCGAGGCGCGGACAATCAGGTCGCGGGTTGCCTGTTCCGCCCCTTACTCGCCGAACCCGATTTCTCTTCCGAACCGTCAATCAGCTTCAAACAAGTCCGTCTCTTCAGGTCACCTACGCCGGACGCAGTTCGTTTGAGCCAAAGGAGATTTTTTTCCAGATTTAAGAGACGCGTCTCGATGCCTTAATGGTTCGTTTCCGAAATTTTTAGCTTTGGACTTATCCTGATAATTGATTATTCCAAATATTCAGATTTCTGTTTCTTTCCTGTTGTTTTTTTTTTTTTTTTTTAAATGAAATTTACATACTGACTGGTTTCCAGAAAGTTGTTATGAAATCTTAACCTTCCCATTTCTAGGCCTCTTTTGATTTGCTCCCTGCTCTCTTTCCTCTGCTTAATAACTTGAGACAACTATGACCTAGATCAGAGGTCTCCAACCTTGGCAACTTTAAGCCTGGAGGGCTTAGCAATAGCAATAGCACTTAGACTTATATACCGCTTCATAGTGCTTTACAGCCCTCTCTAAGCGGTTCACAGAGTCAGCATATTGCCCCCAACAATCTGGGTCCTCATTTTACCCACCTCGGAAGGATGGAAGGCTGAGTCAACCTTGAGCCGGTGAGATTTGAACCGCTTAACTGCAGCTAGCAGTCAGCTGAAGTAGCCTGCAGTGCTGCACTCTAACCACTGCGCCACCTCGGCTCTCTCAACTCCCAGAATTCCCCAGCCAGCAAAGATGACTGAGAATCTCCACAGACATCTAAACAGAGAACTTTTCTCTCACCTTCCTACCCCAGAAATAGAGGGTTGATTAATTGTGCAATTTGCCCACTCACCCCAAAACTACCCCAAACTAACCTTCAGATCATCTGTTACAGTCTGATACCATTTTGATAGGGAGGGAAGGGAGACAGAAGAGAGACAGAAAACATAACCCAAAATCTGGACTGTAGCACAACTTTGCAAGGCTATTTGGAAATCTGTGAACTGATTCTCCATCATGACCACCCTGGCCATTTCATTATCTGTGGCAAAACGATGTTCTGCAAAGAATAAGTATCTGCTTCTGGGCAATCATGTAAAGGAAATCATTTTCATCTTAAGGCAACACTGAACTCAAAAACAGGAGCCGAGGTGGCGCAGTGGTTAGAGTGCAGCACTGCAGGCTACTTCAGCTGACTGCTAGCTGCAGTTCGGCGGTTCAAATCTCACCGGCTCAAGGTTGACTCAGCCTTCCATCCTTCCGAGGTGGGTAAAATGAGGACCCAGATTGTTGGGGGCAATATGCTGACTCTGTAAACCGCTTAGAGAGGGCTGTAAAGCACTATGAAGCGGTATATAAGTCTAAGTGCTATTGCTATTGCTATCCATACATTTTGTCTGTCCAAGCCCACCTTTTCTCTTCACACTAGTCCACTGACTTGTATCAAAATTAGGAACTGTAAGCAGAGATATGAATGGTTAATGCAAATCCACCTGAGCAGGTTAGGCAAGATGGAGATGTGGTTGCAAGAACAGCAAAGATACAGAAACATAGTTTTGATATTGCTTCAGCAAAATGCAATTACGCTAACTATTAACAAAAGTCATTCTCATTTAAGGTTGACCTGTCAAGACCTGATTGCACTGCTACCTCCCTTTCACTCTTCTGCCTCCTCCTCCTCCCTAAAGCCATTGTCTGAAAAAATGCCAAAATCCTTTTTTTTTTTTAACCTTATTTGGGCATGCAGTTCTGAGGTTTTGTCAGCCTTCAAGGTAGGCAGTCTAGGAAGTCAATGCTCTTTACCGTAGGTCAGAACTACTTCGATTGTAATGCTATAGTAGCAGAATCTCGCATGTCTGAATATGCTTCTCCCTCCCTTCAGTGGTGGGTTGCTGCCGGTTTGGACCGGTTCTTTAGAACCGGTAGTGGAAATTTACCACCCCTCACCGAACCGGCAGCGATGACCGGCAGTCCACGCTCCCGAACTGGTCCTCCGGTTGCCGCAGCTTGCAAAAAAACCCCTCTGTGCATGCGCAAAGGCTTCTGCGCATGCGCAGAAGGTCATTTCCGGGTCTTTTACACGCTGTGACGGGGCACACGTGCGAGTGAAGGGGGTGCGCGTGCACAAAACGCACACTTCCATCGCGATCAGAACCGGTAGGGAAGGTAAGTGGAACCCACCCCTGCCTCCCTCCCTCCCTTTATCTTTGTGTGAATTAGAAAGGGGCTTGTCTGAGATGTTTATTCACACTACATGCATGGCCTGGACTCGAACCCCTTTTATCTGACCATTGCCTTGGTAGCAGCTCTTCTTCCTGTCCTTCAAGGCCATTTCCTCTCCTTTCTATTACTTTCTATCCAGCCTACTGAACTGCTGGACTCCATAGCAGCTTTGGAAGTGCAGGGAAGGCCTGTCTTGTTGGAGTTGGTTTTCCATGCTGGGTTCAAGTTTAAAGTTAATACAAAAGCAAGCCATATCAATCTATCCCAAGGCTGTATTCTTGGTGGAAAGCAAAAGCATCTAATTGCATCAGTACAGGATTTTCAAGGTCTGTTTTCTTTGCAAAAATATCAAGTAACCAAAATGCCCTCCCCCCCCCCCCCGTGATCCTTCAGTGCTCTCCCTTGAAAAGAAAACCAGATCCAGTGGATATATCAGTAATTTACCTCTCTCTTTAACAATCAAAACTTAAACCATAATACTTAGTACAAATTTTACATCTGAGTAAAGCATTCTTAAAGATTTTGCTTTCTTTGCTCCTCCTCCAATTTCATTTATATATATATATAAAATGAGCCTAAAGACTAGTCCAAATGAATTTAGCTGAATCATTCTTGGTCAAAAGGTATCACATGGAGTCTGCATCATGAGATAATATCTGACAGAGACTGAAAGATAGAACACAGATAACAATGAACTTTAGTACATAAAGTTATTGAAAAAATATCTCTTGGGATATTTCTCTTTCTCTTTCTTTCTTTTTATTTTCCAATTCTGAGGAAAAGAAATGACACAAGGGGAGAGTGATTATTCCCTTACATTAGAATTTAAATAGATGAAGTGTTTGATAAGTATTTAGATGTATATTCAATGTATCCCCATGACTGTGGCAGCCTTATGGGTATGTACGGTACATGATTCTGTCCTCTTGTGGATTTTGTCCCCAATTTTTGACAATTCTATTTTCAGGCCTCACTTTCCTCACTTTCTCTTCCAACAGCGGGCTCTTCCAACATATTATTTGCCCTGAGTACCAGAGGTGGGTTCCTGCCGGTTCGGACCGGTTCTTTAGAACCGGTAGCGGGAATTTCCCCCCGCTCGTCGAACTGGCAGCAATGGCTGGCTGGACACGCCCCCGAACTGGGTCTCTCGGCAGTGCCGTAGGCACCGCCATCTTGTTTTTTGCTTCTGCGCATGCGCAGAAGCTGTTTTTTGCTTCTGTGCATGTGCAGAAGCTGGATTTTTCAGCACTGCGCATGCGTGCACGCGCCCACGTGGCGCAGGAGGAAGCGAACCGGCAGTGAGGTAAGTCAGAACCCACCCCTGCTGTGTACTATCCTATTAATCTGATTATATGGGTAAATTGTAAGAATGGGTAAAGTCAAAGATTAGACAAAAATGTATATTATCGTTAAAAGGTTTTACTCTCAATAATGCTTAAATACAATTTTCATAAAATAAAATAAAAATCTCGATCTCCATATTTTATTTCTACTAGGGTATCCTTCAGGTGGAAATGGATCTTGGGGACTTAAAATAATGTAGGAGAAATATAGTTAGAAATCTAGTCACTGATTTATAGTAACCTACAAAGTTCCATCTTATCTCCTATGCTATTTAACATCAACATGAATCCTGTGGGGAAGCTTTGGAGTTCAATGCCACTAAAGTGTTGGCAATACCCAGCTGTACATCACCTTGACCCAGTAAATTTTAGCAGCAATTATCCATATTTTACTTCCATTCTGTCTTGGGTACTGTAGCAGCCAATAGTGCAGATCTTGTTACTTCCATCATCTTTATCTTTGATCTGGATCCTGTTTGGTTGTGGTTCAATGCCCCAAAGGTCCACATATAAATAGGTTGGAAATAGCTGGCAATGGGCTGTACAGTGAATTTAAATCATCAATCGCTTACTGCATGAATAAAAGGCTCATAAAATTCAGCAGGACATAGCCGAATCCTCTATGTAGTTTAGAGAGATCCTCAGATTATTCTCTCAAGACTTTGAGCATTCTTTAGAAGTTGGGTCAGTTTGCATAGTCACCACATGGCATGCTTGCTTGGGGTCTATCATATTGTCTGGACACAACCACTGTGATTTATAAAACTGTTTGTGGCCACCTGTGTTTTGCAAATTCAGCAAACTGATTTATTTTATAAACTATAGTTAAGAAATCTTGCCCTATGACAATATATGAATTAGGTAATATTGGGATAATTTATTGGGTGATCCCAACCTCTGAAGTTTATAAACATGGTTTGTGACTGATTCCGATAGTGTTTAATATATCATACTTTAGTGTAATGTACAATCAAAATCATTGTGGCTTCAAGTTGTGGGTGTCGTGCTCTTATCCTCCACAACTACAATGCATTCCCCAGAAAAGCTGTGTTTGATTAAGGAGCATGCATTTACCATCCTTTCAGATGGATGATAAATGCATGCTCCTCACATACTCCATTGTGCAATCTTATTTATTTATCATCCTGAATCCTTTCAACTTCTGCATTGCTAATAAATAATATTCTAGTTTAGGTTTGGGATGGGTTTTTTTGTTTGTTATTGACAGATTATACATTTTTCAGGTAGGGAAATTGGACTGGACTGAGATGAAAGAAATAGCCTGATTTTGCTTGACTTGCTTTGGAGCACCTTCCATTTAATCCAGACATTTGCTGAATTTATTTGAATTAACCAATTGGATCCAGGACTCGGCTGAATTCGACACAATTCTTTACTAGATAGTTTTTAGTGAGATGTTTGAGTCACCGTCTCTTAACTTACTTCTAACATCTTTACAAGATGTCAATGTTCACTTAGAAAGGGAAAAGAAATGAGTAAGGGAGACGGTGTAAGCTCCTTAAAAATTAAGGCAGCATCATTTGGAGAGGAGAATATGTATTTCATTTGAGTTTTGTACATGTCTATGCACAGAAATAAACACTGTTCACATAACATTCTTGAATCATAAACTACCCAATCTCATTTACATGTTAATTTAGCAAATTGTGCGAATCCACTCCATGTGGTTATTTTATTCTTCTGGTTATGTTGTGCAAAGCCACAACACTGGATTGAGTTAAATGACGTTTCTTTAAACTATGTGTTGTGCCAGCCTCTAAATGCAATAGTGACTTACCTAAAAATCTTTTAAGTTTACATTATCAGTGAGCAAAATTATTTTGAAAAGCTGCTTTTAAAAATGCATCTATTTTCATCCAAGAAACCATTTCCTGAAATTTTCTATTTTTACCAGCATTTCTGCAAATGTTACAATTTTTCTCATTAGAATCAGATTGGGAGGAGAATCATGATTTTTTGTTTCTAATTTCTTATAGGTCAAGTTCTATACCTGTGAATAGGTCATGAAGTTTTAGATTTAATTTTCATATTTCAGTTTGTTTCAAAACTCAACTGCAAATCATACGTGCTCTATTCAAAGTCGTGATATTTTATTTCACCACCTCTGTAACTCCATCTTCTGGTCATTACTGGTACAGTATTTTGGCATTATTATTTTTTTCAAAACTTTGTGTCTCCCTTTTACTATTTATGACACTTTTTTTTTAAATTTGTGAAACATGTCCCAATTTGTATGCAGTATTGCCTTTATAGTTGGAGTATTAAGAATAAGCCCTAAACAACTTGCATGAGTCTACAATTCCACAACTGATTTGAACTCAACAGCAGCCCTTTAACTCCAAGGTCATGTTTGCAAAATAATAATAGAATATAGTAACTGCTACACAGATTGTCAATATAATCACATAGCAAATGAAGAAAGTTGCATTAGCGTAAGGTTGAGTTTATCATAGCAGGTAGTTAATAGTTTCAAGACAATGGCTTACTTGCCCAATAAAGTACATGGAAATCTACCTATTGGTAGCAGAGCTCAGTCTTTGTGTGAATGCCATCTTGAATTCATGTTCTGAGATATTCAGATGATAAGGTCAGGTAGTACATAATCAGGAGTCATGGAGAGGCACTGCCAATTACCTATGGAGATTCTCAGTCATCCAGGTGGTTGTCCCAAAGGTGCTTTTTCAAGAGGCAACTGGACTTTCTGGTTTTTCTTTGAAGACCTTTCACTTCTTATCCAAGAAGCTTCGAAGAAGCGAAACGTCTTCAAAGAAAAACCAGAAAGTCCAGTTGCCTCTTGAAAAAGCACCTTTGGGACACTGCCAATTACGTTAGACCAGTGTTCCCCAGATAGCAAAGCTGGCTGAGGAATTGTAGGAGTTGAAGTCCACCCATCTTCAAGGGGACAAGATTGAAAAACACTGCACTAGACAATATTGGTCTAAACCAGTAGACATGAAGCCTGACCAATGATTTGACAACCACTATTATCTTGCAACTTAATCTATTTGAAAGAGGGATTCGGACCTGCCCTAATATTCCCTTCTCTCTCTTAGCAATAGAACCTACAATGGTGTGTAACAAGTTTGTATTCTTCAGCTGCCTGGAAGCCTCTGTTCATGTGTTACTCAATTTCTTTTCAACTTGGAAATGTTCTTGAAATTATTAAATTCATGATCCTTTTTCTTACCTGGTTAAAAATACCTTGGTATGAATGATTTCTGGAGGGAGGAATTCATAGCAAGATAGTTAATAGATATCTACACATTCATTTGCTTCTCTTTGAAGCTTTAACAGCACCGTTTAATAGGGCATGGCACAAGTTGAGTACCAATAGGTAGAAATCCAGGCTTTTGTTTTTATTACCAAGCTTGTAAGCAAATTATTTCCCATATCTATGAAGCACTAGCACTTTTTGTGTGTGTAGGTATTCATTAGGGCCATTCAGAGCAACACATATGCAGACCTTCACGTGGATTAAGGAAAATAGCATATCTCCCAATGCCTTTGTCCTGTGTGGAAACACTCCAGAAGTATTAGAAGGGCAATACTTCCTCTTTATGTTAACCATGCTCTCCAAGAAAAGACTGACAGGTGTGCGAAGGAGCTATTAAACTCAAGCTCATTTAAAAAACAAACAAACCAATTTTGGCCTCTAGAGATAACTGCTTCCTAGAGGATGAACTTCAAAATCCACCCTTGGAGAAAAAATGATTTTATTATCTGCCTGGAAGCCAAACAAGGAGGGGAAATTGTTTCAATCAGAAGTACAAAGACTCAGTTTACTTAAATAATCTTTAATGGTGGATCATGCTCTGATTTCCAGAAGATTTCTAACAGCACAGACAAGCATAGAGTTTCATCCAAGGTACATAAAATAGCCACGTGAGAGGATGATACATGTGATTGCTAAAGGAATACCAGCTTCAATTCTGACACCAAAGCAAAAACTAACATGATGTACCAATAGGCAGATTAATGGCAAGAAGGAAGAAAATGAGAGATGACGCAGGGAGGCAGTTTATGTTTCACTTCAGTTCAACTGATTATACCATTTCTTCCTGGAACCATGTGTTGGACCAAACCCTTAGATTAGCAAAGCATCCATGCTGGCTGAAACAAATGCAAGACAGCTCTATTGCAAAACAGCTTGGGAGACAGCAAGGGGGGGGGAAGGGGGAGAAGGAAGGAAATTACCATGCTGTGCCATGAAGGTGAAACGCCAACTAGACAGGCTTTAAAGAATGGCTCCTTTTTCTTGGATGTGTGACCCTCAAAATAATGACACAAACTATAACAAAATGCTTCTTCCACAAATAACATGAAAAAAGCAACCTATTTAGTCTTGGTGCACTTTGTGAATATCTTTAAGCAGACATTTGTTATGACCCTCAGATTTTGGCCACAGCCACCTAGAGCAGTTTTTACTTCTAACTGTGCTGGAGCACAACTTCGTACAGCCACACTGGTTGAGGATTATGGGAGCTTTAGTCCAGTATATCTGGAGAATGGCAAGTTGAGGTAGTCAAATTTAGAAGGAGGCCATCACAAGCTTCCGGTTCACTTTAGAAGAATTCCTTGCTATCTACTCACCTCAAGTTTAACAAATGTATTTCCCTTTGTACTGGATCAGCTTGCAATAGTAAGATTGCACGTTATTGGCAGCAACTGGGAGCAAGAACTAGGGAACTGACTGCCTTTTTTTATAGACTACATAACATTTGTCTAAGAACCTGAAGAGAGTGAGCAGAGTCTGAAGTTGGTTTCCTACCTCAGGAGACAGGCCCACAAGCGATTTCCAAATTATGATTGATGGCACAACAACCATTAATAGGATGACAATAGCCTACTAGTATTAAAAGTAGCACATGAAAGTCAAAAGCTGTCAGAAAGAGAGAGAGAGACAGACAGAGGGAGGGAGAGAGGGGAGGGGAGGTCAAGTATAACAAGCAGTTTGAATCTGCTGCATTCTAACCAGTCAATTTTCACCTCCCAGGAGCTTCTGCATCAGACATTGCATCAGACGTCAGACATGGCTGGCAGACATGGTGGGAATGATCCCCCAACATGGGGAACCCTCCCAAAAAAACCCTAAACTTTAAAACAGCTGAAGGAAGAAGCAGTCCAAAAACCGGGGCAACACTGCCAGAGTGTATAAACTCTTCTCCCATGGATAATGATTCTGCTCTAAAACCCCTTCCTCCTGTAACTGCACCATTAACTCTGTAGGGAACAAAATGCTATCATTCCTGAGCTAGTAGCAACTTTGGGAAAGTAGATTAGACCCAATAAATGGCTTAATGCAACTCCAGGTATCTTCCCACATCAATTGCTGACGAGTGTCACTGATCCAATCAAGCCTTAAAATTACTTAAAAGTTTGCTTTAAAAACAACTGATCTCAGATGTCCTTTATCATCTCCATTTTGAACCTGATATATAATTAATAACAATCATAATAATTTCTCCTAAACTCCTTCCATGCTAGGCAGGTATCTTGGCTCCAAGGCTTTCTTCCAGGAGTCACTTTATTTTTTCAGTGCCAGAATCATCTTCAATCTCCTTGCTACATTAATAACTGCATCAAACTTCTTTTATAATACTTGATTGTAGAGGGAGACCAAGAGTTTCACAAAAGATACAGAACAAATTTTTAAAAACCCAGTATTTGGCATGCTAACAATGCCTCTGTTCTCTCAAGTCCACTTTGTCCCCGACAGCGCACAGTCGTTCACCTTTAAAGCATGGAGGGAATCAAAGGTTAGTGCTTTCCCTGAGCCGAAAAAGACAAACATTGGGCTTTGGAAAAAAAAATGAAATCTGTCCCTTGCCCCACTTCATACTAGAGAGTGTTTCTCACTCTTGACAACATTAAGATGTCTAGATGTCATGACTTAAGATGTCATGCTGGCTGGGGAATTCTGGGAGTTAAAGTCCAGACATCGTAAAGTTTGCCAAGGTTGAAAAACACCGTGCTAGAGCTTAACACTGAAAAATGGAGGCTCTTGCCTAGTGAGATTGACAACAACGTTCTGCCCTGATGGCAAAAGGCAGGACTGGTTCCAGCCTCTCAGAGATGCTTGCCCAGCCAATGGGAACCCCCTGGAACAAAAGCGAGGTAGCGCAAGGCACCCCCAGAAGACTTTGGCCCTGGCAGATGTTGCTCAGGATACATGTAGACATGCTGGTGTTTCTTTTTGCCACCGGGCAAATGTATTCACATGGCAGGACTTCCAGAATTTATTCTGTACTGAACTGGCATATGTTCCTTTCTACCTCTTTGGCCTTGGCTCTCAAAACGATCTGACCAGCCTTTCCATTCACACTACAGATGCTTTCCTTGGTTGCTGGACCTGAACCCTGGAGACGCTTCTAACTGTTCATCTTCCAGGAGATGAACCAGCCGATTACCAAGGGCAAAGAAATCATGGAAACATTTCCAAGAGATACCGAAGGAAAGACGGACACACACACACACACACACACACACACACACACACACACACACACACACACACACACACACACACACACACAACAGGAAAGAAGAAAAGTCTCTGGGATGAGGGAGGTGGA
>QLTV01003654.1:2470958-2481026 GCA_003457575.1 Thermophis baileyi
CCCCACACACCAACCCACACAAACACACACCCACACACACACACACACACACACACACACACACAACAGGAAAGTAGAAAAGTCTCTGGGATGAGGGAGGTGGATGGTCAGGCTCTCTTTGCGCTCACATAACAGACCCAGCTTGTCAAGCCAGTGTGGGGCTGAAAGGGAGACCAATTATGAACGAGTCTCTTTCAGCAAGTATCCCGGATAGAGGTCATAGTCAGAAGGTCTTCTTCCTGGATGGTCTCCAGCATCTCTGTCTGCACAGCCTGGGTGATGAGAGTCAGCTCCTGGGAAAGTGTCTCATAGCGATAGGCTACCCGGATATCTGGCACATTGGTACGACGGATGTCATTGCCTTCTGACCCCTCCTTCAGGTAGTTGGGTCCAAGCCAGTAGCTCTTCACCTGAGGAACAAAGGCAGAAATCAATCCAGGGTTAAGCCAAAGGGCAGCCTATGTTTTCCACCTGGACATTCAAAGACAAAAAACATTAAGAAAAACATAAAACTTCGAGACCACCTTCTACTGCATAGCTCCCAGCGACCGGTGAGACCCCACAGAGTTGGGCTCCTCCAGGTCCCGTCAGCTAAACAGTGTCGGCTGGCGGGCCCGCGGGGGAGGGCCTTCTCTGTGGCTGTCCCAGCTCTCTGGAACCAGTTACCTCCTGAGATCCGGACCACCCCCACCCTATTGGCCTTCCGAAAAGCAGTACAGACCTGGCTTTTCCGGCAGGCCTGAGGCCGCGATCTCGCGGTTATAATCTGCGAGATCCGGCCATGATGGGATATGCGTGAATTTTAAATTGTTTTAATGTTTAACGTTTTTAATGTTTTATTATTGATTAGGATGTTTTTAATGTGTTTATGATGTTTTTAATGTTTTTTGTTTGTTGTTAAGCCACCCAGAGTCCTTTGGGAGTTGGGCGGCATACAAATATAATAAATAAATAAATAAATAAATAAATTAATGAAGGATACAGTATAATTCATAGTCACTCTGGGAGTGAAATGGGCAGTCTAAATTTAATAAATAAATAAACAAATCCTTTAAAAAACAAAACAAGAGCTAGCACCAACTATACCTCCCTCTTCCTTTCTCTCTCCCTCACATGCAAACTAATACATTCACTCATGGGTTTTAAACTCTCACCTTATGTTCACTTTAGTGCTTCTCTGGACTTTTGCCTAGCAAAGAATTGCACAAATGGCTCAACAGAATCCCCCACCCCCAGAAAAGCTACCCTTCATTCAGTCCATGAGAACAAGATACCTTAGTAGAGGCACAGTGGTACTACAATGGCAAAGATAAAAGTCTTGGGATAGGCATTTCTGCTTTTTGCTCCTTTGGAGTGGTTAAAACTATCAGAGAAAAGGCCTTAAATATCCATCTTATTCTTACTGCTGCACATTAATGTGCTACGTTTCACTGGGATTTTGATCAAGAGTTGAATGCCTCCTGGAATTTTAAAAGATGTATCAAGGTGTAGTAGGTTTATCATGCCCTATTAATATAACTAATTACCTGGCATCCACACAACAAGCAGGCTGCCCTAAGCTTAGAACAAACCAATGATTTGGGGATGTAGAAAGAGCCTTTGGGGGGGAAAAAACCTATGGAAAAATTAAAATCAGTTTAATAAGGATTGAGCATAATAAGTGAGAACATAATGGCAGCTATTATGTACATGGGAGAAGGGAAGGCCGAAGAAAAAAGGGGCGTGGCAGATACTGGCATTCTGAACTCCCCCACTGAACTCTTTAAGGCAAATTATTTTTGAAGTTCATAATCATGGGGGTGGCTACCTCACTGGTGAAAAGATCACATCTGCAGAGGATTTTATATATAACCTCCCCCGCATAAAATGGATTCATTTTCAGCCTAATCCAGCCGAGGTGGCGCAGTGGTTAGAGTGCAGCACTGCAGGCTACTTCAGCTGACTGCTAGCTGCAGTTCGGCGGTTCAAATCTCACCGGCTCAATGTTGACTCAGCCTTCCATCCTTCCGAGGTGGGTAAAATGAGGACCCAGATTGTTGGGGGCAATATGCTGACTCTGTGAACCGCTTAGAGAGGGCTGTAAAAGCACTGTGAAGCGGTACATAAGTCTAAGTGCTATTGCTAATTTCCCAGAACTGCCATGATGCTTTCAGAACAAAGGCTGCTCTTTTGCTGCAGATGGAATCAAGGGAAGGGAGGCGTTGGATATGCTTTCTTCAACATTAGTCCTCAAGGGATCTCCTTCCCTTGAGTACAGACTTGGTTGAAGAGGAGGCTGCATGTAGGTGTTCTACACCAAACAGGCTGGTTCAGATAGCAATAGCAATAGCAGTTAGACTTATATACCGCTTCATAGTGCTTTACAGCCTTCTCTAAGCGATTTACAGAGTCAGCATATTGCCCCCAACAATCTGGGTCCTCATTTTACCCACCTCGGAAGGATGGAAGGCTGAGTCAACCTTGAGCCGGTGAGATTTGAACCGCCGAACTGCAGCTAGCAGTCAGCTGCAGTAGCCTGCAGTGCTGCACTCTAACCACTGCGCCACCTCGGCTCTGTAAATCCCCTCCCCTTGAACTTCAGAGCATTATTTTGGGAGGTCATAGCCTGAAGTCAATCCCTTTCAGAGAAGATATCCTACATTACCTTGTGGGAGAAGCCACTCATGAGCACACTGTTCCGTGCGAGTTCACACATATCGCAGGAACTGAGCTTCCAAACCTGTGTGGCAATGCTGTACTCTTCCATCAAGGGTTCCTGGAAGCAATACTGTCAGTCAGACCCAGACACATGCAAATAGAACATTACCAAGCAGCAGAATAGGATACAGGACTGGCTTCAGCGATGTTAGTACATATCGAATTTGTTGTGCACAATGCAAACTGTATGCAGTAGGCAGCAACTGAGAAGTCCAGAGCTAGAAGCTAGATTGAAAAGTGGAGAATTGTCACAGAAGGCGGCAACCACTTCCACATCAGGACAAAAATCCAACATCAGTAAGGAATGAAGCAAGTTTACTTTTAATGAAAACTGAGCAGAAAACACTTCCATTATTTTATCTCCGATAGATAAATTGGAGAGCAGTGTGTGTCTGGGATAAGTGAAAGATATGCAGGTAGTCCTTGACTTACGACCACAATTGAGGCCAACCTTTCTGTTGTTAAGTGAGACATTTGTTAAGTAAAGCTTTGCACCATTTTACGACCTTTCTTGCCACAACTGTGAAGTGAATCACTGCAGTTGATAAGTTGGTAACCCGGCTGCTAAGTGAATCTGGCTTCCCCATTGACTTTGCTTGTCAGAAAGCTGTAAAAGGAGATGACATGACCTTGGGACACAGCTACGGTCATAAGTATGAACCAGTTGCCAAGCATCTGAATTTTGATCACATGATCATGGGGCTGATATAAAAGTCGTAAGAGTGAAAAATGGTCATAAATCACTTTTTCAGTGCCGTTGTAACTTTGAACGGTCACTAAATGAACTGTTGTAAGTCCAGGACTACTTGTAAACAGTTGAAACAACATCTTACTTTTCCAAAAACAGTTAGTGGGGTGTCTGTCCCAAGCTGCCACAAATATTTCTACAGACTGAACCAAAGACAGCACTTTCTATTTACTCCATTTTTACTTTGGTTCTTGTGGCCAAAATTTGATCTTTGAGCCACTAGGTGGAGACATTTCAATTACACCGGACAACGATGATTTTGCTTCCTAACACTTTCCCCTGTGTCTCATAGATGTTTGGCTGCTAATCACAAAAATAACCTGGAATTTAACCTATCATTTTCTAGATATTTTCTGTTTTTACACAATGGCAATATACACTCTTCAGTACCGACTGGCTGTGTAGCACACATGAAATAAACATGCAAAAATATGGAACGGTTGTTGAAGCACATGCAGTATACCAAGTACAACAGGAACATCTGCAGAGATCTAAAAGTGGTGGCTCTGCTGCTTGAAATTAAGCATTATACAATTAACATGCAGAGGAAAAACTTATACAGCTATGTTTTTCTTTCTAGTATTTTGCCGCACTATATCAGCTAAAAAGAAGGGCATCTTTCCTCCCTTGTGCCATCTTTCATTCCTTTGGGTCACACCTGCTACATGACACTCACCTTAGTGAAATGGAACTGCAGGGGATCGTCTGTGGACAGGGAGACCACGAGGCCCCGTGACAGGTACTCAGGTAGCGGATTACGATGGTAGCTTAAGAACAGGCTGTTATTGCTAAGTGGAGACATAGCAATGCCAATCTGAGCCAGGTAGTAGAGATACTGCAGCACCGGTGCCTAGAGAGAAACTCAATTTTAAGGCATGGGGTATCTCAAAGCAAACACTGAGCCCCGCTTAACGCTTGCTTCTGGATAAATATACATGGGTTCCCCCTTCCTTCAATCCATTTGGAAGAGTCATGAATAGAAACTCTTTCAAGAGACTGCAAGTATCACCAGCATGCAGGCCCAATAATGATCTATTCACTATTTTCTTTTTAGGAGCATGGTGGCTCACGTACCCTGTTTCCCCCAAAATAAGACATCCCCTGATAATAAGCCCAATCGGGCTTTTGAGTGCATGGCAATAAGGCCAAGCGCTTATTTCAGGGTTCAAAAAAAATATAAGACAGGGTCTTATTTTCAAGGAAACACGGTAGTTAGGGCACTGGGTTGACAAGCAGCAAGCCCACGTTTGAAACCCGAATGCTGCCATGGGACAGGATGAGCTCCCGTCACTTGCTCCAGCTCCTGCTGACCTAGCATTTCGAAAGCATGCATGACAGGTACCACTTCGGTGAGCACATTAACGGGGACATGAAAGGAGTCCCCAACTGGGCATCCCCCGGAGAATGGTGATGACACCGGCTAATCCTTTCAACCCGGAAGCGCCTTGGTGCTTCCGACACGAGTGCGATGTAATTTTCTTTTTGCCTTCTGCCTAGGTTCCCACTGCATGTTTACCACAACAGTAGCCTTTATCACAACACCAAAAGGTATGTCGTGGTTTAAGCAGCAGCTTTGCTTCTAAGCAATGTTTCTGCTTCATCACATATACAGGCATGTCCCAAAGTCCATGTTTTTAGATGTGGCATCAACTCATTTGCATTCCCTTACCTTGCGGAGAAGGAGGCCGTGAGATATGTTCTCTGACAGCATGAAACATGACACAAGATGATGGATGGGTCCTGCCTCCCCACAGTGAGGTCGCAGCACGAAGGTGTGGAAGCCCCTCTTCCTAGGGGGAAAAAAAGGAAAGCAAAATATACAGCTCAGTCAATCAAATGAATGGCATTTTGGAAAAGGAGAAGTCAAAATGCTGGTAAGATGGAAAGAGGAACAGGAATTAACACCCAACTTATAGCACCAAAGATATGAAGCTGAAACAGAGACCACAGGATCTGGGTATTTGAGCGTCTTAATATGTTACTATTATTACCAGAAAGGTGAGAAAAGGGTATTCAAGGCCTTAAAAATCATTCTGGAGCAGACTCAAATTCAGAAAAGGTGGGTGAGGAGGGAGATAAGAAGCAGACCACCTACCTACGCAGATGATTCAACACCACCATATTAGCATAGGTGTAATAAAGGTAATAGGAATATGGCGGGTTGTCTTCTTCCATCCAATTGCCAGGTAAGGGACTGTCCAAGTTGAAGATATGGTGTTCTGGCTTGGACTCATCGTCTACGCTATCAAAACCATCCACCTGCCCATTCAGAAACCAGGGTAAAGAAAGGGAGCGGATGAAAATATGCCTGGGGATTTCGAAGCCTCTTGCATCTTCATTCATTTTATGCAAATCAGCCAGAGTGATCATGACAATTATTTAAGACTGATATATGCCAACCATTCCGCTATAGGCTAACTAAATGGTCTTCAGGATCAAGCATATACAAGAATCACATATATAACATTTGTCCTTCACTCTGCCCCAAATGCAGAGATACTATTAGCCATCCCTTTAACAAGTACTAGAAATTAGGGTTGTTTTTTTCCAATATCCCTACTTACATGCTCCAAGAAAAGATGCAATTCTGGGTGGCTAGCAGGATTGATGGTGGCTTCAAAGAGAGGTAAGAATATGTTCTCCAACATCTCCTGAAAGTTGGCCAACTGTTTCTTTGTTCTGTATACGTCACTGTTAAAGTCAAGAAACAAAAAGGGATAGTGCTCCATCACACATAAATCTCTTCATTCCTGACAGTTGACAATCGTGTTCCTCAAACTTTGTTCTGAGCTGACTGAGGGCTGTAATTAACAGTCGTGTACTGTGACACTCCACATACTCGGATCCTTGGAAGAAGAGGGGAGTGGGTAGCATATTTCCTAGAAGACTAAACTAGTTCATTTTTTCCCCTTCCGTTGTCAATGTATTAGGTGGTACCCAATTCCCTGTTCTCTGGGCAGAAAAATCTCAAGCTGCCCAGAGTCACCTTGTAGGGAAGAGGGACGGCATAAAAATTTAATAAATAAATAATTTTAATAAATAAATATGTTGCCCAGTCAAATTGATTTTCCTCTGGTACCAGAAAACTGCACACACTTCTTCCCACGTCTCTGCCTTCCCTGGCATTAAAGTTACCACAGAAATGATGAACAAACACCTAAGTGTGCCTTGATCGCACTTAAAATCGGCTGCTTTGTGGTAAGGCTTGCACAGCTTCTGGGAATGAGAGTCAGATCACTTAAGTAACCCAACTGCTTCAGCAATCCAAGTCCCAACAGTCTTCACTGCAGATGTCATACAGCAAAGATGGTTGGAAGAAATAACTATCTTACACTCAAAGGTGCTTTTTTCCCCAAAGGTATGCAAAAGTTTTGCTTCTCATCCAAAAAGCTTCTTCAGTCCTAAAAGGAAGAAGCTTCTTGGATGAGAAGCAAAAATGTTTTCAAGGAAAAAAACCAAGAAAGTCCTATTGCCTTTTGGGAAAAGCACCTTTGGGACAACCATGAACTGGATGATTGAGAATCTCTATAGATAACTATCTTACACAGTGATTTAGTAAGAGAGGATGTTTTTTGGGGAAAACGTGCAAGTTTTTATGACCATTTATCAAATACTTTCAAAGTAGCTTTAGTCCTGGTCAATGTTCCCTCTGACATTGAAAATCGCTGCGCGGCAGTTGGAAACTGCCACGCGGCGATTTCCTGTCACGTGCGCGGCCGTGCGGCCGCGCAGCTGTGCAGCTTAGAGGGAACATTGGTCCTGGTGCTTCTGTTGAGATTGTGGGGAACAGATTTGCAACTGGCTCTTCCCCCATCATCCCCTGACGCCACCAACAGAGCGGTGGTTTTTTTCCTGAATGGTAGACAGAAATCTGTTGCAACCCTTTCCAGTTCAGATGTTTCATTACTCAACTAGATACTGTAACATCATCAGTGCAAGTCTTACCACTTTAGCTCATAAACTGATATTGTACTACACTGAGCAGCTACATCCAAAGGGTGGTTTCCCACTAACTGGGATTACAATCAAAACTAAGATCCAACCACAGAAAACTAAAGAACCCTCTATATTTCTTATCAAGATGGTTGCTCTCCGTGACCGTAAAAAAATACAGTGGAAAGCTACCTGTAGCATAAAGAGCCCTCTATAAAGCAGTAGAACAATTTCCCCCAAGGATACCCAGATATATAATAAAGCACAGAGATCTCACTGATCCTAAACATGAACGCTCTGAAATTGGTTCCAGGACTGCAGCCTCTAAGGTTTAACCTTAATCATACCTGTTCAAACAAAATGGTTTTCGATAAGTCTTCTAAAAAAAAAAAAGACAGTGGAAGGGCAACATTTATCTTCTTTAGGGTGTGATCTTGGTGCCAGAATTATATATATTAAAAAAAAAAAGCAAGTCATGTACCCACTTTTTACTAGACAGAAGCGGCTGTTGAGTATTAATAATACAGCAACTAATGTATGCAAAGCCCTTTGTGATTCTGCGAGTCTCTGCATGCTTTTGAAACTGCAAAACCAAGAGAGAGGTACTCACAATAGTCGAGGCACCTGCACCAGCCAGCGTACATTGTTGGAATGCACTCGGTGGGTAACAGCCCACTTGGCTAACTTATCCCACTCATCCCGTGCTCGGCCGTAGATAGACAGTCGCAGTTCTGCATTCTGATATTTGCTCTCTTCTAGGTCAAACATTACTTCCTACCAGGAAAGAATGAGCTTGTTAGCACTTTAAGAATAGGAGTTCTTTCTTAAAAAACAATAAAAATACACGTTCTTATATCCTGTCTTTTGTCTCAGGTGTTTGGGTGACTTAGATGGGGATCTCCCCTCATTTTCTTCCCAAACAACAATCCTATGAGCCAGGTTGAGTGACAAAGAGGTTGGTTGAAATTCATTCAACAAATTATGCAGTTAAATAGAGAAACTGACTGCAGATTGCCTGTTCCACTTTTGTTATTTTAGCCATAAGGTTTCTTAGGTTCATAAAACACACTAGGCCGCAGAGCCTCCTTCATGCATAATGCTAAGCCCAATATTAGCCCACAGAATAGGCTAGGCATACCGTAGTTTCCAACTATAATGACTAGGTAAGTATTGTAGCATGGTGTGACACGAATATATTGGCTTCAACTTCTGATAATTGAGGGACAAATGTATAAACATTTAAGAGTGGGCGTCTAATGTTCAAAAGTGAGTTATGGCCATTACTGGGCCTTCAGTAATCAAGAAATAACCTTTATACACCCACCACCCCTTTCTGTTCCCCCCCCGTGTGACTTTATTACTTACCGCAGGGCTGTCAAACTCGCTGCCTGCGGGCCAGATGCGTCACGTGCTGGCCACGCCCACGCCCGATTTAGCGAAGAGGAAAAAAAGTCGCAATATGTCATGTGATGCTGCCATGACAACGCGAGTTTGACACCCCTGACTTACCGTATTACTTCTATTACTTCTCCAAAACCAACCTGCTTGATTCTCCCAAGCTTCAAAGCCCCAAAAGACAGCTATATTTAAGTCTGCATAACTTGTTCAGCACCCCCGGGCTTTAAGAAAGTATGTACAAATGAGGCCAACTTGCAAGGTTGTCCAGATGCGAAGCACAACCAGGTGGACTGAACCTACTTTATTATAAGGTTACATTAACGGAATCTTGCAAGTCTGAAAATCCATTTCTGGATTTTGCAGCCTAAAAAAAACTAGGGTGGGTCCCTTCTGAGACGTCTGCCATGCTCACATTCCTTCTGCAGGCTGCCTCTTGTCCAACTCTTCCCCTGGCTGTGGCAATTCCCTGTCTCTCAAGGACATTCCCACATACCATGACAGCAGCCCTCACCTTGATGATATGAGCAAAGTATTTTCCAGAGACTTGGTTGTCTGTTTTAATGAAAATCTCCCGCAGAACAGACTCTCCTATGGGGTTGTATTTGGCATTGAACTTATCAAATCGATGAAAGGTGTTCCGATCCTATTAATAGAGAGAATGCCAAGATAAATCATGATAAGCCAGAATGCAACTGCCTTCTCTTCCTCACTTAGCACTACTGATAAAGATATATGTCTTTAATCAGAATTCCCTCCATCATCCCCCTTTGATTGGAAACCAGTGCCTTCCAAGATCAGAAGCTGCTACGTATTTCTTTAATGAGCACTTTCTTCTCTTTGATAAATACTACCAATACTACCTTGAAGAGTGTCCGGAGACTACAATTGGTCCAGAATGCAGCTGCGCGAGCAGTCGTGGGTGTGCCAAGGTACACCCACACAAGTGCCATCCTTCGCGAGCTGCACTGGTTGCCGATTGCGCTCCGGTCACAATTCAAGGTGTTGGTTGTTACCTTTAAAGCCCTACATGGCTCAGGACCAGTTTATCTGCGTGACCGCCTTATGCCACATTCCTCCCATCGACCCCAGTGAGGTCGCACAGGGCTGGCCTTCTTCAGGTCCCGTCGGCCAGACAGTGCCGGCTGGTGGGACCGCGGGGGAGGGCCTTTTCTGTAGCCACTCCGACTCTGTGGAACCAAATTCCCCCCGAGATCCGTACTACCCCCACCTTACTGGCCTTCCGTAAAGCCGTTAAGACCTGGCTTTTCCGGCAGGCCTGGGGCCAATAGTTG
>QLTV01003654.1:2481156-2544516 GCA_003457575.1 Thermophis baileyi
TTAAATTAAATTAAATTACTTGTTGGAGTTAATTAAGATCAGGTTCTCTATTGCTTATAATTGAGGCAACTTTAGAGCTGGGTTCCAATAGACCTGAAAAAGTCAGGAACTACCATTCTGCATGTGAGACTGTTCTACTGGAAAGAATAAGAAAGTTTTGTCCAGCCTAGTGCCCAAAGTTAAGATAGCTATTTAGTCCAGTAGGAAAATCAGTTTCTAATTCTCTTTATAAGTCAGAGGAAAGCTACCCTCTTTGATGAATGCATCTGACATACCGCATGGACATCGAGGGTGTCCACACTCAGATCGTATGCTGTGAGATTCATGGTCTCAAAGACCTCTTTAAGGGTTTGCTCCTTGCCCTTTTCCACATGAACGATTTCCTCCAGGTGTTTCTTCATAGCCCGTTTGATGAAACGTAGCAGATGCTTCTGATTCATGCAGGATGAGGCATGGATGTGTGTGTCCACCTGATCAAAGGATTAGTGGATAAGTATACAAGCTAGGAAGATGCAAGCTCAAATGTTATCTTAGACACCAGTTCATTAACTGACAAGAAAACCTGTTATTCTCAGACTCAACTCTACATTTCAATTCGTTAAATGGAAGTAATACTGACTTTCTTCCAAGATTGTTATGTTCATTAACATAATTATTTGGATTTTGTTTTTTAAAAAGACAATCCGTATATACCAATCCAAAATGGGCCAAGGGATGCAAATCTGAGTACAAAACTCAGCATTTCTGTTGAAAGTACTCTGCTACCAACTTAAAAGCAGTAGGATCTGCTAGTGTTCTCTTACCAGTACAAAGAGGTAAAGGGCTGTACTGGTGAAGCTTTCTACAATAACTATTGAACTTCCTAGGTTCAACAATCGGTGGCACTGACATAGTCTGTAGCCCTAACTACAGCACATATTTTCAAATTATCTACCTTCCGAATATTGTAGAAGTCACGATGTGGCACCTTTTTCTGAGCTGCCAGCTCTTTCATCTCATTGAGCAGGACATGCATCTGGAACTTTGAACTTAAGTATTGAAGTCTTCTATAGCAGAAGGATTTTCTGTCCAAAGGTGAAAAGAAAACAATTTCAGATTTGCACACCCTGATTAGAACATTTTCCATTTGAGATCTAATTTCATTATTATCCCAGAAGCTGTCTCAGTACAATAAATTGATAAAGGAACAATTTGCCTTTCCAGAAAGTTTTACATGGGTGGAGAAGCTAGGTCCTTCTTTCCCAGAAATAAAATACGAGAATTATTAAAGATAGCAATAGCAATAGCACTTATATACCGCTTCATAGTGCTTTTACAGCCCTCTCTAAGCGGTTCACAGAGTCAGCATATTGCCCTCAACAATCTGGGTCCTCATTTTACCCACCTCGGAAGGATGGAAGGCTGAGTCAACCTTGAGCCAGTAAGATTTGAACTGCCAAACTGCAGCTAGCTGTCAGCTGAAGTAGCCTGCAGTGCTGCACTCTAACCACTGCGCCACCTCGGCTCTTACATCCCATACAATCAAGCCTATGCCAAGTCAGCCTAATGGTGAGTCTACAGTAGCTACTGTAGCTACTTTAAGTAGCTACTGCCTACTTACAAAAATGCTAAGAAATTGAAAAGCAAAGCATCTGTTTTTGGTTCCTGGAACTCAAAGTTGTTTTGAAGCATTCTCTGTTATAACCTGGAGGACACTATCTACTTTCAAAGAAGTCCAGTAAAGTTTCTTTCAACTTGAAGAATACACTTTGATTATCCCAGAAAATAATCAACATATGAACTATGTTAAATCGACAAAAAAAAAAGTGTCTCCCATATAATCTTATGATGACAAGGTGTTTTACATAATAGATTCTAGGATCATAAAGTATGTAAGCCACACTTGTAGAATGGCTATTTGGAAAGGAGTTTGACACCTTGGTTTTGCATGCACAGATCAAAAAGGTAGAAAACTTACATGGGGCCATTGATGATCAGAGCCATCAGAACATTCATGTCAGCCACAAACTCCTGCAGGTCAGGATAAGGCAAGTCCAGTTCAGTGGTCCTTTTCGAAATGCAATAGAGAAAAGACCCCAAAGATATGAGCAAAGTTGCATCATTAAAAGAAAGCAAGGAAAGAACCACCACCACTACTGCCTGGGTGTGCGTAGAGGATAGTTTTTTGAGTAACCCAATAGATATAAACCTGTCAAGCAAAGAACAGCCTCAGCAATAATCCAGGAAAAAAACCCTATATTATTGTCACTAGTACTTCGAAAAATCGTAAGAAGTATTTTACTAGAAAAAATAGAGAAACAAGATGATCTGAATAATTTGTCAGCCTTGAAGTAGACTAAATCGTTGTTTTAAATTTGAATTGGCAAAATCCTGGGTTTTACATTTGCTCCAGGATTAGTAAAGAATAACAACTGATTTTCTATATTAGGCAGAGAGGAAATGAACGATGCAAAATATATGTAACTGCTGTAACAGATGGTTTAGAGCAGCGGTCCTCAATTTTTCCACCTTTGTAGACCGGTGGTGGCAGCAGTGGCAGTGATGGGGAAGAGTGGATCGTTCCAGGTCGTGCAAGCGGTGGGGGCACGTATGCGTGCAGCTCCACTTGTGCTAGCAGCAGGGGGCACACACTGGCGCACATAGCTCCATTTGGAGCTGTGTGCGTGAGCGCCCGCTGCTTGTGCGGCCTGATTCTGAATGAGGCAGCAGCCCGGTACTGAGCTGCGGCCCAGGGGTTGGAGTGTCATCAATGTCTTCCTGACATCGGCCTCAAAGTTTCTTTTATATCAGATCAAGGAGTTGCGGTACGACTGGAGCCCAATATCTGGAGCCCTTAACCTGGTTATGAGCTAAAGCAGGGGTGTCAAACTCGCGGCTTGCGGGCCGAATGTGTCACGCGCTGGCCACGCCCACCCCCGGTTTAGCGAAGTGGGGAAAAGTTTAAATACGTCACGTGACGACGTGGCATCGCGAGTTTGATACCCCTGAGCTAAAGGGTAATATGAATGTCAGATGGCTGGATCCATAACAGATCGAAGTGAGAGCAGCTGAAAATGCTGAGCAGCAGGTATCCTGCTTTTCCTTCCTTGCTGTTTCATTCTCAGTCCAGAAGTGTATTTTACTAGCTGCAATTGATACAAAAACTAGTATCAGCCTGGAGCAGTGTTTCTCAACTTTGACAGGTTTAAGATGTGTGGACTTCCAACAATGCTGACTGGGGAATTCTGGGAGTTGAAGTCCACACATCTGAAGCTTCTAGTCCAGTGATGGCGAACCTTTTTTGGTTCGCGTGCCAAAAGGGTGTGGGTGCGCGCTAGCGCGCGCGCATGTACCCACACCCATTCCCTCCCCCCACGCATGCGCGCACACACACACACACACACACGTGCTGCCCCCTGCGCATGTGCACAAGCCCCCCTGCCGCCCCCGCGCATGAGCACAGGCCTCACTGAAGCCTGAGACGGTGAAAAATGGCCCAACGGGCAAACCGGAAGTTTGGAAAAATGGACTTCCGGTTGGGCCGTTGGGCCGTTTTTCACACTCCGGAGGCTTCAGGAAGCTTCCCTGAAACCTCCAGAGGGCGAAACGGCCTTCCCCATGGCCGAAAATCAGCTGGCGAGCCCGCGCATGTGGTTGGAGCTGACATAGGGCAACGCCTCGCGTGCCCTCCAATATGGCTCCGCGTGCCATAGGTTCGCCATCACTGTTCTAGTCTGGACTGTAGTAGCCTGCTTTAGAATCAGTGTGGCTTCAAGCCTTCAGTGATGCTGAAATCCGAGTTCACTATTCAGTTAGCACAAGCTACAGATATGTTACATTTCTTTGTATTTTACCTATCTTGGCTAGTAATTGGTTTCAGAGAACAGTGAAGGCCTAAATAGCCAGACTCCTGAAGGTACAGCTGAAGGTGTTTTCCATTTTCAGTTCCTGCGTTTTTAGGCTGAAGAGAAACGTTTGGTAATCATAGCAAACTTGTGAGAGTTTGCTAGCAGTCTTTCCAATTGCACCATTGTGTTCCTTCCATCACTTGCAATGTACTTTTAAAAGGCTTTTTGTTTCACATGACTTTCCCGGGATGTCATGAAGCTGTTATTTGCTTTGTTACTAAAGGGTGAGGGTTTTCATATTTTTTAAAAATAATCTTTTTTTTTATAACACGTTGCTTTGAATGTGAAAATAAAAATAAAAGTACAGTGCATATTTTTTTTTAATTTGCTTTAACTTATTCTGTTCTATTACTTTTTAGTGCAAGTAATGAGCCTTCCTAACTGAAATTTGTCTCTCAGTACGGTTGATTGGCAACCACAGCCCCCTCACTATTTAATAAATATTACTTTCTTGAGGGCAGATGGATAGAGAGAAAAAAAAAGTGTGCTTTCTCGTTATTGTGGCAATACTAATCACTGTACATTGTATGCACATAAATAATGATTAGCAAAAAAGTAGCGGATCATTTTGTGTATACCACAAAATGTTGCTCAAGAATGAATCTTCCTAAAATAAATTCTGTTTGGGATAATTATAGATCAATTTTTACTTTCAAATCTGTTTCCTTTGCAGTTTGTTAAGTCAGAAGCATTCATGATTCCTAGCTGCAGAGAAAAATGAGAGGATCAGAAATCTTGCTCAGCTAGACATGAATCATAGATAACATCACTGTCCCAGATGTTATTTCTCTCCCAGATTTTCCCTAATAACCAGGTTATTCTCATGCCTTCAGCCACCTACTTACTTGTCAGTGATGTCCTGCTTGGTGTACACATGAACTACTCCATTGACCATCCTGAGGCCAAAGCCAAGATCTCCAGGCATTGATTCAGGATCACATTTCTCATAAGGATGCTGGTTTCCAAATGGAGGGTGCACTGGAGCATCTGTAACAAAGGAAAAATGCTTACGAGAAACCACCCATCTGCCCAGTGATCTTGGCTGTTGTAGTTAAGAGTTTAATGGAATGCTAAAAGAGAAATCAAATGCTAATTTACCTCTGGCCCATACCATAATCCCCCTCCCATTTCAGGGGTTGTTGCGTTCCCGTCCTTTTCCTCTAAGAGTGCATGGGCACAAACCAAGCAAATCAGTTATGCAAAGGCTGAACAGGTACTGCTAGTCCTATGATGGCAATTAGGATTTGAATTTCCATTGCTAAGTGATGTGGTTACGAAGTGTGACTGCATCACTTAGGGATAACCATCTCTGCAGCCCCAGCCATTGTTGTTAATCAAATCCCATGGTTGTTAAGCAAGGCAACGCCCTGCCAGTATCCACAACCAAAGTCAGTGGGGAAGCTGGCAGGAAGTCTCAGGCTGTCAGGGAGGTAAGAGGATGTTGCCAGGTGGGGAAGGGACCAAGAGAGTGTCCAGGGGTGAAGGGGAGGCTGGGGAAAGTGCGAGGGAAGATCTGGAAGAGTGTACAAAGGGTGAGGCACAGGTCAGTATGGGTTTATAAGGGGAGTGCATGAGAGGCATGGGTCAGGGAGGGTGAACAAGGGTGCATGAGGGGTGAGGGTTGGGGAGGGAGCATGAGAGTGTATGCAAGATAGGTTGGTAAGGTTGTGTGAGAATGCAAGGGGTTATGCAGAAAAACCCAGCAAGGGTCAGGGAGGGTGTTAAGAGATGTGCGAGAGGCATGGCAAGGGTCGGGGAGGGTGCAAGGGAAGCAGGGCGAGGGTCAGAGAGGGTGCAACTGGCTGATATGGCACAAGTGAAGAGGGGGTGAGGGAGGTTGCATGGGTGAGGGAGAATTATCCCAGCGATTTGTGATCTTCCCTGCCGGCTTCCCCACTGACTTTCTGGGCAAACTGGAAAAGGAAGGTTGCAAATGGTGAGCATGTAATCGTGGGGTATTGCAACCAGTCGTTGAGTGCAAACCAGTCATAAGTGCCAAGCACCCCTATCACGACTGTGGGATTGGGTGGTGCTGGGATATCCAGAACTCCAAGGACCAGTCGTAACCATCATCCCCTACCACTGCTGTAACTTTGAGCGGTCGCTGAATGAATGGTCATAGCTGAGGACTACCGGTAACAGGTTAAGTTTATATTGCATATAGAATGTGATGGTGCCACTGCAAAAAAATTGTATCCAGTCTTCCCCAAATTTGATAGGGAATCTCCGAATACCATATATTGGACATCTCTGCCCATCACTCACTTGGCAGTTTTCCATGATATTTGAGGATAAGGAGATTGGTAATCCAAAGCGTCAAGAGAGCACAATGTTGAGGAAGCCTAATTATGTTACTCCTTCCCATTTACCTCAGCATCTGTTTAGATTGCATGTTTCTATGGAAACACAGAGAACGTGCAGCTTTGGATGTAGTCGAAAATTTAGTCTACATGTAAAATTCCTTTGTTATTCCTGAGAAATATACCTTTTTCTTTTTCTCTTTTAATTTTAGAAGTAAATTTCTAGTTGGCTTTAGACATAGCTTAAGATGCATTGGAAACTCCTGGGAGAGCTAACAAAGATCCTATCCCTCTTCACTTCCTTGCCTTCTCCTTTATTAGCAAAATCCAAATATAAAATACAGAACACAGTATATACCAGTGTTGGCGAACCTTTTCGGCACCGAGTGCCAAAACGGGAGCACGTGCGCATGCCAGAAACCAGAAGAGCAGTCGCCCGGAGCGCATGCGCGCACCGGAAAGATGATCTTCCGATTTCCAGCATGAACATGCATGCCGGCCACCTGGTCTTCCGGTTTCTGGCGTGCATGCGCACGCAAAGAGCAGCTGGCCGGTGCGCATGCACGTACCGGAAACCAGATCATCATCTTCCCCGCGCGTGCATGCACACAGGGCTGCTCTTCTGGTTTCCGGCGCTCCCGCGTGCGTGGAAACTAGCTGGCCGTCGCGCCAAAACCTGGAAGAGCAATGGCCGACGGCTCGCGTGCATGGAGAAATGGCTCTGCGTGCCACTTCCGGCATGCACGTGCCATAGGTTCGCCATCACGGGTATATACCAAATAAGCGAATGCAAGATTCAGCTTCTTTCGGCATAGAACTGGAATTTCCTTCATGCTTTTTTAAACCTCTCTCTTGGACCCCACATAAAAAAAAATCTGTAGTTTACAGAAACCTTGCAGAATGCGTAAGCATGGAGAGATAACTGTGGAGTTCCTGCAGCTATCCAGTCTAGTCTACCCCAGTAGCAGATAATGCAGGATTTGTTATTGCAACTGTCACTGATTGTGAAAGAAGTTGTTGTGCCTCAAGGTCTTCTCCTTCCAAACTATTTGTCAGGCTTCAAATAGTTTAAACAATCAGTCTAAAATCCTATTAAAGCCTCTTTTTCTATCTATCATCTTAGCCAGGGGTCCTCAAACTTGGCAACTTTAAGACTTGTGGACTTCAACTCCCAGAATTCTCTGGGAGTTGAAGTTCACAAGTCTTAAAGTTGCCAAGTTTGAAGACCTCTGATCTTAGCCATCTCTGTCACTAGAATTAGGGAAATGCTTTTTTTTTTCAATCCATGCCCAGTTCTGATGCTTACCTGCAGCCACCGGAGTCTCAGGGATATCCTCATACATTCTGGGGGCTAAGGGTTTTTCTGAAAGATCCTGCAGGAATAGTGCTGTGGTTTTACAGAAGCTTTGCAGAGAAAGCCCCATGTACTTCTCCCGAATGAATAATGCCTTGACCACACTTTTAGCAGCATCCAACAGGTCTGTGAAGGGCACCTGTATAGGGCAAAAGAAAAGCAGTGTATTCAACTGAAGGGGTTGTCAGAGCCTCATTGTGGAAAGTTTCACACGCTATAAAACAGAAGTCATCAGAGAAAGCACTTTGAATACTTGAAGGTAGAAAGCAAAGGTTTTGCTTTCAATCTACCAGAGTGATTGTCAAAAAAAACCCCACTGTTAAGGAACATTGCCAAAATGCTTTCTAATATTTTCTCTGTGATCTATTTTTTTTCTTTACAGGAAGCAGCATTTGGAGATCACAGGATGCTTAATCCATGTTTTATCTCATATGCATACTAGTTCAGTCAACTGAAGCTATTACAACATCTTAATAGTCTACAGACAAAGTTATGATGCAGCCAACCTTACATCTGGCGGGACTGCAAAAAGCCAAGTCAAGTTGGTTGTTCAGCAAAACCCTCATTAACACATACATATTTCCTCAGGGATTTATGGCAAGTTGACTTGAGTCTCCAAAGGGAGGGTTTAGGAAGCTTTCTGTTCACCATTTTATTGTTTAGTATGCTTTAATCACACTAGCACTGATGATGTTACCTAGTTTTGGAAATGAAATGTCTGCAAAAAAATAAGCAAGCTTAGAGAGAGCACCAAGGACCCTTCATGGTTTAATAAGTTGTTGTTTTATATTAAGGAATAAGAGTTTTCTTTTTTGTCTTGTATGTCACCCAGACTCAGATAGCTTGAGTTGGGCAGCTGAATGGTCAACAGCTAGTAGTTCCAATTCAGCCTTTACAAAGACTTATATAACTCATTATGCAAGTAGCAGTGAACAACCCCATCCCCTTCCTTCTTGCATTGGTGTGGTAAGAGAAAAACTGATCTCCATGCTCACAACATGGTTGCCTGCGGCAGGACCACCAAGATTCACCAAGATTCTGGCTCACATAGAAGTGATCAGGGGAGAATTAGGCTCTGAACTACCAATAAATATTCTCTAGATGTGGACACTGGCTCTTCACTAATAGCATCAGTGTAACTGTGCTCCAGTGTAACTGTGAGAGGGAAGGATATGCTACCTGCTCACCTTCTCAGCAGAGGAAATTACAACAACATTTGTGGCTGGCTCCAGGGTTGAGGTTTCTCTCATTCACTAGATTCACTGGCTTCCCTCTCTTTTGCTTTACTTATTTATGTATTTGTTTGTTAATTTAAATTTCTCTCCTGTCTTTTCATCAACAAAGCAACCCAAACTGGAGCACATTCATGAAAAATAAGGAACAATGAGTTAAAAAAATAATGGTCCAAAATCACAATTCTGTCAAACTTTTATTCTCCCCCACCTCCCCGCCCCGAGCTCTGAAACGTTGGGCAACAATGCCAGAGCAGCACAGAGCAACCAGTTTAACCCAAGCATAGATAAACAGCTACATCTTAAACTGATCCCCGGAAACTTCAAAGGTTTGGCCCCAGCCACAGCTCAACAGGGGGAGACTTGCCCAGCTGGAGTCTTGAGAATGCCCCCTCTTGGCTCGCTGCATCCCAGATCCCTGGCTGATGCAGCACCTCCAAGAACACATCCTGACTTGAACTTGGCTGAAGGGCAGCTCAGCTGGCGGAGTGGGTCTCTCGAGGCTCCTGGGGAACTTACTTCCCAGAACCCTGCAAGGCCTTGGGTTTTTGTAAAAACAAACAACATTCCTGTTCTTGGCAACAGCAGTTTTCCTCCGCATTGCCCTGTAAGTCAACCCAAATCAGCATGGAAGAATATGCAAAACAAAAACCACATGCTTTTGCGGCAGAAGCAGTATGGGGTTTTTTTTCTTTCTTTCTTTCTTTCTTTCTTTCTTTCTTTCTTTCTTTCTTTCTTTCTTTCTTTCTTTCTTTCTTTCTTTCTTTCTTTCTTTCTTTCTTTCTTTCTCCAAATTCATCCCTCAGCTTCTGAGACCCCACTAGGAAAAACAATTAAGAGCCAGTAGAATGTTCTTTTAAAACAAGGGTGAACAAGCATTTTGAAGGGATTCCTCCCCCTTTAAAATGTTGTTGTTTTTTCTATTTAATCACCAAGGTCTCTAAAATGAGAAAATTTGCAGCCCTTTTCTGAAGTGGGGGAGCAGAACATACAGTAGTTTTTTGTTTTTTTTAAAGGTACTCAAAAATGACAGAGCTTAACTTTTCTATTTTACTGCCTGTCCCAAAAGTGCTTTTCCAAAAGGCAAGTGGATTTTCTTGGTTTTTTTCCTTGAAAATGTTTTGCTTCACATCCAAGAAGCTTCTTCAGTTCTGAAGAAATTCAGAACTGTCACTGTTTGTCAATTTCTGACAATCAGAAATTTAGTGACGAAGAAAGCCCAGTTGCCTTTTGGAAAAGCACCTTTGGCATAACCATGACGTGGACGATCGAGAATCTCTACAGATATTTTACTGCAGGGGTCCCCAAACTTGGCAACTTTAAGACTTGTGGACTTCAACTCCCAGAATTCTCCAGCCAGCTATGCCAAGTTGCCAAGTTTGAAGACCTCTGTTTTACTGCTTGTTTTCTTTTTTTAAAGCAGAAAAATCATACTGTGGGGTTAGGTTTGTCAGATTTCAGCAGGACAGAGAGGCTGTTAAACAGAACCTGATCGCATGCAGCCCACTGGCGACTCCACAACCCACATTTTAAAAACAACTCACAAAAAATTGGCTTCAAGCAGATGCCATAGTAGGGTCTCTGCCTGGGGCAATTTCAAGTAGTCCCAGCAACTGTCAAGGAAACTAAGTTGTAGGACTGAACTCAGTATCATCACACAGTAGCTAGCTAATGTGAAACTCTTTGAATTCTGTGATTTTCAAGGAACGTATATATTATTTTGGGAATGTAGAAGGCTTTCTGCAATGTGATTAGCATATCTGTCCAACTAATTTACTACCTTACCTTATTAAACTCTCCATTATAGGAAACTTTAACCAAAGAAATCTGTTGCTTGCAATCCACGTGCTTTATCTCCAACCTATGTTTTCTCCCTAACTCAGAGCAAAGACAGTAGTTCAGCTTTCCCCAATTTAGCATCCTCCAGATATTCTGGATTTTAACTCCCATCTGCCTTGACCAAAGTGGCTTAAGCTAATGGGAGTTGTCATTAATGCAACAGGCATCAAGTTGTAGATGGGTATCAGAGACTAGTCATTTCCAGCCCTCTCTAAGCAGTTTACAGAGTCATCATATTGCTGTCAACCATCTGGGTCCTCATTTTACCAACTCTTGGAAGGATGGAAGGCTGAGTCAACCTTGAGCCGATCAGGATCGAACTGCCGCACTGCTGGCAGCCAACAGCAGAAGTAGCCTGCAGTACTGCATTCTAACCACTGCACCACCACGATATTTCCAAATACAGCAGGCATTATGTTCTATAGCAGGAATAGGCAGCTAAGTATCTTTCAGATGTTTTCATCCACAACGATCAGATTATTGATTATGGTGACCAGAGCTTTGGGGCTTGTAGTCAAAGTTAGGTGGAGGATGTCAATTTGCCCATCTTTGTGTGAGGGTCTCTGAAAGAGAATCAATGTGTATGTATTGGGGGAAATGACAACAACCTAAATCAAACAGACTTACCCCACATGTCTCTTCTCCAGAGATGGTGACCCTCTGGAACTCTCGGTCCAAAAATATATCTCGACCTTTGGGAAGGTAATCTACTAGGTCTTCACCCTGTTCTTTAAATAATCTGGGGGGAGAAGAAAGGGGAAAAGAGGGGGAATGAAGGAGCCACCATGAGGAATAGTCTCTGATCAATTCTGTCAGTCTACAGGAGTCCCCTTTTCCAGCAGGCGTGTGAAGACACAAAATCGAACACACAAACACGGGCAACACAGGGACTTTCAGGCATATCGTCCAATGACAGCACTCTGAACTATGGAAAGGGGTGAGGAACAGCAGTGGGCAACAAATACATACAGCAGAACTAGTAGGAAAATGTTCCTGAGCCCTTTACCAGATGCTTGACTGCTCATTTCTATACTGAACAATCAAACATTTGGGTTAAACAGGGGTTTTCAAACTTTTTCAGGCTACAAAAATTCTTAGATTAAAAGAAAACTCCTGGAACCCACAATCAGGAGGCAAACCTCTAGTGTTAAAAAATTGACTGTGCTTGAATAATTCATTCATTCTTTCTTTCTTTCTTTCTTTCTTTCTTTCTTTTTTTCTTTCTTTCTTTTTCTTCCTTCCTTCCCCTCCCTCACTCCCTCCTTCCTTCCTTCCTTTTCTTTTTCTTCTCCATGATTCCACCAAACACAGTTTGAAAAAAACCTGTTGTAGAGTATCAGAAGAATAGATTTCCCAGGGCAATGACTTGTCCTGGCAAAACTGAAGGAGCTGCTCATCTGCCTAAAACAATGAGAAACATCCTACTTGGCTGAGCTTCTGGGTTCACTAGGATCCAAGCTGCTCAGTCAACCAATGCACAATGAAAGAGGGACGGGAAAAAGGCAAATATAAAACAGAGACAAACAGCTGTATTCACTATGCCTGCCTTGAAAATAATTGCTTTAAGAAGGACAGGAGGGAAACAGAGCTCAGAAAAGGAACAAGGGGAAAGCAGCCAATAGTATGAAGTGAGGAATCCCCCACTCACTGGTGTTGAGATTTGTGGGACTGGAAGATGCAAAAAATAAAACGAGGTTTGGTTTAGTCCAATAATATTTGGTCTGGTCCAAAATAAAATGGTTCCCCTATTTTTTCAACCTTAGATAAACTTTTTTCTCAGAAGAGTTTGCTTAAGTGACACACACAGATAAGCATATCAATAAGGCAGCTGGCTTTAGCCTTTTCTTTCCAGAGGTACCTTTGTTCTAACATACTAAACTTTTCTTGGAGGACAAATTCACTTCTGGGAGTAACTCCACTTCCATTCTGAACTCTGGTTCTATCTGACCATTCAGAATCCTCCCAATGTTGTTACTCAGCCTTTCCCCAGCCTGGTCCCCGTTAGGTATTCCATCATCAACCCAAAACAGCAGGAGAGCAACATGTTGGGAAAAAGTGCCTTAACTTAATGTGGATTAAGGCTTTCTTCGCAGTCTGTGGAATTAATTTTAATGGCAACACCCCCAGCAGTGGTACAATTGCATGTGGGATACAATGTATGCAGGGGGACAGAACTTTGCAAAAGAGAAGGTCACTCACTCTGGATCAGTCAAGGTGGGAATAAGGAGAAGAGTCAGCCTGCGGGAAAGTCCCGCGCCCACCCCTGAGTCAAGGGCAGAGAGAATTAAGGCCAGGCACTCACTGTAGGTCGGCAGCACTGTCAATTTTCAGGAAGTCCTGTTTGGCTCTGAGTAAAATTTCAGGTTCTAGTCTGAGGACAAATGGGAAGTGGAGGCCAAGGCCAAGAAAAGGACAAACAGTCAGAGAGAGGAGAAAGAAAGAGGAAGAGGAAATGGTAAAGAAGATGAGGAGAAAAAGAAAAACACTAGCATTAATGCAGAAACCAATATCAGAAATGGCAGACACTATACAGCAATATACTAGCAATGGGAGCCAAAAGAGAATGAATGTAAGAGGTCCGTGTAAGATACCATGACTAAGCTATGGTTTGGCTATTATTGGAAAAGCACTGCTGGTTCCCACATCATCTTTTCCCTTTATTTGAATTTCCTTCCCTCCTTCCCACATGCTTGGCTACCAGCAGCCAGTTTGTTTTCCAAACCACTCCTAAACCCTCTACCCAAACCCCTTTCACAGGCTCTGCCTTAAGAGATAAATAGCTCAACTACTTTCTCTTCACTGGAACAAATCTCATTATACACGTACGACCAATATAATGCCTCTTTACAACTGAAGATCAAAGACTTTTGGGGCTGTGGGAATATTTTCACTGGAAGAGAAGGATATTGCTCTGATAAAAGGAAGTCCTATACTCTCCTTCAGAAGTTATTTTCCTGGATCTCTTATTTGTGCTTCTCCTCTAAAAGCCTGCTTTTCCTAGATTGCCACAACATTCCCCCAAGGGGCACTTTTGGGAGTTGAAAAACTGGGCTTCTAAACAGGGTGGAAATGAAGAATCCCCCCCCCCACTGAGTAGACTTGCCTCCTATCTGTTCAACAGAACTCACATGCATGGATCTCTACAGCAAACCATGTTCTGCCTATTGTCTTCCTTCTCCCTAAGTTTTTCATTCCAATGGATCTTTCCTTATTCTGTCTCACTTCTGAAATCCCCTCTTCCTTCTTCAGAGCACCACTGGTTGCCAGGCATCAGCCAGGTAAATAGGCAACTGGTAGCTTCCATTTCTTCTGCCTAAGCACTGTCCCCCTCATATTGATGCCCTGGCTTGAACCACTGAAGGAATAACTCTGAGACTTTGCAGCCCTTCCCAAGTGAGGTTTCTGGTTAGGAGTAAACATTTGCAGAATCCTAAAGGCCAAATGTGCCATTATTCCACCATGCTGTTTCCTCTCCCTGTTCTGGTCTCTAAAGGACTATAGAGAAGAACAGCAAGATGGGGATAGATAAAACCCAGCTATTTTCTACCTGATGGATTGCTAAGGAATCTTGCCAGTGACAATCTAACAGTAAGAAAACTGTGTGCAGGACAAGCAAAGTGTAAAAGTATCAGCCACACACATTTATGCACATAGACACGCAGTCATGCCACTGACGAATGTTTCTCTTGACATGATGGTTACTATCACTGCAGAAGTAGTAGCAATGAAATGACATTCCCGGATATTTCCAAAGTCTCTATCACACTTTTTCTAGACTGTAAATAAAAGCTACCTCCATTTGATTTCTTCCCATCTTTCCCAGTTTCAAATACTCTTACTCATCCTGTTTTCTTTCCCCAACCCCCCAAGACTCCAGTGAAATGTTCCATCCTGCTCTTGAAATATCGAAAGGAGTTAGGAGAAGCTAGGAAAAGTCCAAAAAGCATTGGCAACTTACTTCACATCCTGGCTTATCTGCCGCTCCAACCGTTGGCGCCTCTCTTCTAACTGTTCGATGGGGCTGTCTTCCGGGAATTCGTAGGGAGCACTGCGCATTTCACTCTCGGCCAATGAGTGACAAAACAACTCCTGCAAGCATAGCAGCACAGTGCTACTGGAATATCCATACAAGTGTGCATGCAACTTCAATGAAGGTCTAAATCATTCTATGAGGTTAGATAGGACGGGCATGCTCCTAGTCTCTTCCCTTAAACACTGCCACCTTACGGGAACCAAAAAGCATGCCTTTTCTGTGGCAGCCCCTGCCCTATGAAACACTCCTCCCCCCAAAATTCAGCAGGCCTCTATCCTCCTAGCCTTCCAACAAGCACTGAAGTCCTGGCTTTCCACCTCATGTGCTGGGATAGGATGAAGTGACGGCAAGTTAGAAGCTTGACTTGGCACCAGGTGTTGTTGGGTTTTTTTTAGTATTTATGATTTTAATAGTTTTAATATGGTTTTTTATGTGGTTTTAATTCTTGATTTGGAGCTACTCAGAGTTTGGTATGAGACGGGCAGCCACAGGTAGTCCTTGAGTTACGACCATAATGGAACCTGTTCCTTACAGTTGTTAAGTCAGGATGGTCATAGATCAGGTCACCCATGTGACTGACCTGATTTTATGATCTTTTTTGTGGTATGTGTTAAGCAAATGCCATGGTTGTTAAATGAAGCAATGATTTGCTACAGACCAGTTTTGCCAAAAACCAGAAGGAAATGCTGGTTTTTGGCAAAACGGTTGTAAAATGCAGTCTCGTGACTATGGGAAGTTTAAACCATTTGCTGAGTGCCCAAAGTGCAGTCACATGACTGAAGAGGGTGGTTGGAAGTTCAAATTTGGGTCGTAAGTAACTTTCGGGGGAGTTGTCGTAACTTCGAACAGTCATTAAGCAACCTGTCGTAGGTCAAGGAATACCTGTATACAAATGTTTTAAATAAATAAGAGAAGCAAATCTCTGTTATCCCATAAGAAACAACAACCCGAGGAGTCCATTAAAAGCTGTTCTGGGACAATCTGCCAGGACTAGAATCTCATGCCAACATCAGTGAAAGTACCGCTGCTCAGTGGATTAGAAAACTATAACATGATGTACTCTTGATTAGGATAGTAATTTACATTGAGGTCATAACTGCAGTAATTTAAAACTGTTCCAGTGATGGCTGTTGAATGAATCCTATAACTGCTGCTTCTCATTGTCCGGGTCATCAAAGAACACATCAATGATTAATAAACTCAAGGCCACACCCAGGAGCATGCCTTCTCCAGTATGCTTTAGACACACTGATCTGTCAACATCAAGGAACTGCCATTGCCAAGTAAACAAGCTCTTACTTGCTTCCTATGAAAATAAGACAGAAGCATATCCTAACACAGCGTTTCTCAGTCTTCGCAACTTAAAAAATGCGTGGACTTCAACTCCCAGAATTCCCCAGCCAGCATATGCTAACATTTCCCTCTCTCCACCAAGATGTGAAGCCTGAGAAATACAGTGTAGTGTACGATGCCTATCCAACTTGTCAAAAAATCCCACATGACCAGGCTGCTTAGTGATGGGCAGTTCCGGCAGTCCCAGTTGCTGTCTGTCCTAAGCGATGATGGCATGGCTCATTGAATGAGGTCATCATGTGACTTGCAACTTCTTGCCAGCTTTCCTTTGTCAGAAGCCAGCAGGGAAGTTCACAAATTGCAATCACGTGACTGTGGGATGCTGAGATTTTGTAATTGTGAGCCAGGTGATAGCCATAACTACAAGGACCAGTCTTAACTACCATTCATTCAGCACCATTGTAACTTCATTGAATGAATGGTTATTAAATGAGGACCACCTGTTTTAGATTACAATCCTACCACCTCCAGTGGCTGGCGACCAGTGCATACTTTGGAGAGTAAAAGGTGAATGGGCAAAAATCACTGTTCTGCTTTTATTTCTGGGATCCAAAAATAAGTTGCTTCAAGAGCAATTCTTTACTAAGAGACTTTAAATCTATTTTCTGCAGTCAGCCCTTCTCTCCTATAAATACTAGAGAATCACACGGATTCAAAATAATTTTCTCAAAATAGAATTTTACAAATGGTCTTTTTTTTAATATTAAGAAAAACAACCCAAGAAAAATTGCATGACTTTTACATGTTCATTTCACAGGCTTCGTTCTACAGTGAACAGTGCAGACACACACAAACTAGTGAGGGAATAAGCAGATCTACCTCAGCAAGCTCTTTGTACTTGCCATCCATGGAGGTCCGTAGGTCAACAGGAAAATGCTTCAGGCAGTGGGAAGGCCCTGGGAGAGAACGTGCAGGCTGCAACTGCCGGGACCTCGGCCCTCCGTGAATCTCTGTGGATGCAAGGAAGACAGCAATCAGGCAGACAGGAAAAGCTACTAGGTCTGAGAAGCAGGAGGAACGAGAGAGATATTAATAACATCCTCTTTCTCCTTAGATCATACATAAATTTGCAGTACTAAACCTGAGTTTACTCAGACTCATCTGCGGGATCTTGGAAGTCAGCAGATTTTCACTGAATTAATGTTATTGCAAGACAATTAGCTTTTTCATAATACCGCCCCAGTGCAGTTGGCATATTTAAAGGAAAGTGACTTTAGCTTACTGAAGTTGTATCACACATATCACACATACCCCTCTGTTCACCAATTCAATGTTCTCCCATAATAGCCTTAGAAATCAGTTCAGAACTGCTAACTATGTCAACCAGGGTGTGAGAGCATTCCATAATGTATTTTAGAAATGTCCAACATTAGTTCCTTCAGCTCCTCCTCCTTAAAAGAGAAACAGGCTTGTTATTTGTGAATAGTTTCCAAAAACTATTTCTATTTTCATGTTTTGAAAAATATACTGTCCCAGGTCTGATAGAGGTCTGCTACTAAAGACAATTTTAGTATTCAAAATGGTTAGGAGGTATCTGTGTCTAGTAACAAATAGATATTAAAACAAATATGAGCATCTGTGTGAAGCATGCTTGGTTTTATTTTCATTTCTGGCTTCATATTGCTCAATGCAGGAACCCATGCCAAATTTGCTTGTTACAGATTGAGTCCACATTAAAAGTAAGAAATAGCTTCCTAAAAAAAGTAGAATCCTTGATGTTCTCTGAGCTTAATTGTTTGCTTGCAAATGTTTCATCACATGACTAAAGAACATCATCAGTGCTACTCAGTGCGGAGTTTGCTCCCTGTTTATATAGATTAGTTTGCCCTGCCAGTGTTTGTAGGGGTATGGTTGTCTGTTTGGAAGTTCCTTTTGGTCACCACACTACAAATAGAGAAAGTGCAGAGAAGAGCAACCAGGATGATTAGGGGGCTGGAAACTAAAACATACGAAGAGCGGTTACAAGAACTGGGCATGGCTAGTCTAGCGAAGAGAAGGCCCAGGGGAGACATGATAGCAGTGTTCCAATATTTGAGGGGCTGCCACAGAGAGGAGGGGGTCAAGCTATTCTCCAAAGCACCTGAAGGACAGAGAAGGAATAATGGATGGAAACTGATCAAGGAGAGATTCAACCTAGAAATAAGGAGGAACTTTCTGACAGTGAGAACAATCAACCAATGGAACAGCTTGCCTTCGGAAGTTGTGGGAGCTTCATCACTCGAGACTTTCAAGAAGAGATTGGACTGCCATTTGTCAGAAATGGTATANGGAAAGGGGGTGGGGTCTGTGGTTGGGTGGGGGGGGGTGGGTGTTGGACTAGATGACCTACAAGGTCACTTCCAACTCTGTTACTCTGTTACTCCTTGATTGGGTATTGTTTTCTACTTGATTGTCTGATGTTAACCCTTGCTTATCTGGGCATATTCTTCTGGAGAGGATGTGTTCTGCTCTTTTTGTTTCCTTCTTATATTTTGATTGACTAAGTACCTATTGATGGTTGATTTGTCTGAATGCCAAGCTTCCAGGAATTCCTTAACATTTTGGATTTAGCTTGGTCTAGAATGCTCATAGTTTCCCAATTGAAACTATGGTTGAGTCTGTCCATGTGTTGTATGATAAAGGAGTTTTCATTGAGAGAAGCAACCTAGAACTAAGGAGAAATTTCCTGACAGTTAGAACAATTAATCAGTGGAATAACTTGCCTCCAGAAGTTGTGAATGCTCCAACACTGGAAGTTTTTAAGAAGATGTTAGATAAACATTTGTCTGAAGTGGTGTAGGGTTTCCTACCTAAGCAGGGGGTTGGACTGGAAGACATCCAAGGTCCCTTCCAACTGTTATTCTATTCTATTATTCTATTCTATTATTCTCTTCTCTTCTCTTCTCTTCTATTCATTGTATCTTTTGACTGTGAGTGCGTTCCTACTCTGCATATTGTAGATGACCTCTGTTTTTTCTTCTTGGGGTCTTTTGGTTTACTTAACTTATTTTGGAGGGCTTCTATTGGTTTGTGTACTATGATGATGCCATGTGTTGTAATAATCTGTTGGTTGTTTCTGAGATGCTTTTGATACGTGGTAGTGTTGTCCTTTACATGGCCTGTGTGGTGGTGCTTTAGTGAGTTAAGTGATCAGGCACTTTGATTGTTGGCAGCCTGTTTTCTTTTTCTGGCATTCTGGGTTGCCACGATGTATTTACAGTATATTCATTTTTTTAAAAGTTCTTATAGCTTCTCTTGTGAAAGATTGAGTTGTTACTTTGGTAAGGGAGCTCTTGGTTAGTGTGGGTTGTTTTCCAATAGATTTTTCCTAATTTGCTGTCATTTTTTCTGATGATTAGAATATTCCAGAAGGGTACTGTGTTATTCCCTTGTGAATTTTATTCCTTTGAAGATACTGTTGATTGTTTTCATGTGTCTTCTTTAATCGTTCCATCTTTATCATGATGTTAAACTGTTGTCTACATTCTGAATTTATACTTTTGGTTGTATGAATGGCAGTGCTATAGTTTCTAGATGCTGCGTTACACTCTTTGCTATGAGTCATGAGAACCCCCAGGTGTGCTTCTAATTTGTTGATAATATTTGTCCATCAGACTGAAAGCACTGAGGCAGAGGTTGATAGAACCATGATTTTTGGTATTTGAATCTTAGTGTATTGGCTAGGTCGGGTATGATGTGTAGTACTGAGCCGAGGTGGCGCAGTGGTTAGAGTGCAGTACTGCAGGCTACTTCAGCTGACTGTTCAGCAGTTCAGCGGTTCAAATCTCACCGGCTCAAGGTTGACTCAGCCTTCCATCCTTCTGAGGTGGGTAAAATGAGGACCCAGATTGTTGGGGGCAATATGCTGACTCTGTGAACCGCTTAGAGAGTGCTGTAAAGCACTGTAAAGCGGTATATAAGTCTAATTGCTATTGCTATTGCTATTGCTATTGCTATTGCTACTGTTGCTATGGATTCTTTCACTAGTTTTGGATGTATGGACATAAAGAGTGCTGTGACTTCGAATGAAACCATAATTTCATCTTCATCAATGTTTAGGTCTTTGATTTTCTGGATGCATTATATTTTCTGAAGGCACTTTGATTTTTTGAAGGCACATAAATAAACAACCAAGTTCAGAGAGCACAAGGACTCCATAGTTCAACCCCGAGCTACTTATATTCTCTTCTATTGGTCCTAAAAGAAGTACTATCTGTATCCAGATCAGATCTGTCCATCTGTCCCTAAGAACCCATCATTAGAAATAAAATGAGCTCCAGAATCAAATGACAGCCGCAAATGAGTATATCTCTCTCTCCACGAGCCTGTCAACATTTGGAAACCATCTTAATAACCAACTTCCCCTGTTGGCTGCAGCAGCACTCAGATACCAGAGAGAAAGCCCCGGATTTCTAACCTTTATATTTTATGTAAGCTGGAAATCCCCCTGCTAATAATGAGAACAGCCTTCCGCATAGTTCTTCCATGTGAAAGAACCTCATTTCTTTCACCATATGATCATGCACTATTTTGTAGATAGCATAAAATGCATAAGCCTCACCTGTTCAATAGAGCCCTTTGAGTGTGAGGCAAGTCACCGCCATTCCTCCTCCCCAGGTAGGAAACTAAAAGAAATGGACTAGCCTCAGATAATAGTGACTGATCAAAGCCAAGATGGGATTTCACAGTCTTCTCTCCAATGGAAACCCAGGCCATAGTTGTTTTGTTGCCATCTTATCCCAAATATAGGGTTACCAATACCAAGGCTGACTTCAAATGCAGCACAAAAAAAAAAAATCATTAAATGGGTTTAGTGTGTATTGAAACACATACACCGAAGTGGCACTTTGTATCTGAAATTCCCTTGGGTATGTGCTTGGGAAATGCCAACAGTGAAATAAAAAAATCTGCAACCAGATATGGCAAGGGACTTTTCATAGGATTTGGCCATCCAAATTTTAATGGGGAAAACCATTACTGCTTCTCTCAAAGTAGAAAGTTCTAATTTCTGCCATGCTTGGTTAAGACATTAGTTTGGTATTTCTCAATTTCAGCAACTTTTAAGTTGTCTGAATTTCCCAGTCAAGTCATTTTGAGAGTCCACGTATCCTAAAGTTGCTTAGGCTATGTGGAACACTGGGTTAGTAGTAGAATTTCCTATAGGTCTTCTGGCAGTGATAAGGACAAGAGAATGCTATTGAAGGTGCCAGGCAAGAGAAACAGGCATTTTTAAAAATTATTTTTCATCACTTTTGATATTGTAAACAACCACCTCTCTGCAGCCAGGGGAAAGCCTTCACAATCAAGATCAAAAGGCCAAAGTCCTACCTTGCTAGGTTTCACTAGTACAGAACTAACAGGTCAGTTTGGAAATCAGTATCTTAGCTGTCTTCCAGAGACACTGAAAGAACAAACATCCTTTGTCCTGTTAAAAAGAACCTGGCAAAACCACCTTCCTTCCTATATAGACTGCAGAGGCCAAGAGCAAACCCTCAGGAGAAATCAACCAGCCCCTATCCTGGGCTTCAGGGACAACATCGCAAGAAAGAACTGCTCCCAAAGTCCATTTTGTTGTGCTTTCAAACCTCAGGCCTTCTTCATTCTTTAATGAGAGCCGCTGCCTGCAGATCAGACCTTTCCTCTCTGCTGCTGCAACAGAACAGCCACTCCTAGCTCGAGGCACAGGCAGCGGGTGGGGGGGGTGCTGGAGAAATCTACAGAGAGATGGCCAAGAGTAATTCCTTTCTCCAACTCCCTCCGCACAATGAGGGGCCCAGTAAGTAGTAAAAAAACAGAACCACCAGCATTGACTGCATCTCCTTTCGTTGCAGCTTTCCATGCCACAGAAGGTTTATGGATCTCAATGTTCCTAAAATAAAGCAAACTACATGGAGGCCAAAGGAAAGGGATTGAATGGAAGGCAAGGGGGACTCAGAACACAGAAGAAACAAATTATGAGTCCCGACCCACAACACTATGGGTCACACACAATATCACACCCATGTGGAGATGTGTATTTCTCTCTTTCAACAGCTTCCCCAGCACCATTTTTTTCCCAAGCTACCAAAATATCCCAGCTGATGTTATCTACAGTCATTCAAAGGAAAATAACTCTCTCCAACTGGAGCTCAGAATTGAATGTATCGACCTCAGCTCCCCAAATTCTCAGAATGTGCACTATTAAGGCACCCATTAGAAAAAAAGGTGGCACTTCTAAACAGAGGTTACATGTCTTAAATCTGTGATGTTAATACTGAGCAGGAACAAAAGCACAGAAATTATTGCCATTCACCAGCTGCATCCAGGCTCCATTTAAAAGTGTTCCTTTTTCCTAGCAGGGAGAAGCAAGCTGAAAATCCATGAGGTTAATGCTACTATTCAGTTCCACGTTTTAAAAAAACCTGCTTGTAGTTGCATTGTTCTTTTTAAAATGCTCTAAACCAGGGGTCCATAATCCTCTGGCTGCGGCCCACTACCGGGCTGCGGCCTGTTCGGAACTGGGTTGCAGAAGTGGTGGGCGAGTGTGCCTGCGTGCACATGCAGCTCCACTTGGACAAGCAGCAGGCGAGCGCGCGTGCCTGCGAAGCTCCATTTGTGCAAGCGGCAGGCGCACATGCCTGCCGCTTGCACAAACGGAGCTGCACAGGCGCACCTGCCTGCAGCTCACGTGGAACCATTCCCCACCTCACCCCCACCCCGCCGGTCTGCAAAGCCAGAAAGGTTGGGGATCGCTGCTCTAAACAGTCCAGAATATACTTTTGGTTCATGCTAAAAAGGTACCCCAGCAGCATATACTGTAATTTATTTGTTCGGTTGAATTGTGTTTTTTTTTTTTTTTTTGTACAGGAGTTGAAAGCAGCATACATAGTGCTCCCTCTTCCTATTTGCTCCCACAATAGCAACACTGTGAGGGAGTTGGGCTGAGAGAAAGTGACTGGCCCAAAGTCATCCGTAACCTGAAAGTAGGTTAGAACCTGGGTCTTTTTATCATTTGACTAACTCCTTAACTACCATGCCACACTTTCTTCACATATGTCCCCTTTACATATTAAAATGTTTACCATGGATAAACAGAGTGTCCAATGGCAGCTCACAGTTCCATAGGAGTCAAGTGTTGATATAATATATTATTTCTCTCAGTCTATTTTGTCAGTATCTTTGTGTGTGTGGGGGGGGGGTGTAATGTTAACTGTGATACAGAGCTGAAACTATGGTTTTCAGATAACTTCTAGCCTGGGTTCTAAAACCAACTCCAGTTAATTTTGGCACAAATGCAAAGACTGCTTTATAGGTAAATCTAAGAGGTGGTGGGGGAGGCAGTAATTGCTGAAGAGAGGAAGAAAATGGATGGGCCACACAAGACAGCAATTAGGACTCTAACCAGATCATGCTGGGGGACAGCGAATATTCCAGCTCATGGGTGAAATCCAGCAGGTTCTGACAGGTTCTGGAGAACCGGTAGCAGAAATTTTGAGTAGTTCGGAGAACCGGCAAATACCACCTCTGGCTGGCCAGAGAGTGGGGTGGGAATGGAGATTTTGCAATATCCTTCCCCCAGGAGTGGGGAGGAAATGGGGATTTTGCAGTAGCCTTCCCCCAGGAGAGGGGTGGGAATGGAGATTTTGCAGTATCCTTCCCCTGCCACCCCACCAAGCCACGCCCACCAAGCCACATCACGCCCACCAAGCCACGCCCACAGAACCAGTACCGGTAGTAAAAAAAATTGGATTTCACCACTGTTCCAGCTCCATTAGCCTTACAGGCAAAGCAGTCCCAGAATGACTGTTTGAATGAATTGAAGTGTTAGAGTTGGAAGTGACAACCTGAAGTTGTAAAAGATAATAGCAAGAAGGGGAAAGGTGGGAGAAAAGATTCAAAGGCAGGGAAAATATATACTTGTGGAACTGGATAACTTCTGCCAACTTCTTCACATGGGACTGAAACCTGTTGTCAAGAGGTAGGTAGTTTAAAGCTTTGTAACTAATAATAGGAGCCACATTTCTGAATAGTGATCCCAATGAGCAACATTTTATCCAGATTCATTCATTCATTCATTCATTCATTCATTCATTCATTCATTCATTCATTCACTTTTTTCTTTCTTTGATTCTTTTTATTCTTTCTTTCTTTCTTTCTTTCTTTTTCTTTCTTTCTTTTTCTCTTTCTCTTTCTTTTCTTATTTCATTTCATTTCATTTCCCAATTTCTATAGCTGCCCATCCCACAAACCAGGGCAGCACACAACAGAGTCAGCCATTGTCAAGTAGTCACCTCATAAAAGGATTGCAGTCTACCTTAAGGTTTTGTCCCCTTTGCCAAGCTATGCATCTCGGCCTTTTCAGAGGCTGTCATAAGTGCAGGCATTCAAGAAACATTCAATTTGTGATAAATATGTACTGCCCATTTTGGCACCCCTTGGTTGACTTCTGCCATCATCCACTTGCTCATGTGCTATACTTGTTACCTTCTCCCAAGCAATTAGTCTCTGTAGTGCTGGTCATGACCCACCCGAGCCAGGTATTCTCCAAATGTTCATTTCCTTTTTACGCCCTTTTTGGTCATCACTCAAATATATTATTCTAAACATGTATTAGTAATTAGTAATAATTGCATATGTAAAACATTCAAGGAAGTTCATTAGTGGCCTGAAAGGTTTGAAATTGCATCAAGTAGTTATGGTAGGAGGAGAAGTAAGGTTAAGGTCAAAAAAGGAGGGTGGGTACATGATTGTTGTAGCACAGAACAATTTATCTCTTGAAGTTACCTCTATAAATCTCTCAAAAATCAATACCAAATGCAATTTACTTAAACCACAGGGAAGCATTAATTAATGTACATAGAAATGAAGCTTTTAGTCAAAAGCAGTTTGACAGAAGTTACCTTCAACCTAATTTACTACTGGCTTACTACTATCTATACCTAATATGAATGACCAGCCATGCCAGAATTGTATGTGGTCCCCCCGCTCCTCAAAGCCTTGGGTATAATTCCAAATCCCCACCAAATATTATGGTCAATTGTTATTTTTAATGTAGCAGAAAGGAAAATTATTAAGCACATGTGGAGTGATTATATTCAAAGAACTTTATTGAAGTAATTTTAATAACTTTTTTCTAATTTTTCAGTAGATTCAATTATGTTTTTGTCCTAGCCCTGATACTTTTGGGAAAAGAGTAATGTAATGCTGCCTACCCTCAACCTGAAATGAATGTCCGTCCAGAATGTCTGTCCTCCTGGGTCTTAGAACAAAGACCTTTTCCCAGTTCTACCTGGAGATGCCAGATATTGGACTTGGGGGGGGGGCTTGGAGGCTCTCCCATTTTTCCAAAGACTCCACATCCCAACCCATAAATCCTGCCTTTTTCCTTAGACATTCCAAAACATCAGGAAAGCAAGCAGTCTCTGCAGTTTCCTCTGTTGGACTCTGCCCCTATCTTAGGTAGGTAGCAATGGCGATGCAAGGTTGGGTAACGATGGTCAAGAGGAAATGGACCAGGCATGTCACAACTTCACATGAAGCATTTTGTTGCAACCTCAAAAGTATTTAAAACTAGAGGAGAGACTCTCTTAGATTATCCATGCCTTATTTTGTGTATAATATTCCTAGAAACATTGTTTTTTGAATTTATTTATTTATTTATTTGTTGCATTTTTATGCCACCCAACTCCCAAGGGACTCTGCGCGGCTTACAACAGAAGTATAAAAACATTAAAACAATATAAATATTAAAAAACTATTTAAAAAGCCATACATACCATTCGTGGCCGGATCTCACAGATTGTAACATTGAGATCAGCAGCCCCAGGCCTGCCGGAAAAGCCAGGTCTTCACAGCTTTCCAGAAGGCCAATAGGGTGGGGGTAGTCCGGATCTCAGGAGGTAACTGGTTCCAGAGATACATTTACTCTCTTTTTGGCAATCGTAGCTGCACTAACTAGAATTCTTACCTTGGTGTCTCAGCTGGCTGAGAAGTAACAGCTTGCTCTTCTCTCTCCCCCCCCCCCGCGCAAATTGCAAATGAGGTCAGCTCCATCCCTCTCTACATTTCACATGTCCCTCAAGACCCGGCTCGGTTATCATGCCTGGGGGGTCCCAGCGGACCAGGGAGATTTTGCAATGGCTCTCTTACTGTGGTTAATATCATCATCTCTTGTTTGTGTGTCTTTTTATAATTATGTTTTCATTGTGACTGTTCTTCTGTATTGATTTCTTTTTTTGATAAAGTGTTGTACGTCACCCAGTCACTTTTATGTGAGATAGGTAGCTATACCAAATATGACAGAATAAACAAACAAATAAATAAATAGGACTAAGAGGTTTTGACTGCACCCTAGAAAACAGCTGCAGACCAGTGGCTGATGAGATCATTTTTGAGCGGGCAGATTTTCCACGCTTTCTGTGTGAAAATGGTGTAAACCTTACTATTAGTAGTCTATTCCTAAGAGCTTCAAGCAACCCCATTCCTATTCTCTTACACAACACAGAACAGGTTTTGCTAGCACCACACTCAGCCAGAACAGTGGGGCAATGCAGGAACAACTAGTTTGGCCTCTGAGCTCATTCATCTCCGAGTCCACTAAAGACGCAGGAGAATTCGATAGTCCACACAAGCCTAACATCAGGCTGGGTGATCCCAGGAAAGCATCAGGCCAGGCAGCCATGACCACATCTGTCAAATTCCGTTTACAGCCCTTGCATTCTTCCAGGTTCCCAAGTCCAGCTTAAGCAGTAAGGTATATTGTAGTAGGTATATGGCAGGAAGAAATATTTGCAGGGGCCAACCCTCCTCTCTCTAACTCTTGATCCAAGCACAGGCTAAGTTGAGATAAACTCCATCATGCTTTATTAATGACCATCACATGTCTCTCTAATGTGATCTCTGTGTACACTGCAAACAGCCAGTTCATTAAGAGAAACCAGCAGGGCTGAGGAAGGGCTGTGCCAATTATCAGGATAAAGCTTGGCAGCTCTATCAAAGCCAGCATCTGTCTTGATCTCATGAGAGGCCCAGTCAAGTACAGCTGGTCCTGTGAGCTTCAAGGACAGCCTGAGCAACACAGATTTCCCACCACTCCCATTCTGCCCCCATTCACAGCAGCTTCAGGATAGGGCTTCACATTGGCCGAGCAGTCTCTCAATTGAAAAGCGCTCATTCTAAGCCCAGACTGCCAACAGAGCTACACCCTTGTAATTTTGCAGCAAAAATGGGGGGGGGGGCGTTTTAAACCTTGCTCTACATACTTGCCCTCCAACAGCTTAGAGAAATGAAGACAAAGCATTCTTATTTTACTTCCTGCCCTATCCGCAGCATGATTAATTCCAGTCTTCCTCTCCCTGGTACCCTCTAGACCAGTATTTTTCAACCTTGACATCTTTAAGATGGGTGGACTTCAACTTCCAGAATTTCTGGAATTCTACCCATTTTAAAGTTGCCAAGGTTAAGAAAAACTGCTCTAGATAATTATGCTGACTGGGAATTCAGGGAGCTGCAGCCCCAATACATGTAGAAGACACCAGTTTGGGAAAGAACCATCTCTTCTTAAATTCACATTAGCTAAAAATTCTGGGAGCTGTAGTCCTAATACAGGGTGTCAAACTGGTGGCCTGCAGCCCAGATGCATCACGTGATGGCCACACCCACCCCAGGTTTAGTGAAGGGGGGAAAAGTTGCGATACATCACGTGACGATGTGTCGTCACAAGTTTGACACCCCTGTCCTAATACATGTGGAAGGCACTAAACTGGAGAAGCCTGACCAAATTGTACCATGTCAACTTCCTGTTTTATGAAGAAATGCCTTCACCAAGTTTTAAACTACAGATACTAGGTCAATATCTTGCATTGCTTTTCATGGCACTCTTTTGAAAATCCTGGTAGCTAATAGAGATACATGCCAAATGTGAGGTTTCTCAAGAGGTGTATTATGAAATTATTGTGACACCTTTTTGACAACTGTCAGAGAGATACTAAATCTGATTTAAGTGTTATCATACATTCTTCTTGTTTTATGCAAGTTAACCATGCTGTCCCCATTTCCCCCTCCACACACACATCAGAGGAGTTGTGTTTCCTAAAAAATTTAAAAAAGCTTTTTTGTGAAGTCAAAAAGCATGATATTCTCCCACTCTTCTGCTATAGAACACTATTTTGGCCTCTCTGTGAAAAAAGGGACATTCTATCAGTTTAGAGAACTACAATTTCTTTGTCAAGAACTACCAGGCAAAAAGGTTTTCAGATTAATATTTTGATCTTAATCTGAGATTTTCTTAAAGACAGTAATTCTGAAAAAAATTAAAGTATTCTGCTATTTTTAAAATTGTATGCCTTGAATATACAAATAAATGTGGATTTAAATGTGGTTGACAATTATTTCTGAAAGCATATAAAATCAAGGGAGTGTTCTGGTGGTGGTTATTTTTACATTTTTTTCTTCTATTTAGAACCTGAACATGCTTTCTGTTAAACAGGAAGGAGCATCTCATTCCTTATGAACTTTTGTTTCTCTCCAGGACCAGAAATCATTCTTGTAACCCAACCGATAATAAGATAAGGAACAAGGTTGTTTCCAGATAAAACCTTTCTTGACAGCTATGCTGTCACATTCACAGAACACAGAATTCTCAAATACCTTTCCAGACCACTGCTGTATGGTAGATTAAGTTTTCCTACTATTGTAACTTTTTCATTTCACTGAAAAATAATCCACTGTTACAAAAATGCTGAAAATACAAAATGATGTACCTGTTTGGAAGCTTCTTTTTCTGTGAGATGCCATTTATTTCAGGTTGCGGTGCCATTCTATGCTGTATAGAGCAAGTCCATTCTCAGCATAAACTCCAACATACCTAAATAGCAGAGAGAGAACTTGCCTGTCCTTCCAATAACTTCCAGCAGCAATATGAACAAGTTCTTCTTGCCTATGCTGTCAAAAGCCTTACAAGGCATCTCCCCCCATGCAGCACAGTTATTGTCACTTCAATTTTACAAGAGGCTGACTTGTCAAGCATCTCTTAACTCCATACCAATAAAAAGCTTCACCGGCTCAAGTCATTTAGTCTCCCTAAGAAAAAAAAAAAGGAAGGGAAAAAAGGGTTGCAAGCATTTACAGACCTGGCAATATCAAGACCTCACTGGACAGCTCTTTCCACCTGGAAACCAAGAAGCTGACAAACTAAAGAAGGGGCATCCCATGGTCTTCTATCCAATCATGGGCCAAGAGATCTCCAGGATATACCTGGGGCGATAGAGGAGGAAGCTACAGTCACTGAGGCCACCAGTATTTCATAGTTTCTCCGTCTGAGCTACAATCCCATAGGATTCCAGCCTTGGAGCCGGCTTGGGCTGTACCAATCACGGCTACATAGGGGGAGAGGGAGGAGACAGTCCCAAAATTGCAGCCACTGCCAAGAGACAGGCAGAGCACCAGACAACTGAAAGAAGCCACCAATGGTCAGCCAGCCAAGCTAATTCCTAATCTCAAAGGAAGAATTAACCCTTGAAGTAGCAGAGAAGGTTATGGCTCTCTTTCAGGCACTCTCTCTTTCATCCTACAGTGGAATGCCAATGCACCGGGATTTCCAAAAGTAAAAGCACACAGCACCACATACCGATCATTTGGGGGTAGTAAGAAAAAGGTGAGCCTCAAAAAAAAAAAAAAAAAAAAAAACTTTTCTGACTTTAAGCACAATTTAACATTTCTGTTTGTGTGTACAAAAAAAAAAAAACCTGTTCTGACTTTAGGCACATGTCAACATGTCTGTGTGTGTGCACACACGTGCAACTAAAACAAACAAACAAATGTGCTTTCTTTTCCTTGAGGGTTGTTAAAAGCAGTCTAATATATTCTTTGCCACATAGTTTTCACTTTTTAGCTGTGTGATATTCAGTCCTACCTCCTAAATCCATTCCACCTAGAATCCAAAGGCTTAAAGCAACCACTAAAACATCCCAACAAGCCACTTCTAATCATCAGGCATTGTTACTTCCCGAGCTATACTGCATTATCTAATTTACACAGCTACCATAAAATATGTGAAGCCAATTGGGAACTGAAATTGGTTTGGTTTTACGATATAACAGGGAGAAAAAAGGCAAAAATCTGCAGAGAATAGAGGCAGATTGAGGGAGGAAGCAGGGCAAGCTTTATTTCTAAGAGGTGTAGTCACTGAATATTTATCAACAATGACCACCAAGGAGCTGCTGTCTCCTCCCACTCCTCTGGATGTCATGGAAGTCTCTTTCCCAGATATAAAAGGCCTGGAATGTCACAGTGACAAGCATCTCATCTCCCTCCCTGGTCTTCAAAGGCAGCCAGGCAGCAGAGATGAAAACCCTCTCAAGCAAATTCTATCTGGAAGCTTACAGGAATACCCTGATGATGTTCACATGGGCACACAAGGCTAGATTCACAGTTCATCATTCAGGACTGCTTAATGCAGGTGCTGCAAAAATTCAGATCGCCATGAGAAGGCAACAAACAGATACAGAACATTCCAACCTTTTGCTGCCACCTCATAATCATCTGGACATTTGCAGATCTCATAGCTGAGTTCACACAATGCATTACCTTAGTGCAGGGGTCGGCAACCTTAAACACTCAAAGAGCCACAAAGGTCCTAACCGGAAGCCCCCTGTTCAATTCTGGAGCCAACCGGAAGTCCACTTCCCCTGCCATAGAGTCTCCTCCTAGCGCGGCATCTTTTTTCCTCTACCTGTCCTAACCGAAAGCCCTATCAATTGTGGAGCCGACTGGCAACAGGGAGCCGCAGCAGAGGGATGAAAGAGACACATGCGGCTCCAGAGCCGCGGGTTGCTGACCCCTGCCTTAGTGCAAGATGTAAAGCTGTCTACATATAGAAACTGATTTCTCAGCAATCTAAACAAGAAATTAAATTCCTGTTGCTGGAAAAAAAATAAGCCATGATCCAATTCCCAATGGATTCTTTGCAATCACCTTCACCTCCTACCTGTAGTAAAGACCAATATTTTATATTGACTTGCTAGAAAGTTATTTGAAATATATTACACTTTTCATCTGTTTTTATTTTTGTTTTCAAACATACGGTACATCAGTTCTAGTATCTGTTTACAACCAGAGCAAGGGAATGATGTAAAAAGTGATATTTTTATATGGATTTTGAAAAATCCAACTTTACCCCACGTGGTACCTTCCAGATATGCTGGATAACAACTGCCATAATTTTCATTTACCTACTAAAGAGTTCTTGCCCCGGAATTGGGGAAATAACATCCAATCATCTGAACATTCCGAAGTTGGGGAAACTGTAATATATCTTTGGGACCATGGAATGAACAGAATATTACAAATAGTTCTGAACATAGCATTCATCAAGAACTTGCCTACTTTCCAACCTACATATACAACAATTTTGCTTGCTTATTTTAGTTCAGGTACTGTAAAAATGGGTCTTTTGCTTAGACCATTTCCCTAAAAAATAAATATTGTTTCACAATTACTGGAAAATGGCCAACATTTTAGAGTGGACATGCTGAACATGTAATTTCCAAACATGTAATTGTAAAAGGCACTAAGCAGCAAGCTAACTACCATAAGACTAAAAAGCAAGTTATAGTGTCTCTGGAGCAAATAATTATTGTTGATGTTGCAGCAACAAAAGAAATTGTTTCAATTAAACTTCTGCATGCCTCATACAGAACAATCTAAGGAAATGTAAATGTAAGCCTCACATATGAAAACCCTCAGTGGAGCCCTGATTTAAATAAGATAGGGCACCATTGCAGAAATCTCATGGTTGTTTTAAAAATTCAGGAGTAAGCTTAACATAGCCAACCAGCCGCTGCAAAATTATATGTCAAAACCTTTCGGCTACAAAGTTGCTTTAAGCAGTTGCCTGTTCTTGACAGTTTAAAGGAGAAACACTAAAAGAATATTTTTAGTGAACTGGCCTTGCAAAGACCAGGAATGAAATCCAAACAAAACTAAAATATCCAGTTTTATAGGGCCTTTACTAATACTCAAACAAAACACTTCTGCATGCTTGCACTGTACAAGCTTATGTTCTCAGAAATATGCAGAACACTTATTTGCTAGATATAAATAAGACCGCTGAAATGCAGGAATGAATGGTCATTGACTGAAGTATGACCTGATCCTATAACAGATCTGCACAAGAAATACAAGTTCTGTCTTCTATATTGCCTGTATGTTGCAGCATGTCATAAAGGAAGGCTGTACTGCCCAAAGAAAGGTACCAGAGATGAAAATGAAAGATTAACAATATGCTCACTTAGAAGTAAGACAACTGTTTCCAAATACAAGTAGTGCTCGACTTACAACTACCACTGAGCCCAACATTTCCATTGCTAAGCAAGACAGTTGTTAAGTGGGTTTTGCCCCATTGTACCACCTTTCTTGCCACAGTTGTTAAGTGAACCAGCCGTTAAGTTAGTACATGGTAGCTAAGTGAATCTGGCTTTGCTTATCAGAAAGTCACAAAAGGTGATCACATGATCCCGGGACACTTTTATACGGCAACCGTATAAATACATGCCAGTTGCCATGAGTCTAAATTTTGATCACGTGACTGCAGGGATGCTGCAACAGTGGTTAAGCGTGAAAGCCGATTACAAGTCACTTTTGTTCAGTGCCTTTGCAATTTTGAATGATCACTAAATGACTGGTTGTAAGTCAAGGACTACTTGTAATATACAGAGTCTGAATCAGCTTGTAGCCATGGGTAAGGAAATAACAGGCGGTTGAAAGAAACACAGAGCCTCCATAGAAAAGTGGGCAGCCTAAACCCTTAATCACATGAATCCAGCAACCTTCCCACCATCTTACGAGGTTGTGCTCTAGAGACATTTTCTCAAATTACAGAACTGATGAAAGTATACCCATTGTGGCAACTGCTCATGTTTTTCTGGGAAATCAATTCAGCAATTCTCTCTGAAAAGTTTGCTGGATTGTGCACAACTCAAGGACACGTTAGGACTGCCTGCCCTTCACTCTCTGTGTATACGGCATCTCTACTCAATACAACCACAACAAAGACTGTAAGTGGGGAAAGCCATAGCCGAGAAGAGATAATAAAAGAGGCCCATTTCACAGATATCCCAGTTTAGTCAAGCAAATGCATTTTGTTATTCTGTCAATACCTGACTGATCTTCTGCACATCATTCCCCCCCCCTTCCAGGGATGAAGAAATTATGGGGAAGGCTTTGATATATTTACATTTGTTTTTCTTGGGGTGAAACAGAAAACAGCAAAATGTAACTGGTCTACCACACACGGTTGGTTATGCATCACTTCTTAAGCCTTACTCTAACAATTGAGAAAAGTCAGAAAATATTAAGCTATATATAGCAGCACCTCTTCCTGTTATGAATGCTTTTGTTCACAGAAATACTTTATAGTTTTAAACCAGACATCACTGCAGTTATAATCTCCACTAATAACTGCCAATGGCTGTAGTATCTGGATTAACATGTTACATCAACATGATGCTGTTAAAACCAGTTGTGTTCACAGAGCAAGTAACTGAGCCCCACCAACACCCAGAGGCCCTCAACCTCCTTTTGAAAATTCTCTGCAAATTGTCCATTTGCATTGAAGATGTTACCTAGGCAGATAATGAAACATCTGTACAAAAGCAACCAACTTCAGAGAGCACCAAGGATTCCACAACTGTCCATTTGTTCAGACCTCTGACAAGAGGATCGGTCCCTTCTTCTGCAGCTAGGTGGAAGGCAGAGGTGGGTTTCAGCAGGTTCTGACCAGTTCTGGAGAACCAGTAGTGAAAATTTTGAGTAGTTCGGAGAACCAGTAGCAGAAATTTTGAGTCGTTCGGAGAACCAGTAAATACCACTCTGACTGGCCCTGCCCCCATCTATTCTCTGCCTCCCGAGTCCCAGCTGATCAGGAGGAAATGGGTATTTTAGCAATAGCAATAGCACTTAGACTTATATACCGCTTCATAGTGCTTTACAGCCCTCTCTAAGCGGTTTACAGAGTTAGCATATTGCCCCCAACAATCTGGGTCCTCAGTTTACCCACCTCGGAAGGATGGAAGGATGAGTCAACCTTGAGCTCGTGAGATTTGAACCGCCGAACTGCAGCTAGCAGTCAGCTGAAGTAGCCTGCAGTGCTGCACTCTAACCACTGCGCCACCTCGGCTCTTAGGAAGAGTTATTTTGCAGTAACCTTCCCCTGGAGTGGGGTGGGAATGGAGATTTTACAGTATCCTTCCCCTGCCATGCCCACCAAGCCACACCCACCAAGCTACGCCCACAGAACCGGTAGTAAAAAAATTTGAATCCCACCACTGGTGGAAGGTGTGAAGGAGGAAAGAAGCTATCAAAAAGAGAAGCAGTGAGCCCTAATTTCAGTCCTACCCCCTCATCAACTATCCAACTTTAAAAAACAATCCCACCCACATCTTCTGCATTGCACCAGATCTCTCTGCCTTCAATTCCAACCCAAACTCAAATTCTAAGTTTCTGTGTGGCAGATGCCATTCTCATTTTAGAAGGATTTTTTCTTTTAAAGAACAATATCTGGCATCAGAAGGAATGGAAGCTGAATTCAGAAACACAGAGTAAGCTCCTCAGCCATGCTGCTGGATCTGATAGAAACCAATGGCAAATGAAAAATCTATATTTTCCTACGACTTGAAATAAATTATGCAGAGGCCTTCTTTCCAAGTTGAGTATCAATGGCAAAGTTTGCTTCATTGAACAGGTTCTTGTATTTTCACTGGGAGCTGAAAATTTTTAAGGGCTGTCCCATTTTTTAATGGATGTTTGCTTACATGTAAAAACAATATTTACATGTAAAAACTAAAAAAAAACAACCCCAAACAGAACTAAGAAATACTGGCTCAACAATCACAGCAGAAATGTCAAACACCTACCCGCTCACCTAACACGATTGCTATAGAGGAGGAGTGTCACACTCAAGGCCCGGGGGCCAGATCTGGCCCGGGGGGGTACTTAGATCTGGCCTGTGTAGCCACCCTGGAAACAGTGAAGGACCAGCCCGCGGTGTTTCTGCCAGCAAAAATGGGCTCCCGAGCTCCATTTTCAGCTGCCACGGCCTCCTGCAACCCTCTGCCAGTGAAACCGGAGCTTGGGAGGGCTGCCCTCCCGAGCTCCGTTTTCACTGGCAGAGCGTTGCAGGAGGCCGTGGCAGCCAAAAACAGAGCTCGGGAGCCCATTTTCACTGGCAGAGCGCTCAAGCCACCACAGGCGCCAACACAAGTGACATCGAGTTGGCCACTTCGACCCTGGCCCCCCCGAGGTCAAACACAACCCTAATGCAGCCCTCAATAAAATTGAGTTTGACACCCCTGCTATAGAGGAAATAACGGGTGAGTGGGAGATGAGGACCCAGATTGTTGGGGGCAATATGCTAACTCTGTAAACCGCTTAGAGAAGGCTGTAAAGCACTATGAAGCGATATATAAGTCTAACTGCTATTGCTAGATACAGTACTGCATGGACCACCTTGAATTTTTTGGAGGGAAGACAGAACATAGGAAACTTACAACAAAGCATTTGATCCTCCCATTAGGTCCATTTTTGTGTATGTCTGTCACAGGAAACAACGATTGCTACATTTAAACCAGGACTTTTGAACCAGTTGCTGTAGGGCAGTGAAAGAATACCTCACCAGATATTTCCTAATCTTGATTCTGCTTATAAATGAAGGGTTGTAAAATAATACATTTTTGGACTTGCTTTACATTGGGCAATCAGAATTTGTTGTTGTTGTTGTTTTCAGGTGGCCTGCTGTTCTGTATTTCCTCATGTTTTCCCAATATGTTTTTGTTTACTATAAACTACCTGGAGCCATAATAGTGACTAAGCAAAAAGAAAACAATGTTGTATGCAAATTAAGAGTGTGGGGAAGGAAATATTACAAAATTCACTTTATTTCTGTCTTGCACACACAAACACAACAAATCAGAAAAGGAATTAGCATTGCTAACAAGAGAGAGATTTTTCCATTAAACTGACAAAAGGAGAATAGTTGCCTAGATGTTGCTCAAGCAGAATCCCCAACAGCCTCAACAAGTATGACCAGTTGTGAGGTATCCTATTCAAAGCAGAATTTGGCTTAATATTTCTAACGTCAACACCAATGGCCTAGCTCTGCAAATAGCTGTAATAGTTGTTTATTTTAAAAGATTCCCATTCTATTTGACTCCAACTGTGGTAAATTGACAACATAGTTGGGAAACAGATGAAAATTGTAGTGTAAGTAAATTGTGGTGTAAAACAGGTCTACTGCATAAAAAAAAAAATCATCCTGACAAAATGAATACATACTTCTCCCTCATGTGGGAGTCATGTGACCCCAACCACGTTGCAAGTCAGAGCCACAAAACGTTAAATGTACCTCTAAAAAGCCGCCAACCACTGTCCTAATCCTAAATAGCACCCTAATTCCAGGGCTCAACTTATCTTTCTCAATCGGCACTTCTACCATTCATAGCCTAGAGAGATATAACTCTCACCTCCACATTTCATCTCCAACATCTATCATCGGTCTAGCCCAGTATTTCTTAAACTTTTTGCTCTTGGGGCCTCTTCCTATTTTTTAAAAATATAGAAAACCAAAAAAGGTTTTGCTTCTATTTATCAACTTGCTACCCTAAAAAATTAAAACTGACGCATTCATAGAATATTTATTTATTTAATCATGTAAAATAACAATATTAAACCAATTAGATATTAACATAAAATGTTTTTCATGAAAAAAAATTAACTAATAAAAATAATAAAGATATTGATTTAATTTTTGCAAATATCTTCAATATCTATTGAATAATTTTGACTTCACAGACACCTGGAAGAGTCTTGTGTGGCCCTCAGGGGTCCTCAGCCACATTTTAAAATAACAAGCAATTTCCTAACCTGTGGTGGTGGTGGTGCAGATCCATCAGGGACTGAAGGAACGCCTTAAAATTGTTGTGTTGCTATAAAACTCCCAGATGAGAAACACTTTTTAGGTCATTCTGAGCCTCAGGATTTTCTCTCCTGAGTTTAAAACCAGTAAATATGCTTATGTTCTAGAAATGTTCTGAGAAAACTAGTCAATATTGTTTTTAAGTTTTAAAAATAGACAAGTTCTCAGCAAAAATATTCTGGCTGCCAGAGAAAGTTCTCAAAGGACATGGCTAGAGATTACGGTTTGAACATTTGCTGTATTTTTCCCTAGTTTTTATTCTTGTATCAAACTAAATGTACTTCACAAATTACCATTTATGTATTTATGTAAATACATTCATGTATTTCACTTGTTATTCATGTTCCTCGCTTGGAGGAAAAAGATTCTGGTTGCAACTTTTTATCATTTTCTCTAATATCTCCCATTTATGTATTACTAAAACTCTATTTGTAACCTTCAGTTAGGTGGAACAGTGTAACATCAGTCCAAATTTTTTGAATTAGTTACCTCAAATGGGCTAACTTAAAGAATGCATCCAAAGTTTGGGTCTTATTACTCCCATAGGATTGAAATTTGACAAAGTTGTGGCCACTGCAATGCCCCATTGCCATGGTCAGCCGCAGTCACATGATTATAATTTTAAACACTTTCTGCCAGGTTCCCACAAGGAAAATCAATGGGGAAGCCAGCAGGAAGTCAGAAGTCACACTCATTTCCACTGCTTTTTTGTCTACCCATGGCCATTCTGTTTCTCTATTTAGGTAAGGTAATATCTGTGAAATGATGATCCAACAGGTCAAGGGCTGTCTAGTGCTTTTTAAAGACTTACTGTTGCTTTTGAAGTTCCTTTTTTATAGTCTTTTTATGCTAGGTTAAAATGGAACCTCTCCTTTGGATTGCAATATTATTATCTTTCTGGTAGGAAATTTCATTATACACTGAGGACTTTAGTGTAAACATGAAGAGTATGGCTTTTCCACTGGCTTAAAAATAAATCCATCTGACTTCACATAGAAAAGGGAAAAAGCTAGGACACTTAACCAAGAGAAGAAAGCTGAATCAATGATTCACATGAAACTTCAGTGCAACTGCGTAAATTTTTGGTCTTACTCCGTTCCCAACAATTATCAAAGGGTAATTTAGTTATACTGACTAGAACTGTGAATTACTTGATTTTTCCATTAATGGATTTTATATGTGGGGTAGCAAAAAAGATGGACTCTGAGAATTATAAATGAAAGAGGGTAGTATCTGATTGCTTGCTCAGTTCTGTGTTTGAGGTAGACCAGCATGGTTCTAGGAATCACTTGGAGCAACCTTCCCCAACTACATGATTTCTAGATATTTTTGGCTTAATCTTTCATCACACGAAGCTCCTTCTTTGGACATGTTTACCGAAGACATGTTTACTTATTTATGGCATCTAGGCATCTAGCTCAAACCTGAAAGCAGACATTTTAAAATCATGAAATATTGAGAAAACAGAAAAAGGAAGAGATTAAAAATGAGACTCATATTCATCAGGACACTGCACATACTTTCTGACATCTCTTATACTGAATTGATCAATTGCTACCTGATTCTTTTCAGAACAGACACATCTCCAAATATAAAAGGGGTGTGCATAAGTGCACCATCGTGCCTACCGTCCCTGTCCTAATGTCCCCATTTATTTGTATCCATTTCATGTATTCATAATCACATTTATAATTATATCTGTTATCTTATACATGCTTGACAAAATAAATAAATAAATAAAAAATAAATAAATAAGCCATCCAAAGTAGTTAGAGGAACTTTAATCATCAACTGTATGGTGGAGACTTATTACTCCAAGGAAAGAAAAACTGGATCTTGTTAAGGCAACATAAAAAGAAGCCGGATGGAACAGCAGTTAGGAGCAAATACAACATCTTGTGTTAACCAGAGATCCCCACGCTGCAGAAGTACTTGCACATGAAGATTGGGTATGTCATATCCATGGAGGCTTTTTTTAAATGCCCCTATTTGCTTTTCTTTTTTTAAAGGAAGGACAAAATATCCCAATTTCCAAAACTTGCATATTTGGAAATATCACTTCCATTCCTCTTGTCCAAAGCACTGCAGGTACTGGTTCTTCTACCATACCTTAAATTAAGTCGCAATGCAAAAACCCAATACAGAAAAAAAGCAGTTTGATTTTTCAGTGAGGGTATTATTTATTCACCTACTCAAGCGACATAGGTGGCATACCCAGGTGTATCTTTTGCCACAATCATATTGGGGAGTGTGCCTATTTACATCCTGCTAACTTCTCTTTCCAAATGCTAAAGTATAAGTCCTTCAAGATATAGACGAGAAGAAATAAATACAATAATTACTAGAATTTTACTTTAGTAACATTACTTTAGTAATGACAGAATCTTGAAAGCCTGTTGATATTCTCCCTCTCTACCCCCCCCCCCCCCATATAGCAAAAAGAATCCAGGCAGGGCAATTTTGAGTTTCTTTCTCACTCACTCCCCCTTTACTGGCTAAGCCAGTGTTTACTTAATAGTTGTGGAATATTTTCTACTTCTCCTAGCTAGGAAATAGCTATTCACTTTTTAAAAAATGTTTACTATGTTGCCTCTACTCAGTGGTATTTCCAGGCAGTTTTCTTATGGAGCTGTTTTATGATTAGTACTATTAGAACAGCAATTCTGAAACAGTGATTTATGGATCATCAATGGCCCATGAAGGCCCACCATGTAGTCTACCAGTCTTGCCACAGTAATTTGTCAACTGGTCACACAAGAAGCACACTTACTCCTTCCCATCTTCTGCATTCAGTGGCTGTGAGCTGCTTCACGAAAATGGATCAATAGCCAAAACCTGTTTCACTGAAGCAATAATGCTGGCAGCAAAATGAGTAATAAAATTCAGAACACCAGCAAAAGTAAACAAGTCTCAAGTACAGTTACTATGAATCTATATGTAATGTGATAAGTGGAGCTATGTTCTCACATAAACAACCGAAGAAGAAAAAGCCAACAGAAAATACAATACAGTAATGGGGGAGGGGGACATTTTCATTGAGTGGAAGATCCCGACTCCTAGCTGTTTGGGTTTAATATAAACTTTCATGCTGTTAAAGACAAAAACATTTTTTTTAATCTAATTGGGTGGTTCCTGCATTTTCTGAACATTTATTTAGCGATCTATGATTGCCTAGAATTTAAGAAACACTGCAGTAAGAAGCACTCTGCAGATCCTCCAGTAAGCTTAAAACAAATTGTGAACCGTGCCTTCTTAGCTACACAACCTGGGAAGAAGAAAACATGGGCACCTTACAGTCGCTGTAGAGCCAATCTTATAGATCATTGTGACATTAGAATACAGTTAATTTATACAAGTTGGCTATGACTGCTTATTACACACACACAAAAATGACAGTACCTGCAATTTCATATTATCTCAGTGAGCTTAACCTGTAATGTAAAACATGCTCTTACCATTTACTCTGGACAGGTCTAACTTAACTAAAGCTCTGGATCTTAAAAACAACTAGAAAAAGCTATTGAACAGATTTCTGCTCATGTTATTAAATTTAAATAAACAATTGTGAGCATCCTTCCTTCAAACAGCACATCTAATGAAAAGCTTCCCCAGGGAGCAAGTCAACTGTGACAAGAGTGTATGGAGCAATTATGGCATCAAATGTTTTGGCACCTCCTATAATTTATGTGCAATTGGCCCACGTACACATAAAAGAAACTACAACACAGAAGCTTTATTCTAAGGTGTTTTATGTAAGGTTCATAGTAACGGTTTCTAGTATTACACGAACAGCTACCGTTAGGATGAGGACTGCACCAAATTGCCAGGACTCTCTCCCAAATTTAATGGCCCTTTTTGCATCTCTCCACTGCACCCATTACAGCAAATTCCCAGAAATTCCAACTAGCTTAAGGATATGTAGGAAATCCCAACAGATCTGGAGCTCTCCAGGTTCATCAAAGCTGCCGGTGTGCACAAAGAGAATGGCGCATGTGTATTAAAGGGAGGACAGAACACACCACATTATCTACACCTCCAGCTGCAAACAAGAAATCCCTCCCTTTTCGTTCTTCCCAGGGCTGCCATCCCACACAAAGTTACCAGGGGTACCAGAATGAACCCAGGAAAACTTATTCCTGAATTTTAAAAATTGAGAAGTGCTGTTAAGCATCCAGCAAGGAAGCAACCATCTTTCCTGTTTGAATAAGCACATCATTTAAAAACGCCGCAGGGATATGAATAAAAAGAATCCTGATTGCCAATTTCTCTATTTCTCCCCCCCCCTTCCCCTTAAAGAGAACATGAATACAGGAAAGAAGCAATTACAATTAATTTCGTGACGAATGAGTTATCTTCACTTTCTCCAGCACATAATAGAAACCAGAGTGAAGCTGGAGAAGCAATCCACAGATGCTCACCTCCTGGGCTGGGAGCCTGAAGGCTGGCCCGCTTCCTCAGTGGGGAGCCGCTCTTGGGGGGACCGACACCAGAGGACATTTTGCTCGCTCCCGATGCTCCGCAGAAGTCTTGCAACCGGTGTTGCTGCAGCCACCGTGCTCCAAAAGAAGGCGGAGACAGTGTCGGGTTCGCCCCCTGCTATTGATTGATGGAGGCGCGTGGGAAAGACATAGGAACCCACGCAGAGCCGGGATGGATCGAGGGGTCTCTCTCTCTCTCTACACCCCCCTCCCAATTCGCCGGTTTGACGTTCCTTATATACTTAACAGAGCAATAGAGCTTTTCATGCACTGATGGCGTCGCTCGGCGGAGCTTTCGGTGGTAGGCTTTGTAAGACCCTCCCACCTTCCACTGCTCCCTGCAGCTGAACAAGAGCATGATACTGCAGTCTCAAGCGGGGGGGGGGGACACGACGGGGGACGGACACAAATACTTATAAGATCATAACAGCCAGTCCTAGTCCCCTAATTGCTTTCACTAATATTCTCCCTCCCACTTTTGCTTAGGCACCGCAGACAAGATGCTGTAAATTTCCAAACCCAGGAACTCTGGATGTCATCAATCCAGCGCCAAAAAAAAAAAAAGAGGTGTTCTTGCGACCTTTGGCGCATCAGGGTGGCAGCCTTTATCCTCCACGGTCAATGGAATGATGGCTCAACATGCTGGAAGAAGCCAGCTTTACAGGCTAGTAAGAGCCTGGCTTGTTTAACCTCATTCACATCGCAGACAGAATCATTAACCAAGTGGCTGGGTTCCTACAACTCCGTTCACTAGTGGACTAGTTTAGTCGCCCTGTTGGGTGACACCCCTCCCCCCAACCAATTCGGAGCAATTTCTTGCTCATAAATCGCGCTAAAACATTAAAGCCACGAATCGACCCATAATTCGACAGAATAGGGCTAAGCAAACCGGTTTAAGGCGGCGTCTCCTGATTTAAAGAAAGCGGGAAACGGTTCAAATTGCACTTCGGTTGCCTCCATGACGTTGAAAAGGCGTGCGTGGATTACCCCCCCCACCCCCCGCCGCTCTAGCCGATGCCGTGATAATTTAAGCTGTAAAAAAGCAATGGCTTTTAAATGCAAAAGTTGCGCTTTGCCCCATCAGCTTTTTGAAGCCTTTCTTTCAACCGGAAGCGGCCTACTTGGTGACGCGCTAGCAGCCTGGGAGTCAGGGCCAGCGCTTGGGGGCGGGGAACAAGTCAGAAAGGGCTTCTCCGACCGAGGCCCCGTCTCCCTGCCGGGAAAGCGCCCGCGGGCACCCTAGGCCATAATCGGACATTGGAGCGGAATTCGAAAAGGCCGGTTCTTCCCGCTCGGCCCCGGTTTCCCGGCGCCTTGGCTGGAGATGGCCGGCGCGCAGACGCTCCGCCTACGGCAAGGGAGGCGGAGACTTTGCAAGCGGGGTGCGAATCCAAGCTGAGCCTCCTCCGGGGGGGGGGGGGACGGCGCGAGGCCGCTGCACCCCGGGGGAATAATGTGCCTTCTTAGGGAAGAAAGTTATCTCCCGGCGGGAGCGAGAAGGCGGGGCAGGGGGGAAGGGAAGCCAGCTGTAATCTGAGAAATGGCGCCCGGAGAGGCTGCTGCTGCTGTTATCGCTTGCATGGCCTTCCAAGTCAATATTTGTTTTCCCGCAAACCGGGATCACAAGCGACGTTTTAAAATAATGGTCGTCGCCTGCTCCTGACTCTTAAATAAATGATTTAACGCGGCTCTCCCGGCCTTGGTTTCAAAGAAACTGAGCTACCAATAAAAAGGAGAATATTTGTAGTTCAGGATTGACATGAGGGGGTCCTTGGGTTTGTTTTCTTGCAGACGTTTCATTACCAAACTAGGTAACATCATCAGTGCTAGCTCAAAGTGAGCTACGCTAACGAGGGTGGGGGGTGGGAACCCAGAAATAAAGTCCTTTTTGCCCGCTGCGTCCAATTTCCACACTCGGCCACTTTCCGTCTTGCCGAACGACTTCCTAAACTTTCACCGGCTTAAAGCGGCCTCCGGGTTGCTTCTAAAAGAGAACCTCGCCGGCGTTGTTGGCGCCTCGGAAACTCCGAGGACGGTGGACTCCTCCCCGCTGATGGGATAGGCCAAAAGAAAGAGCTGAGAACTTTCCAACCGAGGATGCGCGCAGCGTGGCTCAAAAAGAGAGCAAGGCTGGTGCCTCCCGAAGGGTTTAATGATCGTCAGCGCCTGTAATACCCCGAGCGGCAGTTAGGAGAGGTGGAAGGTGAAGAAACCAGATCGAGGTAGTAGCTGGAGGAAGGCGCTTGGGCGAAGGAAAATAAGTGACGGGGGAGGAAAAGAGAAAGGAGCTAGTCCGGAACTTACTTTGTTTCAAAACAGCGAAGGGTCTTCCCTACCTGAAGCCATCCTACTGCTGGCTGAGAGGTCCAGTAAGTGAAGGCCCAGCTGCTTTCCCAGCTAGCAAGGAAATCGGGCAGAGGGCAGCCCCTCCGGCGCCAGGCGAGGCTGAGCGGGTGGGTTGCACAAGCACTTCCTGGTCCAAGGGTCCACAGCTCGGCTCAGCACAGCTGGGTGGTTTTGGCTGGAAGATGTGATCCCAGCCTGGCTGCTGTGTTGTCAGCACTGATGGGCCCTCCTCTCTCCTCCCTGGCCGGGTCCGGAATAGCCCGTGCTGACCGCTAAGCGGGGGAAAAAAAAAACAGCTGTTCCTGGAGCGAAGAGGAAGCCGGTCTTCGGCGTGGGCAGCCGGGGCTGCCTCGCGAAATTAAATCGCGGCGGTCAGGTTGGGAGTTCAGGAGGCTCCGCGCAGTGGTGGAAGCGAACCGGGTCAGCCGTTAAGGTTGCCCGAAGCACAGCACCATCTTGCGGCAAAAATGGAAAAAAATAGCAATTACGAAAGGAAAAACGTCCGGACGGACATGCTCAACAAATTCATGAGAAATTATTTGGTGTTCTCTGAGGACCTACCCTGATGACAGATGTTTCTAATATTTAAAGTGTGGAGAAAGAAGACGCGGGGTCTTACAGTCAGTCCTTTCTTTTCAATCCTAAATACAAATCAGTGGGATAGGAATGAGAACAAGATCACTGCAATGTCTTTGAAGGCCCAGTACTTTAAGACATAGGAGAATGACCTTTGAGCCTAAAAACTACATCACACCAGAATAATGACAAAAGTGGTCCTCAAAATAACCAGCTGCAATGAAATGGCACTGCAAATAAATTATTAATGGTTTAAAATGTAAATTAATGTTAAGACGTTGCACAGCAAGTGAGAGAGAATAGTTGTTGGATCCTGATGGCAATAAATTATTCATTTTATTTTTAATCATGAGGCAGCCCTGTATAAATATTGTATCGGCAATAATTCAAAGATTGGTTGTTTACTTCTAGCCACATCAGTAGTTTTCCAACTCACAGGATTGATAATCTTATCAGGATTAACCTTTGGTTCATTTTTTTTCCATTCTACAACTGCCCTGTGGAAATAGCTGTATAGTGCTACCTATGCAACCAAGCAAAGCTTGTGGGGATGAAGTTGGAGTAGATTGTACTTTGCAGTTATGCCCAGATCTCTTCTCATTTTAATATTAAAGAATTACAAAGCTATTTCTTTCTGGACCAGCTGAAGTTTCTGGGTGGTCTTCAAAGGCAGCCCCAAGTAGAGCACATTGCAGTAGTCCACTGAGAGGTGTGATGACTAACAAAGAGCAGTGGTTCCCAGGTTCAGGAACAGGAACTACTGGTGACCAGATGGAGTTTTGCAAAGGACTTCATGGCTGCAGCTGCCAACTGCTTTTCAACAGGAACCATGAGAACCCAAAAGGAACTCCAAATTGCATGCCAAGTCTGAGGAGGCATTTCCTCAAACCAAAAATGGAAACTTCCACTTTCTGGGTAAGTCCACCCCCATCCCCCAAACCCACATCCTCTGAGTCTTGCCTGGATTGAAGACTGTTCTTTCCTATCCAAGCAGCCAAAGCCTCCAGGCATTAAACACAGAACGTTGGCAGTATTACTTGAACAGCCAGGGCAGAGAAATAAAATTTAGTATCATCTGTCACCAGCTGTGCCCAAGTGATTTTTCACCTGGCCAAATGATTTCACTCTGTTCATTAAAAGCAGGTGGGGGGAGGGAATGGAACCCTATGGCACCTCTGGGAGCAAGGTTTAGGATTGGTGCTCACCTCCCACCAATACATTTGGAACCAATCCCAGAGAAAAGAGGAGCACTTTTGTTGCCACCGCTTCCAACTGCCAACTTTTTGAACTGGTCCAGGTATACTAAGGCTGATGTTATTGAAAGCTGCTGAGAAATCAAGGAGGACTCAAATTAACATACAACCTCCATACTGTACTCTCCATTGGTCATCATCAGAGTCCCTTGGGAGTTGGGCGGCATACAAATTTAATAAATAAAAAATAATAACAAGTGAAACCACAGCAGTCTTGATATTATGACCAAGACTGAATCCACACTGGAAGAGGTCTAGATAAGGTTCTTTGAAGTTTTGGTCTTCTTACAAGACTTTTCACCTGGATTTTTAAAAGCATCCTGACATTTAAGAAGGAAAACTTACCTTGTCCTTTAGTTTAATATCAGGGAAAACTTTACTTGATAATGTTCATTGACCAGCTTTACTATGTCATGTGATTTGTTTGTTTTGACATATTATCCCATTAGAAAGATGAATGCAGTTCATTATCATAGAAAGTTCTTTGATCCTGGCTTAAAAATTATGATTTGAAAATCTATTGTTTATGTGGATCTATAAACTCGGTCATTACATCCAGCTGATATCAAATTCAGAGAAGAAGCGCAACTCAAAGATAGTGACTTTGACAAGCCAAATGTTAGCCATGATTTGGTACTGATTAGTCACGGACTCCTTCAGCTTGTGAATTCTGGAGGGGGAGTACTCAAACGCTCTTCTTCCAGCATTGTGCTTTGCTTGCTGATAAGTTCTGAAAATAGGAAGGCTTAGAAACGTCTAGGAGACCACATTAAGATTAGAGAGGATTGTGGGGGAGAAGAAGCTGAGTAATGCTGGCTGACAGCTGAAGAGCTATCCTGGCAAAAATTAAATAGGCAGTGCTAATAGCTACTGAAGATCAAATATTGAATTGTTGGTTTATATCCAAAATAAAGGTTGGCTTATAAACCTTAAATGGACCAAGCAATTTCCACCAATTAATAGAGTTCTGATGAGACTGGGACAAGATTCACTGAAGCAATTGAGGGCATGCCCTGGATAAAAGTGCTGAAGAGGACACCCAACTAAATGACCCTGTAGCTGGGATAAGAAGATCAAAGATTTACCTGCCAAAGAATTAAACAGCCTGTCACCTATTATCTCTTCAACCTGAGAGTGGATGAGACTGCCAATGACTTATATAAACTCTTTTCTTAGACCTAGTGTGGTAAATATGAGCAAAACCAAAAAAATGAGTACCCTAGGGACTCAGGATACAAATAACACGCTGTGCTCATATATGTTAGGAATGCATTCAAATTAAATCATATGTAAATATACATCATACTGTGTTAAAAATTGCTTAGAAAGTTTTTGAGACATTTGAAACAGGTCCAGAAAAAATGTGATATTTTTACTTTAGACTGTGTTAGGCTATCAGTTGGGAGGTGGGAAATTGTTCACTAGCAATGTTGAAGCAAAAGAAGCAGTTATGTTGAAGTTAAAAAGTAAAAGTGCTCGTTTACTTTGATAAGGTTTGGCTGATACTCCATCTGCTTATTTTCGTCTTACAAGGTTGAATGAAAAGAGAAAACACTGTAGTCTTGTCCTATCCCAATCAGATCCTGACCACTTGTCCCTGATGACAATATTCATATATATTGGGATTTATTGTAATAGTAAGGTTGGAAGGTTGGTCTGAAATGAGGAAAGTATAGGATGGTAATTATTTTTATTACATCTATATCTTAGGAGGTCACAATCAGGACATTTCCATGATTTCTGGACAGTTTTCTTAGCAACAGTATAGAAGGGGCTTATCTCAGCCTCCTGGATTTTTTTATTTCCCAATTTTGCCTGTGGCTTTAATATTTCCTAGTAATCTTTAAGCATTAACAGGATGTGACCTTGCTTAGCATCCTAAGAGGCTGCCACCTGCTGTAGGCCTGCTAAAGATACTTGTAGCTTATCAATAAACGTTCCATTGATCACCAATACTGTGCAGCGTGAAGTAAAACTCTTCAGTTGAAACTCAGCTCTATTGAAGATTTTATAGTTGTGTTCAAACTCCCTGTTACAATTCTGAAAATCCCTACTAATTTCCATCCAAGTACTAACCAGGCCTGAGCTACTTAGCCTCCAAGACCTGACAAGGTGCTGCCACTCACTGAAGCAAAGAAATAATACTGACATAATTAAAGAAAGTGACAAAATAAGAGCTGCTATCAGCAAGCTGGAACAGAAAGCTCCAACTTCATATTCGATTGGCCCAGTCCTGAGAAATACCAGAAGGAAGAACATAGTCTGAAAAGGGAGTTTCTTGCAAAAATGCATTACCCAGTCTATATGGATGCATCTCAGGAGTCTTAAGCGGGTATCTTCTCTCAACCACCTAAAATACATAAATTAGATGTAACAAGGAAAGGAAATCTTCTAAACAACATAGCATTCAATGGGCAAACGTTGTTAGTTGAATAGAATACAAATAAAAACTTTCCCACTTTCTGTTGTACATTTAATCAAGAGGAAAAAATATTTGGAATATGCTGTGCTTGAAAAGAAGATTCACAACCCAATTCCAGACATTCCAAGGCTAAAATGACAGATAAGGAGAAGTAACATCTGCTGATGCATTCTTATCCTTCAATCTGCAAAAGAATTGCTCAAGTCTGGTGTATTACTCTGGATCCAATTAATGAGTCCAAATGCCTCATACACACTTTTGGGAAGGATTGTAGAAGTTGATCATGTTAGGTGATCAAAAATCATGTTCTGTGTTACAATCATTGCTTACAAGGTATGATTACCAGTTTTATACATGCAGATTCTGGGATGGCCAGTCATTGTTGATCCTGGAGATAATAATAGCCTGGTTCTGGTCACCCCAGATTCAGCCATTTCTCCCCCAATGATAGGATTTAGATTGGCTTTCAAGTGAGCTTTCAATCCTAAATGGTCTGATCAAGATCACTACTGGATGTTCCTGTCCAGAGAATTCCCACACACTGCCCTAGGAAACAATGGATACCCTTTGTTTGGGCAATTATAGGGCATTTTTGCACCATTACTATTTTCATTACCCCAAACTTCAGAAGTAATTGAAACGTAATCAACATGGGTTAACATTGCTAACCTGTAATTCTGAGAACAAGGAAAGAAAATTACCATCTTGCTTCAAGCTACTGCAGATTTGAAAATTCCTTAAATCCACTATGGATTTTCTTTCCACTAGGGAAAGAAAAATATATATAGTAGCTGAGCATTGTATTCCAGTCATTCGATTCCCTTAATTTCATCCCTACTTCTTTTGTCCCTGACAAGATTTGAAGTTGGGAAAGGAGGAAAAAGGGTGGAACTAGGGTCTTAACCACCACAAAACAGAACAGCATCATGATTTTAAGCTTCGGTAGCTGCAACTGAGCCAGATATAACCCAGTTCCAATATAGCTGCTGATATGGTGATAACAGGAGAGGTTTGGTCTGAAGCTTTCTTCCGAATTCTTCTCCAGAATCCTTTTGTGGAAGAGCTGTCAGATTGGAGCATTTGGTTACACTCACCTGTTTCTCAGACCAAATACATCAATATTCTGCATTTGGTATAGAATATTTTTTACTTCCAGATGGAATTACCAAACACGACTACTATGGATGTTATGAAACTGAGGCATTGGATCCATATGGAAAATTTGTTCCAATGTTGGAAGAAATTATTTGGAAGTACACTTATTTTTAAAAATGTGGCACTGCCACTGCTGCCCAAAGGCATCATAATACCTAACATTGGTTTATTAGCTCCTAGCCCTAAAATCTCTTGAGATACATTGATGATTACCTTTATGCTCTAACCCTAACCCTAACCCCATCAGAATTTCAATCTTTCTAATCTGAGCCAAAATCAAGCTATACAAAATATTCAAATATTCAATCTATAGCGTGATATGCCTTTATGTTTCTCTCTCTTCCTCCAGAATTAACTACTAGCCAGAGCTGACAACCCCAAACTCCATGATATGAAGATATCCCATAAGAGGAATTCTTTCATAATGTTCTTTACTGAGATTTATATGAAACCAGGCAGGCTGCAAACTGCTGAATTAATTATGTTTGGAAGAGTTAGCGGTAAAAGGAAACCAGGCCATCAAATAACATGGTGGCTGGACACCATCAAAGCTGACACTAGCCAGAGCATTAAAAAAAAACCAAAAGTAGGGCAAGTGTTACATACGGAGGTACGTAGCCAGAATTTGCATATGCCTCCCTGATTGGTTGATCAGACGGCAGGAAATATAAACCGTTGTCAGTGGTCGGCAAGCCTGCCAGAGCTCTTTAAATAGAGTGCTCCGGCAGCCTTCCGGCAGTCCGTATTGCAATCGGCTAGGAGAATAAAAGTGCTGAACTGTTTCCTGCGTCTGCCTCCTCCTTTTGCGCCCACATCTAACACTGGCGACGAGGATGGGATCTTGAAGGAGGACAAGGAGAACAAAGGCACCTTGTGGTATCCACGGCCATTTTTTTTGAAGCAAGGTTCACCCTGCTCCGGCCAATCTGAGGATGGCTACCCAAACCTCTCCAGCACCAGCAATCTTCGACCCAAAGACAGAAGAATGGCACACCTACATGAGCCGATTCCGCATGTTCCTGGAAGCCAACAATTTCCAGGACTTACCCAACAATCGGAAGAGAGCCCTGTTCCTCACATACTGTTGAACCAAAATCTACAAGATGGCACAGACCCTTGTAGCACCAGCAGACATCGAATCCATCTCGTAGATGACCTGCAGACCACCCTGAAAGAATAGTATGCCTCGACCGCCACCCCGATGGTAAGCCGCAACGAATTTTACCATCGCCACCAAAGAGAAGGGGAAACAATTAATGACTTCATAGCTAAAGTAAGAGAAATCGCAACCAAGTGTAAATTTATAAACCCCAAAGAAATGATGCGGGACCGGATCATTTTAGGGATGAAGGACCTCACATTACAAAAAAAGCTACTAGTCCGGCGAAGGGTCACTTGTTCTGACCCAGCGTACTGACAAAGTAACACAGCACAAACAGCGTCTGTACAAACCTTGTTTTAATAGTGACAGCTACTAATTGTCTTACTTAGCAGTTGTTCTAAATGCAAATAAAGTGTAAACCAGTCTTTTCTGTGCAACAGCTGTTAATTAATCTCCTTAACAGTCGGCAATAGTCCAAGCAAAAGATGACAAGTTCATCACAAGTCTGATGAAGAGTCTTTCAGATAACAGCAGATAACCCACACGACTCTTACTGTTTTTTGGCAAAACGCCCAGGAACAATTTGCAGGCAACTTTGACAATTTCAAATGGGAGCAGAACAGAGGTTTGAATTCAAAGACAAGGACTTGAAATGAACGAAGTTGTTTCCTGCAAATTCCTCAGTCGTTTTCCTCACTTAAATAGGCTATGGGAGTGGCCAATTATCCCCAAGCCTTACTCCCGAGTAGTCCTCCTCCTCAGGAGCCATTCCTGCCTTTTGGCAGCTCTGCGCACGCGCGCATTGAGAACAGGCTCCTCTTCTTCTTCACTCATGGCAGCCTTTGGAGGTTCTGAAGGCCCTGGCTGAATCCCTGCCTCTGGCACCAAGCCTTCTCCAGCCTCCTCGCTGTCCAACTCTGGTACCAGCTGCACAGGCCACTGGCGAATCACAATACCAGCCTCCTCGCTGTCCGGCTCTGCCGCCAGCTGCATAGGCTGCTGGCGGACCACAACATCACTTTCAAAGATGCAGTGGAAGAAGCAAGAGCAGCAGAGTCCTCGGACAACTCTACAGCCGATCTCAAGAGAACAAGTGGAATCCATCATACCCACCAGGAGCCCAATTGGATGACCGAGGTCCCAGAGTACGAAGACGAGTCAGAGGAGGAGGAAGCCATACACTGCGTTCACCCTGAGAAAAGGGTAAGTCCCAGGGACTATGAATTCAGGCAAGCCCGCTGTTCGGGTTGCCTAGGGGGCCATGCCAGAGCGGCTTGTCGTTTTAAAGATGCCATCTGCCGCTGGTGCCAGAAAAAACGCCACATCGCTGAGGCCTGCAGAGCCACACAACCCGCCCCCTACCAACCCGCCCCTTATCAACCCAAACCACCCATGGGACCAGGAAGACAAGGGCAGAACAGACCAGGGGGCCAAAGAACCAAGCGCAGAGATGACCATTATCCAGACAGCCGAGGAATTTATCGCACGGTTGTGGGTCACTCGGATGCTGGCGAAGGTGACAAGTTCCACATCACAGTTCCCATCGAGGGGACACCATGCAAAATGGAGCTAGACACCGGATCCGTGTTCACAATTATGTCCTGGGAGGTATCCTGCAACGAATCCAGCCGTCGGCTTCAAAAGATCAACTCAAGCCGCAACGGATTCGACTCAACGATTTCCAGGAAAACCCCATCCGAGTTTTGGGCTGGGCAGAAGTTCGTATACACTTTAAAGACTTCTCCGGAAAGCTACCCCTGACCGTCATCGCGGGGGACCGACCCACACTGCTAGGCATGGCTCAAACCACTGGGAATAGGCATCACTGGCCTGAACCAAGTCAAAGAAGACGAACTGGACCAACTGCTGGCCAATTTCTGGGACGTGTTCGACGGGAGCCTAGGTAAATATACGGGCAAACCCATATCAGTCAACCTAGACCCCAACGTCACCCCCATCTGGCTAAAGCCTTGGAGGGTTCCTTTTGCTCTTTGGCCCAAGGTAGACGAGCAACTGGATAAGCTTATTGCCCAAGGAATCTTAGAGCCAGTTAATCATGCCACGTGGGAGACACCCATAGTCACCCCAATGAAGCCAGATGGGTCCATTCGCGTCTGTGCAGACTACAAATACACCATCAATAAAGCACTGCAACAAAGCGCATACCCAGTGCCAGTGGTGCAACATCTGCTGCATTCATTGGGAAATGGACAGATATTTGCTAAATTGGACTTGGCCCAGGCATACCAACAATTACCAGTGGACAAAGCCACCACGGAAGCCCAAACCATTGTGACTCATAGGGGGGCATTCAAATGCAAACGCCTACAATTTGGAGTAAGCATTGCCCCGGGGCTATTCCAGAGCATGATGGAACACCTCCTTCAGGGTCTCCCGGGGGTAGTCCCTTATTTCGATGACGTCCTCATCTCGGGAGACTCCAAAGAACAACTAATGGGCCAATTAAAAGAAACCCTTGGGCGTTTCCAAAAAAGGGGACTCAAAGTAAAGAAAGAAAAATGTAAAATCGGCGTAAAAGAGGTCAAATTCCTAGGTTTCCTCATTGATGGGTCGGGCATCCACCCCACAGACAGTAAAGTAAGAGCAATAAAAGCAGCCCCAACCCCAACAAATAAAAAAGAACTGCAAGCTTTCTTGGGATTGCTAAATTTTTACAGTGTTTTTTTAAAACAGAAGGCGACCATTGTTTAGCCACTACACAGACTATTGGGGAAGGTGACCACCTGGACATGGGGACAGAGAGAAGAAAAAGTATTTACCGCCATAAAAGATCTACTATCGTCCAATAGCGTTCTCATTCAGTACAATGAGACCCTTCCCTTATTACTGACATGCGACGCATCCCCTTTTGGAATCAGAGCAGTCCTAAGTCACCGATTGCCAAGTGGAGCGGAAGCACCGATTGCTTATTATTCAAAGACATTGTCACCAGCTGAACAGAACTACAGCCAGCTGGACAAGGAAGCCCTGGCAGCAGTAGCCAGTATTAAACGCTTCCATGAATATCTATATGGGCGGAAATTCGAGCTTATCACTGATCATAAGCCATTACTGGGGCTCCTTGCGGGGAACCAACAGACACCAAACTACATGTCCCCCAGAATGACAAGATGGTCCATCTTCTTGACAGCATACGATTACACATTAATTCACCAACCTGGGAAAAGCATCAGCCATGCAGACGCCCTCAGCAGATGCCCCACACCTGAATACGTGGGGGACCCCGCACCTGTGGCCCAAATCCTGTTAATAGACATTGACAAGTCCAGCCCAGTCACCTCACTTGAGATAGTAGAACATACCAGAAAAGACAAGGTATTATCCCAAGTAATCAACTGGGTGTTAAGAGGGTGGCAACAGGAACGGTCGGGGGACGAATACAAAGGGTTCCAAAACAAACAGCTGGAACTGTCAGAGCTAAAGGGATGTTTACTGTAGGGAGAGAGGGTTGTAGTACCCCAAAGCTTGAGGAGACAAGTACTAGAGACACTACATTTGGGGCACCCAGGCATAGTCCGCATGAAGGCGCTGGCCAGGAGTTACATCTGGTGGCCCAATCTAGACCAGGACATCACCGAGTGGGTGGCGACCTGCATGCCGTGCCAAGAGATGCGACCGGCTCCTCCCCGGACACCAACCCTGGAGTGGGAAAGACCCAAGGGCCCGTGATCCCGACTGCATATCGACTTTGCGGGACCTATGGCAGGACAGTCATTCCTGATCGTCGTGGACATGTACTCCAAATGGCTGGAAGTCATGAGCATGTCCACAGTGACCACGGAAGCAACAATAAGGGCACTAAGAAGAATTTTCATGACACACGGCCTACCTGATGTTCTCGTCTCGGACAATGGACCCCAACTCACTGCAAAGCAGATGGAGTCTTTCCTGGCAGGCCTGGGCATAAGACATGCCCTCAGCTCACCATTCAGTCCAGCGAGCAATGGCCAAGTGGAAAGAATGGTGAGAATGACCAAAGAAACTCTCACCAGAATGGGCCCGGGAAACTGGCAAGAAAGAATAGACCAGTTCCTATTAGCCCAACACATCACGCCAAGTGCCGCGACCAACAGCAGAGCTACTAATGGGGAGGACGCTGAGATCCCAATTGGATAGGCTGAACCCCAACTATAACCCAGAGATGCCTTTGGACTCCAACAGGCCACTCAAGGCACTCACAATAGGGGACTTAGTATTCGCCCATAATTACGCGGGCAAGCCCAAATGGGTGAAAGCTAAAGTAATGGCTGTTACCGGGCCGAAATCATACCAGGTCGAGCTGGAAGACAGTCGAGTGTGGAGGAGGCACATTGACCAACTCCGCCAAAGACTGGGAGGATCAAGGCTACGGCAACCTGACGAAATGCCGATTCAAACAAACCAAGGACAGTCACAAGAAAGACTCGGGTCTCCGCCCCGACAAGCATACACAACCAGCGATCGAGAGAACGACGCGAGAAATCCGGCCCTGACTACAAATACACCAGATGCCCTACTCTCAACCCCAGAGGAGGAGCGCGAACACTTACCGAGAGGCGCTGGGGTCCAGCGAAGTCAACCAGGGCCGTGGGTGGAGCCACCAGGCCGGAGGCTACCATGCCCAACGGAGGGTTACAGTTGCTTCCATCGATAGATCCCGGAGTGGCAACAGGCATGTCCGCACCGAACAAAGTCCCAGGAACGACTGAATCACGCAGGCCCAGTAGGACTATTAAACGCCCCGCCTACCTGCGTGACTACATGACATGTATTAACACCCGATTGGACAGTTCTCAATCCAGGAGGGGAGGGGTGTTACATATGGAGGTACGTAGCCAGAATTTGCATATGCCTCCCTGATTGGTTGATCAGACGGCGGGAAATATAAACCACTGTCAGTGGTCGGCTAGCCTGCTGGAGCTCTTTAAATAGAGCACTCCGGCAGCCTGCCGGCAGTCCGTATTGCAATCAGCTAGGAGAATAAAAGTGCTGAACTGTTTCCTGCGTCTGCCTCCTCCTTTCGTGCCCACATCTAACAGCAAGTTTGGAAGATGGGGAGAGACTCGTCCCATAGAATCACCAAGAGTCAGACATGACTGAATGGATAACATCATCACAAAGATAGCAAGAATATACTATGTTTCAGCTTCCTTTAACTAAGATAAATGCAAGAATTTCTCACTCTGCCAGGAAAATATTGTCCTAAAATATTCTCACAGAAATAGAATGGCTAGGGAAATTATAGAACATGCAATACTGTTATTAACCTATCAATGATTCAAATGAAAGAAAATACTAAATTCCTCTCAAGTTGAACTTAACTCCTGGTTGAGCATACACAGATATGATTGCCCTTGTTTTGTTCCAGAATGTGTTTTCAACTTATTGGTCTGACATAAAGTCTGATATTTCCTGTTACTCTCCCACTCAGCTAGCTAGTTTTGTCTCTGCTTGATCTTTTTTTGATAGATCAGCCAACCTTGAGTTACAACATAAGGAAAGGTTTGCACCAATGCCATGTCACAGGCAATTCAGTGCGGAATTTGTGTCCAAAACAGACTTGTTCTTAAAAATGCTTGCGATTTTTACTGAGAAAGTTAAATATTTTTTTACTTTTTACATTTATAGGCCACCCTTAACCAATTGCAACTTCCAATCAGTCTTCTGGGGGTTATCTTTCAAAGGTAAAATATTTATGGGATCTCTTATTTTTCACATCTCTCTATTCTTTTATTTGTGATATTGTTGTTGCTCCAAATTGTTCCCCATTCACTCCCCACCCTCAATTCTGTCCTTAGTCCATGATGGGAGCGTTACCAAAATCAGAAGCTGCTAGGGAAGCTCCGTAGGCTGTCAAGTTTCATTGTAAGGATTAAAAATATATTCTGGGCAATTGCTTTGCAAAATCGCTTTAATCCTTGGCCAGAGAATGGAGTATTTTTAGAAAGCTAAGCATAGGGAATGTCTTGTAGCCCTTTTGAAAGCATGATGACATGATACCTCCATAGTGAAAGAAGAAGCCACAGAAGCCCATATTGATATATTTATAGTAACTGGGATATTCATCTATTATTTTTTAAAAAATAAGGAAACATTGGTTGCTCAGGAAGGGACTGGGCGGAAGAGAATCTTGGACACAACTCACAGTGCTTGAAAATGTATCACAGAAGTAGCCTTATTTGGAAAGCCTTGTTCTGTAGGCCAAGCAATGCTATTCTAGATCCCTCACCTGACAACATTACTCAACCTTTAATCCAGTGTTTTTGCATTTGTAGGTAGGGAAGAGTTTTGCAGAGATGAGTCATCTCTATTTTTTCCAACAGAGAATACTATATTACTTACACAACAACACAAACAGTTCAGTTATGAATCTGACCACCACTCATTCTGCTTTCTCTCTGTTTATTAGTTCATACCATGTATTTCATAGCTTAACACATTCTTCCAGTTCAAATTTGCTGCCTTCTTTCTCTCTTTAGCAATCTGATGAAGTAAATTGTTGTTTGCATTTTAAAGACTTTGATATTGAAGTATTAATATTCACAAGCCCATTTTGTGGTTTGTAGTTGAAACAGACTCTGAATCAAGTCATCTCAAGATTGCCACAGTGGGATTAGAGCTGCCTTGAGTGCTGAGAAATTGAATCATTTATTAACTGGTTTAGCCTTTTATAGTAACAGCCGTGATCCTCTGAGAAATTCTACATAGTTTTTGTTTGCTTACATTAGGTAAATTAATCCACATTACACAAAAAAACTTCTTCTGAATGCAGAACATGTAAATAAGGCTGCCATAATATCCCCTGGATATCCCACTCCTCTCTCCATTATCCAGCAATTTAGAAATCTTGGCTGACAAGTGCCAGCAGCTCTACCCAACAACTGAGGACAAACTCAGCTACTGCTTGTTTTGCCAAGTGTCAGGGCAGTGATCAGGTGCCCAGGCAATTGGTTCTTTTGGCTCCAGAGGCAATGAGCACACCAGCGAATAAAGAAACTTTAAGCTTTATTATTAATTCAAGCAAACAGATTTAAAAGCATCGCATAAAAGGCATACATACCAAGCAAGGTGATACCCAAATCTCTTACAAGCTGCCAAGAGCTCCTTAATGAGGACAGCAGAGATATCTTAAGGGTGGCCAATTTCCATAGTACCCAGTGCTGGGTTTTGTGCAGAAGCTTCCAACAAACAACAACAACACCAAGTTTTTTATCGAAACCTGGCACCATGACTTCATGGCCCTGCTATGGTCATGAGACTATAAAACCTGATCTTGAGCGGATGACACATGACTGGGAATGGGAACCGAAAGTCTGAGATTTTTCATAGACTACAGCTATCTGGCCCCCAACGCCCACCCCTTTCTCTTTTATTTAGTAAACAAGAGTAAAAAACCCCAATAGGTTAGCTCAGAATGAGTTCTAAACTCCTAGACCAGTGGTTCTCAACCTTCCTAATGCCACGACCCCCGCCCTGCCGCCGCGACCCCCTCCCCGCACGTGATGTNATGCGCAGAGGGTAAAAGAACCCAAATGGTGGCGTCCGGGCGGGTGGGCAAAGTCTCCCGCTTCCGTCGCTACCGGCTGTCCGGCGACCCACAGGCACACCCGAACCGGGAGCATTTCACCCCTGCACGGTGGCACCAAGATGGTGGGCTAGCGCGCACTTAGGCGGCCCGTGTGAAAGGGTCGTTCGACCCCCATAGGGGTCGCGACCCACAGGTTGAGAACCGCTGTCCTAGACTTTTCTTAATAGGAAGGAGAAGGAGGAAGGGAGAATAGGAAAGAGAAATCAAAATATGTCATTAGCTCCTCAGAATAAAGAATGGTCTTCCACATTGCTACCACACTGTTTTCTCATCCAGTGCTGATGTAGAAGGTGTAGCAGCATCATTAAGTAACATGTGGCACAGGATTCCATTCATCCATCTTTGCTCCCTCTTTTGAACCAGCAGCAAGAGTGGCATTTGTCACCTATCCATCAATTCACTACTTTCCTTGTTCTGAATATATTTAGAGGACACCAGGATGGTAAAAAAAAAAAAACATGGGCATCAAATTCAAGAATGGCCTTATGAAATGTCACAACAGATAGTCTTAAGGAAAGGGGGGTGGAATTAGTCCCATTGCTCTTCTGTGTATGAACATTCCGGCACAGCAGGGATTTTTACATTGCCAGGAAATCATTTTAAATAGTGCAGCAATTTTTTTTTTAAAGATTCACAAAGTGATGTTGGGAATGTCACAAACATTGCCCAGTATATTTAAACAATTTAACCCTCCACATGGAAAGACAACAATGCTGGAAGTGCTGCATTTTCCCATACAATTGCAGTATGTACGCAGAATACAGTTGTGTAGCAAAAGTACAATTTGAGGGAAGCCATATTAAAGGACCATAAGAAAACCACAATTCTGTGCAAAATATTGTTTGTGCAAAAGACCTTGAGAAACTCTTTTTTTCTTGTTCCCATTGATTGGTTGATTGATTAGGCGCCATGAAGACGATGTCAACTCCTTAGCAACCATATAGATTTTCTCCATGACAATCTATCCTTAACCGGTCATTCAGGTTTTCCAACAGTGCACTTAATCACCACTGTAACTGAGTCCATCCATCCTGCTGCTAGTCATCTACTTTCCCAGCATTAGAAACTTCTCCACAGAGCTCAGTCTTGAAGAAAGCTTATCATGTGGTTGCTAAGAGTTGACACAGAGTTAATGGTGCAAAATCTTCTTTCATTTGTCATCATTATGACCTACATGTCAAAATTCGAATAACAAAAGTTGTGCACAGCATTCCAGTTGCAAATCTGGGAAGTAAGTGTGTATGTGTGTTCATATACAAATTTGGATGGGACGAATTTCTTATCCATTCCTGATCGGAACAACGCTGCATGTGCTAACCACTATCCCATGTAAAAGGAAGATTCTTCCTTTGGAAGATGTGAAGCAAAACTGCAGGTGTGGTTATTCTTATCCTTGCAACAATCAGAGGCCCAGCATTTGCAGAGCTTCAGTCTTTATCTCCCAGTGCTTCACAAGCAAAAATATTTTTCCTTCTCAGGAAAACCCTGATGCTGTTGGCTCATCTGCTCTCACTCCGTGACCTTTCTGAGTGCCATGAGGCAGCAATTCCCAACTTTGGTTGTGTTTACCCTGCACAATACCATGGTATGATAATCAGTAGTCCATTGAATAAACAATAACTGGTGGGGTTCGTACCATATGTAACAATACAAACAAACCACATTATTGCTTACTGTGTGGTATGAAACCAACTGTTGGCTACTTTTGTTGTCCTTTGAGAAAAGCTAAAATTATCATTTCCATTGTTTAGGGAGGCTGCCTGGAACTAATTTTATCAAGGCTTAGTTATGGAAGAGGCTCAGCAGAGGGTAGCATTTGGCTTAGTCAGACCTAGTTAGTGTCTGAATCAGAGACCACCAGGGAATTCCAAGGATGTTGGCTAGCTGGAAAGTTTTAAAAGAATCTCAAAAGAAAACCAGGACTAACCAGTCCTGGATTATTATTGCCTAAGGATATCATATCAGCAGATATGTGCTGATATGATCACTGGGAATCAAGCTTGCCTTGAGGGCATCTTAACCATTTCTTTAGTCATGGAACAAAGGAGTTAAGAATAAAGTAGCAGCTATGGCTGTATGTACTCTGCCCTATGTAGGGCAGTAAAGAAATATCAGTCCAGTCAAACTTTCAGCACATCAACAGATTGAACCAAAGTTTCCATAGAGATGGACAAGTTTATAACTGCTGCAACTAATGTTTAATAGCGACACAAAACAAGCATTTTATTTATATCAGGCAAGTCTGTTGTCACCATATCCTCAGACTTCATTAGACAAAGGTTACCTGGGACAGCAGAGTGTTAGCAAGGCGCTGAACCCCATCTATGTAGGGGAAACAAGGGGAGCAAGTGATATCATGTATATCACAACTTCATGTAGATGACTACTACAATGTGCATTGTTCATAGGGGTTTTCACTGATGCAAATTATATAATTTGTGTCATTTTGACTGATGAGATTATGATAGGATGATGATCTCAACCAGACATCTGTGATTCCCTTCCAAGGCATCTGCACAACTAATTGAAACCCAGATTCATTGTATGATAAGTAGCAGACAAGTGACTCTTTGAAAAAACAGCCACTACGGAGATAATATTGCTAAAGTGAGGGATGCCTTATATGGAAATGACATGGCAGCTAGAAAGGCTTAAGGCTAAATTAGATCTAGAACTTGAAAAGAAAATATAACCCTTTCCTTCCCTGTGACTCTATGATTCTTGGGAAAACCTTTTTTTAGCAATTGGCATGGGATATTTCATGCAAAGGCTACAGTATAGGTTCAAGGTCCCTAACATCTCCAGGTGCATCTGGAGAGCAGCCACTGCCAATCAATTTCACCAAAACTATAAAGATACTATAAAGCAGGGGTGGGTTCCAACTTACCTCACTGCCGGTTCGCTCCCTCCCGCACCGCGTGGGCGCGCCTCATGGGCGCGTGCGCGCAAAGCGTGCGCACACATGCGCAGTAATGAAAAATCCGAAATAAAAAAATAAAAAAGCCAAAAACAAGATGGCGACCACATGCACAGTGCCGGAACTTGGCTTCTGTGCATGCTCAGAAGGAAAAATAAAATTCAAAAAAAAAATTCAAAAAAAAAATTCAAAAAAATAAATAAAAAAAATGGCGGCGCCCACGGACAGGCACCGACCGAACCAGATCAGTGACATCATCGTGACGTCACCAGCGGGTTGCTACTGGTTCAGGAGAACCGGTCCGAACCGGGAGGAACCCATCCCTGCTATAAAGACATCATGCTTGTTTTGGCCCATAAATAATATAAAATTCTATCCAGATTTATTTATTTATTTTACTTAAAAGAAAGCATGATTTGGCTGAATTTTTTGTGAGGAGGAATTTCAGCAACCCCATGTATTGTACCAATACATAATGTCAAACTGAGGGCACCGAAGAGAAATATATCTGTAGTTGGTGCTCTCTGAGCTTGGTTGTTTTCTTGTAGACATTTCACTACCCAAACTAGGTAACATCATCAGTGATGTTATCATTATTGATATCTGTAGTTTTTGATCCCCATAAATTTTTGAGTGTTATCTCCATTTCTATTTTCTTTTCCAAGAAAATATAAATAAAAGGCAAACACCTTTTCATACAATAGCTCATGTGAAAACTGATCAGATAAATGCACTAAATGCTTTTTTTATCATCAGACTCTGATGATATTACCTACTAGCAGAGGATAATGCAGAGGTCTTCTATAGCTGGCTGGAGAGTTCTGGAAGTCCACAAGTCTTAAAGTTGCCAAGTTTGGGGACCCCTGGGATAATGTCTCACACAACCTGCTGAGAAATTAAGGAAGGCCTCCTCTAGGAAACCCTCCTCTGATCCAGAGAAGCACTGATCCCTCTAGAACTGCATCTCCCCCTCCATTTAAGAATTTGTTGTGGCAAAATGTAAGAATTGGTTGGAGGGTGGGAGGATTTGCTGAACAAAGATAACACTTTAAAGAGCTTAAGTGGCAGGATGGAGAGAAACGTAATCAGCCTGTGCAATTCTTCTTGCCAGCCTTTAAGGATTAAACTCACATATTACACATCTTTCGAATTATTTTGTTTCTCATAGAGAAGAACGTTGCAAGGAAGAAATCAGGGCAAATATGTTCCTTTGAGGAAAGGGGGAATTCCACCCTTTATCCCAGCCTACGCAGCCAGCTGATACAATTGGACACACTGAAATGCAAGACAGATTCATCCCAATTCAAAGTCCAATGTTTCTAGGATTAATGGTCATATTCCATTCCTATGCAAAGGACAAAGCAAACAAAAACCAAAAGCCCCCATCCTTATATCACTGTCTATCTCTTCTATGTTCATCTCAGAATCTTTGGGTAAGGTCATTTTTTTCACCCACGTCAGGATGACAGAATTGGGTCCTTGAGCCAGTCTGTTGAAAAGCTCCCAATGGCAACCTTCCCTGAAGATGTTCCTGCTGCTATCCTTATTCCAGCAGCAGGTGGAAGAGGAGGAGGAGGAGGAGGAGGAGGAGGAGACTCTGTCTAATGGAGTGTAAGAGATGCTGTCAGAACCTAGTACACTTCCTGACTATGTGGGAGAGATCAGCAACAGAATGTTGATAACTGCATCCAATTACACATGCTTTCACTGGTGTGGCCTACAGAATTCCCATGCAGCACCTGCTTGGGATAACTGCTGTTCAGTTATATAGGATTGCATGGGGATATTGGTGTATAATTTTGCTACAAACTGTTATCTTTAAGTATTAGAACACACCTTAATTGTCCTTTATTTAAGAGAACCAGGAGTACTTTTTGTCAGTAATGGTAGTGTCAAGTGTGAACCGCTTCTGATCCCTTTGAACATTTATCGCTATTCAACTTGCCAATGAACTGGGGGGAGGGAAGGGGGAGGAAGAATGCAGACGATCCAAGAATAGGCCATGTGAGCCAAGAACCCAACAAGGTCACTGCTGCAGGTGTCCGGCAAAGAAATGAACTGTTCTCAAAACAAAAGACTGATACTTAATTGGACAGTGTGACTTCTATGGGTGGGAGAAAGGGGAAACTAATGTTTAACTATGTAACATTGAGTGGGAAAACCTCAGAGCTGGTTTACTGCCAACCGTCAGAATAGAATAGAATAAGAATAAGAATAAGAATAGAATAGAATAGAATAGAATAGAATAGAATAGAATAGAATAGAATAGAATAGAATAGAATAGAATAGAATAGAATAGAATTTTATTGGCCAAGTGTGATTGGACACACAAGGAATTTGTCTTGGTGCATATGCTCTCAGTGTACATAAAAGAAAAGATACATTATCAAGAATCATAAGGTACAACACTTAATGATAGTCCGGGTACAAATAAGAAATCAAATCATATTAGGAACCAGTCAATGTAAATCGTAAGGATACAAGCAACAAAGTTACAGTCATAAAGTCATTTGTGGGAGGAGATGGGTGATGGGAACAATGACAAGATTAATAGTAGTGCAGACTTAGTAAACTATTTGACCGTGTTGTGGGAATTAGT
>QLTV01003654.1:2545250-2562463 GCA_003457575.1 Thermophis baileyi
ACTGTCCGGTATGATGGTATTGAATGGTGAGCTAAAGTCTACAAAGAGGACCCTTGTGTAGGTCTTTGGAGATTCAAGATGATGTAGGATGTAGTGCAGAGCCATATTAACAGCATCATCTGTTGATCTATTTGCTCGGTATGCAAATTGCAGGGGGTCTAACAGTGGATCCGTGATGGTTTTCAAGTGGGACAGCACTAGCCTTTCAAAGGTTTTCATAACTACAGATGTTAGAGCAACTGGTCTATAGTCGTTCAGTTCCTTGATGGTGGGCTTCTTCAGCCCTGGGATGGTAGTAGAGCGTTCAAAAGTAGGCACTCTCAGGCATTTGAAAATCCCAAAAGTAATTCTTCAGTGTCAAAGTGGTGTATCCAATAAAGTTTTATGGTTGACAGGTAAGCCCCTGGTTTGCATGAAGAGGAAGGGGGCTGCTAACAAATTCATACATTATATAACTCTCTATTCCATACTGCACAACTCCTCCATGTCAGTCTAAGTTCTTCTCTCCCCCCCCCCCCGCATTAATCTTGGACATCTTGGATTTTTATAATTGGATTTTGCAGGACATGTGATGAGATAAAAAGTCCTCAGAGCTATTGTAACAAAACTGGGTTACCCTTGAAGTGGGAGGGAGAAGGAGAGAAAAAGCACAGACAAATGCTTTGTCTTGATGCTACCTTCTTAACAGTCTTGGACCAATAATCTGTCAGCCTACCACTTCTAAGCACGGCATATCTAAGAAGCACCTTCTTTATCACTCTGGAGATAGAAATAGATGAGACCAACAATCTGAAGACCTGGAAAAAAAACAGAGGAATTGGAGGGGCCAAACAAAGTAGAAGAAGAAAGTGATATGGGTAGTGGAGCAAGTGCTGAAGACAAGGAACTTGCTAAGAGATCAAAGGAGTTGGAAAAGAAGCTTCAGGAAGATGGAGATAAAGAGGCAAAGACAGTTAAGCTACTCCTGTTAGGTAAGTGTAATGTAACAGGCCATTTACTTCTTCATTTTTTGTGGATACTAGCATCCTTACCTTGGATGGGATCAACAAGGGAAAGCTAGTGTAGAACTACTCTTCCTGCACATTTTCTAAATGCTGTCCATAAAGCGTTCTGCAGTAATGTACCAGTTGCTCAGTATCAGCAACAGCAGATCAGATGGGAAAATATTTAATTGTAGTTAGATGACCACAATAGAACTAAGGTTTGGGGGTGATTCTGATATAAACAAGAAATTCAAAAAATTAGAAACTTTGATTTTCTGTTTCCTGAGGCAAATTTGTATCAATGGCAGAAGATAGAACAGTGGGACAAATAACTGCAGTCCATTGGTTACAATGAGAGGTCACACAGATCCATTCACACAGGTCAGAGGCACCGTGGCTGTTAGAAAAGATTAAGTATTTCCAAGAAGGATAATGGAGTGCTAAGAAGTGAGGAAAGACATAGCTTATGTTTCAGAATCAGTAAAATTCTCCCTTGTGCTGAAATATTTTCCATGATTAAAAATAATGGTAAATTTTAGTCAACTTCCCAAAAATCTTTGGGAAGGAAGGAAGGGAAGGGAAGGGAAGGGAAGGGAAGGGAAGGGAAGGGAAGGGAAGGAGGGAGGGAGGGAGGGAGGAAGGATTTCTCGTGAAGTAGTTTCCTATACAATTGGCTCTTCTCAAATGTGTGGTGAAGTTGCTATGTAACCATTGTTAAACTTAATTTTTGCCGTATGAAGGAGGCACTGGCAAACCACTTCCCAAAAAAATTACCAAGAAAACTGCAGGACCTTGACCAGGCAGTCATTAGGAGTCAAAAATTTACTAAAAGACACACAGACACACACAACAACCCCCCCCTAATTTTACCAGCAATCCACAAGCATGGGGCATTGAAAATGCATTGATATTAAATATAAATGATTTATTATAAATTATAAATGATTTATTAAATTTATAGGCTGCCCAACTGCTAGCAACTCTGGTTGATTTACTATTGTTGAAAATATTTAAGGATAAAAAAATATAGAAGAAAAACCAGAAAAAGCAGGACAAGACAGAAAAACAATAGTGGCAAAGAAAACAAGCCCAGAGAGGAATGGAAAGGAAGAAAGCAGCATCAGATCCTCACCAAATGCCTGAGGAAAGAGCCAGATCCTTAGCACTCTTCAAAATACCAGTAGGGTGGGTCCCATTTGAATTTTGAGGAATCTTATTCCAGAAGGTGGGCGCTGCTACAGAGAAGGTGTGCTTCTGAGTTCAGACAAATGGCTATTTAATTGATGGAATTCAGAGTGCACACATCCTGCTAAATCAAACTGGCCAGATAGATACTATGGGAGGCAAAGAGACCCCCAGGTAACCAGGTAACCTATGACATAGAGAGCTTTTATAGGTGGCAACCGGCACTTTGAATTGCACATGGAAGTGAACTGGCAACTGGTGCAGTGAAGAGGAGGTATTCCATAGGCATACCAAGGCATGTCTGTCACTGCCTATATTGCTGGATTCTGGATCAGCTGAAGCTTACAGATGGCCTAGACTATGTTGCGGTGATCAAGCTATGAGGTGACCCAAGAATAAGTGACTGTCTGAAGGGCCCACTGATCTTGGAAAGGAAACAACTGGCACACCAGATGAAGTTGGACAAAAGCCTTTCTGGCCATAACTGTCACCTGCTCACTGAGCAGGAGTTGTGAGTCCAGGAAGACTCCCAAAGTGTGTCACCCCTCCAAGGTCAAAGTTGGAATATCTGGGTGGTCCAAACATGCACAGTTACTTGGTCTGGGAAGGATTGAGTTGGAGATGGTTTCTTCCGATCCAGATCTGCACAGCCTTCAGGTAGTGGAACACAACCATGACAGCTTCACTTAGCTGGCCCAGAGTTGAAAGACCTAACTGGATGTCATCAGCATACTAATGATACTGATCCCTATATCTGTGGATGACCTCACCCAGAAGTTTCATATAAATGTTGAAAAGGAGGGGAGAGAAGCATGCAGCAACCCACAAATGAAGGACTTAGGGAACGATTTCTCCCTGTCCACCAACAGCAAGTGCAACCAGCCCAGGAGAAAGGAAGAGAACCACTGTAAAACAGTGCCCCTAACTATAGAACCAGCTTAAAAGGATTCTATGTTTAATGGGATTGAAAACCATCGAGAGATCAAGGAGCACAAAGATGGATGCACTACGACCATCACAGTTCTGCCACTGTTCATCAGCAACCAAAGCTGTCTCAGTACTAAATCCCAGTCTGGAACCTGACTGAAATGTTATCTGTTTCATCAGCTGCAGGCTGACTATCTTCTCAACAATCTTCACCACATTTTAAGATTTGGCTGCCCAGGTAGCCAGCTTTTAATTGTGCCTTCCTGGCTGTGCTCATCTCATTTGTCCTGTGAACCGTATCTAGCAACTTTGCATAGTATAACATCATTGGAAGCGCTATGGCCATAACAGCAGACATACCCTCAGTATCATCCATCTCTACTGGTGCACAATGAAAGACATGTAACAAATGTTCACTCAGCTTGACTGGAACATATGTCAGAGGTGAGGTGAGAATAACAACTGCAACTACAACTCTGACTACCAGCTATTCTGGGCAGTTTACAACATGTTGGATTTTACTTCCTGTATTATCAGTGCCCTAATCTATCTGCTGGAATGGATATGGTAGCCAGGAGTAACCAGAAGAAGATGCACCAGAATCCATCATCCTCTATCATCCTGAATGACTATAATACATAATGTCTTTGGACCATCCTTTCCACCTGATGGCTGCTTCAACCAAAGTGCAAGGATTTTGCTGGTCAGCAACTCAGGATTATAATGCTGCTGAGAGTGGAAAGGACACCTTGATGATACCTAAACAGGTGCTTAAACCTGAAGAATGCTTGGTGCTCTTCCCTCTGCTGACCTGTGCCTTGCAATAGCTGAAGACAGTTTCTTTCTTTTTTTTTGTTTCAAGTTTTTTATTTTGTTTTACATATATGTATCAATGCGTGAACAGTGTGGCACCTGGGTGTCATACATTCTAATACAAATAAAACTAATAGAATTAATCATAGTATTACATTCTACCAACTTATATATTTCTAATAATAATACAAATTTATATTGAGTTATAGTCTGTCATTATTTAATTATTCCATGTTTTCTCTTATTACTTTTATTTTATTATGTAAAGGTGTATACACTAATATTCCCCCTTTCTCTTATTTCTATCTCTTATTCTAACTTTTAATCATGTCCCTTTTATTAAAAGACGTTTTTTTCCTATCCTACCTAACTTCTAATCATGTCACCTACCTAAAAAAGAAAAGAGAGAGAAAAAGAAAAGCAAATCAAAACAACAAGAAAGAGAAATCATCTATCCATCGTCTCTTGTCTGCTTCAGTATTTTAATTGCTATGCTTTTTTTGACTTGCCTCCCATATTCCTCTCTTGAATCTTTATCGCTGTCTGCATCTACTTCTTGGCTATTCAATCTAAGTATTTCTCCCATCTCTACCCTCTTCCACTGCCTAGTTTCCAAAATTTCTACCCAGGCCCCTATCTCCCTTTCAAAAGTATCTTCCTGTGTCTCCAATTCTCTTTTCAACTCTCTTAAAATATTTCCCCCCTGATTTAATTCATCTATCACTTATTATTTTTCTTTTTTTCTCCTCCTTGTCCTCTTCTTTTGTTATCTTGTAAATCCAACTTTTGTCCAGTAGTCCAAGAACCATTTATTCAGTCCTAAAGTTGCCCTTCAAGGAGTACACTAATCACTAAATAGTCCCAGAAGTTATCAAAAGCCTCTTTACGTCCCCTTTACAGATTCAATCTTCTAGCATAACATTCAGGTGTCCCTTTAATTAAATAAATTCCTTGTTTTCGTATTTGAGTCTCCAGTAGTCATGGGGTAGTTAGGTATAATCCAGTAAATATTTTCACAGTCCTTCTTGTATATTTTCCAGATGGCGGTCTCAACTTAAATTTCAGTGTTGCCACTAGTCAATCGTTATTTTAGTTGTAGTTCAATTATAGAAGCGGGATAAGTTTTTTAAGTAAATGATTCCAGCATTTTAAAATGCCTTCCCATTACCACGTCTTCCCAGTTTAAGAGTCCAATTTTCTGTATATTTAAATTTTTATTATTTTTCTCTCTTTGTGTCTCTTCCTTCCGGTCTAGTATTTCCCTCAGAATGCTTAGTCGCCGCTTTAACAAATAATTCTGAGCAAATAGTTCTAAATTATTCCTTGGGGTTAGGTTTTAGGCGAAAAAAAACTCCTCTCCCCCAGTTGCAGTCACTGTTCACCTACTTCACTCCAGCACCAGTCTTAGTTGTTCCTCGGTTGTCCCAGCTTCGTGGCAGCCATCTTTAGGCTGCCTCTTCTCCTCGCCATGGCTGAGAGGGAGAAAGAGCCCTGGGTCAGACAGGAGAACTGCGACTCTCCGCAACCTCACAGGGCACCCCTCTTTGCTTCACCACCCCTACAGGGTGGCTTTGGCTCCTTTCGGAGCCCACCGATGGGGAGAACTCAGCACGGGAGCGTGGACCCTCCGCGTGTCCAATCCCGCAGCGATGTCAACCAGAAGTCAGCTGAAGACAGTTTCAAGTTCTGTACCACACTACCCTCTAGCCCCAAATGTGCCTGCTTCAGTGGTGGAGGTGTGTGAGAAGCACCACTATCATTGTGTGCTATAGACTCAAATTCCAGTAGGGATAGCTCCCTTACTCTATATAACTCCTGAACCTTGGGAAAATCAGGACACGCACATCTACATACAGAGAGAGAGAGCTAACTGGAAGGATTGGCTTACCCAATGAAATAGGCTTTAACAGGGAGCTAGAAATGGAAATATTCTTGAAAAATAAAAAAAAAAGATTTGATTTTAAAGTACCAGGTAGTCCTCACTTAGCAACCATAATTGGGATCAGCAACTTGGTCACTAAGAACCACTGTCCTAAGTGGAAAATCACATGATCGCAAAGGGTTTATAATCTCACTTCTCCTTTGGTTGTTAAGCTGCAGACGCTAAGCCCCCCCCCCAAAAAAAGCCTTTTGTATTCTGCTTGTCACAAGACAGTTGTGATGTACACAAATGGCAGTCACGTGACTATGGAACACTGTGACCATTGTAAATGCGAGGATTGGTCACAAAAGTTATTTAATTTAGCACCATTGCAACTTCAAACAGTCACTGCATGAGGAAGTTAATAAGTTATGCAATGGAATGGATGGAAGGGTGGTGTTCCCTTCCCTTTTTTATCTAAGACAGAAGCAAAAAACAAGATGGCGGTGCCGTAGACAACCGGCTTGGGGGCATGGTAGGCCTGGGTCACTTCCAGTTCCAGCGACCCAGGCCACCAAGTTACTAACGGCTCTATAGAACCGGTCCGAACCGGTAGGAACCCACCTCTGCTGCCATGACTGGGGTAAAAATCTGTGCTCTGCTTAATTCCTGGAAATTTGGAGGTCACAGTGAAGGCAGGCCTGGCCTACTCTGTTGCTATTGTTGCTGTTTAGCTCAGCCCACCCTAAAACTTGAATTGGAAACTGAATCAAATCTGGTAGTAAAAGTAATAATAAACTAAAATGAAATTGGGGATGTAGAGCAAGATACTATTAGACATAATTAGTCACCACTACAGCAACAGAAGCAACCAGTACAGGACTGACTCCGATTTCTTCCTCTGTAGTTTGGTCTCCACTCTTTCACATGGCCAGTTAGATCTAGAACTGTTCTATCTGTCCAATGGGATCTTTCATTCCTAAACTCAGATCACCTCTTCCCCTAACAAGTACAGGTAGTCCTCATCTTATGACCAGTTCAAAGTTATGACAGACCTGGAGGCAGGGGTGAAATGCTACCGGTCCGCTCTTACCTGTCGGTCGCCGTAGAGCCGGTCGCCAAGGTAGCGCGAGGCGCCGCCCACCCACCCGGACGCCGCCATTTGAGTTCTTTTACCCTCTGCAAATGCACAGAACGCTTTGCGCATGCGCAGAGGGTAAAAGAACCTAAATGGCGGCGTCCGGGCGGGTGGGCGGCGCCTCGCGCTACCTTGGCGACCGGCTCTACGGCGACCGACAGGTAAGAGCGGACCAGTAGCATTTCACCCCTGCCTGGAGGCTATTCAGGACCTGGATTCAAAATGTCAATGGTTGGGCTCCGATCCATGGACACGTGACTGAATTTTGGGTGCTTGGCAACCAGGGCATGTTACAGCTTTTTGCAGCATCCTACAGTCATGTGACTGCATTTAAGAACGGTGTTGCCAAAAACCAGCATTTACTTCTGATTTTGGCAAAGCCATTGGTTCATTTAACGACCGCAGCACTTCGCTTAACAACAATGGCAGCTGCTTTACAACTGCTGCGGCTTAACCACCACCAAGGGGGGGGGGAAATCAGGCCAGTCACATGACTAACTGGTTTTACAACCATCACAACTTATGAGCGTGATGGGCAGGCTCCATTATATTGATAAGTAGGGTGCTGCCTATATAAGCCAGTAGCAACAATTCTCCCTTGTTTACTGACCCAGGGACAGGAAATTCAAAAGATAATTCCCCAGTTGAAAGAGAGAAGACAATTCTGAATGATAACTAAACCACAATGAAACTCACTTTTTTTCACAAAGTAATTGTATTTTTATCTATGTCTGGAACAAAACATCTGGGACACAGATGTTTCTGTTTTCTTTTGTGCATGAACCACTATGTCTTATTATTTTTTGTGCATGTCTTATTCCTTTTGGCATTCCCTTTAATCCATTAATTGACAAGTTAAAACACGGAAGTTTCATGGTAACGTGCCATTACCATTTCTCTGGGAAAATATAAAAAAGTGGATTCAAATGCTTAGAATACTGTTACTCATTATAGTCGGTGAGAGTTCAAGTTAGTAGTGACAACGTCAGGATTTTTCTGAATATTATGAAATCTGGACCCAACCCGAACTTTCATTTTTTAAATGTGATGGCAGAGACTACTTTCTTATCTCCAACCACATTTTTCTGCTTCCATTAAATTGACTTGTTTATGGAAACTATCTGAGTATTAGCTTTAATATGCAGTATTCTTTGATACACATATTTCTGAGTTCTTGATTGCCACATATATGAATCCAGTCAGATGTTATGCAGTTGCAGCTCATAATCAAGAGCTCAGGTTCCATAAATGCAGCTAGAAAGTGAATTTGTTGAAAGAAAACTGCCAGTAAATTAATTTATTTAAAATGTAGCAAAAAAGATACTTAAGACATGGAAACCAGGGGTGAAATTCAGCAGGTTCTGACAGGTTCTGGAGAACCAGTAGCGGAAATTTTGAGTAGTTCGGAGAACCGGCAAATACCACCTCAGGCTGGCCCCAGAGTGGGGTGGGAATGGAGATTTTGCAGTATCCTTCCCCTGCCATGCCCACCAAGCCACGCCCACAGAACCGGTAGTAAAAAAATTGGATTTCATGACTGATGGAAACTGTTGGCTAAGATGTGTCTTCCAATCAGTTGTGTGAGTTTTTAGCGGTTTAACATCCACATTAGCAGCAACTAAGAAACAAATGTGAGCAGCAAGGGATATTTTTTACGATTAGATCAAGGAAAGGGTTACTTCGTAAGAGTGAAGGGAGTCTTGCCCAATCTAATGTTTTCTTTATGCATTGAACTACACTCCCCATTGTCTCTAGTCATCTTGCTCAGCAGCTGGTTGTAATTTAACTTCTAATTCAATGTACCTGGAGGGCACCAGTTTGAGGAAGGCTATAGTACTAGTAGGGAATGGATGAACAGAGATGCCGCCATGCAGGGGTGGGTTCCGGATTCTTCTACTGCCAGTTCGCTCAGGGACGCGCCGTGCGGGCAGGCGCACATCACATGTCACGTGGGCGGTTTGCGCGGGGTCACATGTGCTTGCGTGCGCACGTGCACGCATGCGCAGTACTAAAAAAAGGCTTCTGCGCATGCGCAGAAGCAAAAAACAAGATGGTGGCGCCGTAGACAACCGGCTCGGGGGCATGGTAGGCCTGGGTCACTGCTGGTTCCAGCGACCCAGGCTGCCAAGTTACTAACGGCTCGATAGAACCAGTCCGAACCGGTAGGAACCCACCTCTGCCGCCATGACTGGGGTAAAAATCTGTGCTCTGCTTAATTCCTGGAAATTTGGATGTCACAATGAAGGCAGGCCTGGCCTACTCTGTTGCTATTGTTGCTGTTTAGCTCAGCCCACCCTAAAACTTGAATTGGAAACTGCAGTAATGACGAGATGGGGATTGGATGAGGTGTCCTCCTGTATGTAGAATGAAAAATATTATGTCCTGGCTTCTGCTGCATGGCTTTGTGAGATAACATTGCTGTAGAAACAAGTGTACTACAGTTCATGCGGTAGAAGTCACATAGATCGGCAGTGCTGCTTGTGGAGGCAAGCAGGAGTAATCGGTTCTTATGTGCCTCCTGGCAACACGGATTCATCACAGTAACAGTAGGGAAACTGGAATTAAAGTGCTTAAGCTCTAATTCTAAGCAGCTTCCTGGTTTGAACTAAACAAGCAGCTTAATGTGATGAGATCAAGAAATGGTACAATTGTTGCTTAAATTAGTGAAGAGCAACAGAAGAAACATTTTGTTAAGACAAAAACGGAATGTGTTTTTAGGAAGACACATTCTAAGTTGGTGCTTCTGGAAAGCAAATATCTAATGATTTGGAGTAAAAATATGAGCCAGCGCTTGCGAAAATAGCTTATGAATTATCTATCTGTGTGCATATGATTATATTGCAGCTAGGAGTCACTGTATTTTAAGTAAATACATTTCTGAATATGATTATATTCTAGTAACTTGATAAAATGTTTAATAATCCAACCTAAAACAATGTTCCCTCAGTTTAGGGCTATTAGTCCTCACTAAAACCGGAACTGTAGTTGTAGGTATAGACAAAGACAGAGAGAAAAACATTTACAGTGCAATCCTATATACTGTATGTCTATGTAGAAATAAAACTCATTAAGTTTGGTATTATTTATACAAACCAAATGTGTATCAAGTTGAAGCCTAAAAATCTTATTTATTCTTGTATACAAAATGTCTTGGTCACCAAAAGGCAAGTATGCCCATATAATGAAAAAAATAGTACGGATGACTCTAGCAATGAATCCATATGAGTTTTTATCATCACTGGGTAGCCTTCTAAATTATTTTTATGGAGACAGATATATGCAAATGTTTCATCCAGATACATTTCACATTTCATAGAAAAAACTTTTTTTGCATTGCAGTAAAGATTCTTGCTTGCAAGCTGTGTGAATAATTCATTGTTACAAATGAAGAAATCACTAGAAATCATTTGAAAAGCTGTGAAAAACATGATCAGATTTGACCTATATAATTATCAATCTACCTGAGCACTTCCAGGTACATGATTTTAAAAAAGACATTTGAATGTTTATATCCCAACCATATTCATGCTAGCTTCCACATAAACCGGTCCCAATAGAAGAAGTCTGGATTGGCCCGAATTCCCTCTAATTCCAGCTGATGTCCACATCTGGGAAGACCGAAAAATCACTTCCAAATTTTACCACAAAAAGTTACAGAGGAAAGGCAATGAGGTTGCGTAAGGAAACTGCTCACAGTGAGGTGTCCCACATCTGATTTTATTTCCATGGTAATTTCCTCCTTAATAATTAGTGTGACTGTGTATTTTTTTTCTAAAGGACTGTGTGTCACAGTAACTCCCACAACCATTTTGATTTTCCTTTCTGGCATTTCATGCTGTTAAAGTATAATCCTTCGTCTTTTGTAAGCACATTTAAAATATTCCATTCCAGAAGACCCCTTCTAGGACAGTGTTTTTGAAACTTAACAACTTTAAGATGTGTGGATTACCACATCTGTGGAATTCCCAAAATGCCCCAGCCACTGCCGATGAGGAATCCTGGGAGTTATAGTTCACACATCTTACAGTTGTTTAGAATAAGGCAGTCATAACCAACCTCTAGAAGAAGATTCATCACCTTATTCATCACCTTATTTCTAGAAATTTCAAGGCATCTGCAGATAGCTTATCTTTCCTCATGTTTACCATCCAATCCTCTGGACATAGCCATATGCTAACATCATCATAGTTGTTGGAAAAGGTGCCCAAATGCAGAATGTTGCCATAGCCCCATTTCAAGTCTTGGTCACAGACTTACTATACAGTGAAGTTCTCAGTTTGGGTGTCTGGGAAGCTTTTGAGGGCTTTCATTGCTTTGTTTACCATTTTCTACAGTTGGTCTTTTCACACTTTGGGATTTTTGGCAAAACAAGGAATAAATGGACAGAAATAAATGTGAAATAATAATGGAGGACCTGTGTGTGTTACTAGCCATTCTCTTTTCTTCGGTGAAGAGAGATCATAAATCAGGAGGGACCTGTGCAGGCATAATAAGATGCTTGGTTCTTGCTCATCTTGGAAAAAAGCAACTGAACACTGATTGGTAGACACTTCTCTGTGCTGAAGCATTGGCCCAAGAAAGCTCTCTGGTAGCTCTAGGCTTGTAAACATACAGGTATGACTTGGCTCATGGCTTCATAAGGTCATCACAAATTTACAGAGAGTGAAGAACACATCAATCATACTTGGGTGGATCTGGAGATTTTCCCAGAGAAGAACATTCCTAAAGTGCCTTCACTGTATCTTTAGCATGCACTACTAGCTTCAGTGTTGACATAACTCTGGGTGGCATAGAAATAACTAATGCATATTTAATATTTATCTGTTATTTGTTCAGACTGGGCCTTGCCTAACAGAGAGCAGCTTTAAAAATATTTGACCCAAGAAAGAGAGGCATTTCATATATGGGAATTGGAAAATGAAGGCTGCTCTTTCCATAGCCCGGGGAATTAAAGGGCAGGCTCCCTTTTATTTACCATTTAGACCAGTGAGGTTTTTTAGGCTCAGGGGATACATCCTACTAAGCGATGGTTTGTTTTAATAAATTGCTGAGCAAGACCCATGGCAGAATTTACATTAAATCAAGAACAAACAAATCATATTATGGCACAGTACAGCGTATTAAGCCAGGATCCACAGACTATATTAATATATATTATGGTTTAAGGTTAAACGTGTGAAGCATACTGGTTTATGTTAACAGTATATTGCAGAAGGTTAGCCAACTGTAGTTCATTCCATAGATATGATATAATATATTTGAGCTAAGTCATTGTTTCACATGTCATCTTTTTTTTAGTTGGGTCAAGCACTACAAAACTAGTCCTTGACTTACAACCACAATGGAGACCAAAACCAGAATTGATTGCCAAGCACTCAAATTTTGAACAAGATATGTGAATGCTGTTACTGGTTCTGATTCACTTTTTTCGGTGTCATTGTAAATTTGAACAGTGGCTAAACAAATGGTTGAAAGTCGAGGACTACCAATTGCTCTCCTGGAATAAGATTTAACATATAAACATGAACATCAGAGAAGAATCTTCTGAGATCACTGATTATTGATCTTCCTTCGCAGAAAAACATCTATGCTCCCCATGATGTTGTCTTTATGGTAGTAGGCCAGTCATAATGGCTAATTTTTCATGTTGCACTAAGCTATCATATAATTTTATTTTACTTTTGCTTTGGTGCAAGGCATGAATCTAGCCATGACTTGCAAATCATGGTGTATGGTCTAGTAGTTATAATGCCTGTTGCCTGTGCGTGGATGCTAGGAGTGTTGAAGCATATTTAGAACTTGAATGAGAGATCACAAGAAAATCTCCAAACTTCGGTAAGACTGGGAAGTTGAAAAGTATTCTTGAAAAAGCAATGGCAAGCCATTATAATAATGCTGTGAAAAAGACTACCTGAATGAGACCACTAAGTCATGCTTATTGAGACTTGTGTATGAACAAGGACATTATGATTGATTTAGCAAACCAACCAACCATGCCCTAATAGAATGACTGATCTACAGGAGCAAATTCATCAGTATAGTAGTTGAATATATTTCCAGTGGTGATCTTACAATAACTACAGTAGGAAATCAATACATAGTTAACTCAAAGTGTTCTCTGTTTGTCTGCAAAGCAGTTCTGACCTTAAGCTGTTTTTCATTCCAGGTGCTGGTGAGTCAGGGAAGAGTACAATTGTCAAACAGATGAAGTGAGTATCCCCTTCACGATCAGCGATCAGGAGCTCAAAAGTTAGCTGTATCATTTTTAATTAGATGTTGTTCCACATTGGTTCACATTTATAGATACTTTTCAGGTTGTTGGCAGCAGGACTGGGCTGAGGCAAATAACTTAAACTGATTATGGAAGGCTTAGGACACATAAAAATAGCATGTGGTTCAACCAACTGAGGACAACAAGTGGCGTGCTTGCTTCATAAATTGATTCTGAGCAGGATCAAGAGGAAATACCTTTTCATACAACAGCACATCATTGAGCCATCAATAACTGCTTGCCTGCATATATGGTTTAAAAAACTCCCATAAGTTTGGATCAGAGGTGGGTTCGGACTGGTTTGGACCGGTTCGCCCAAACTGGTAGCGACCCGCCGGTGATGTCACGATGATGTCACAGATCTGGTTCGGTCAGTGCCGGTCCGTGGGTGCCACCATATTTTTTTTGAATTTTTTTTTGAATTTTTTTGAATTTTTTTTCTTCTGCACATGTGCAGAAGCCACGTTTCCGGCACTGCGCATGTGTCGCCATCTTGTTTTTGGCTTTTTTTTTAAAAAATGTAATTTTTTTGCACCATGCGCGCGCGCGCAAAGCGTGCGCACGCCGAGGTGCAGCCACGCGGCACGGGAGGAAGTGAACTGGCAGCGAGGTAAATTAGAACCCACCCCTGGTTTGGATGTCCTTTTTTTAGGCTAGTTGATGGAAATTACCATTTAAGGTCATGTGCATTTGGGTAGCTCTTCCTTTAGCATGGTTTTTACTTGGTCTTTTTAAATGAACATTGTAGGAACTAAATTAAGTTTAAGACTAGAGTGATTCTAGGCAAGTGCAAGCTGCACTGAAGATGGAATGCACAATTATCCACAGCAAGCATTAATTATTGCTACAAGACTCATCAACCGAGTATCAAAATTAGGGTGGCGCAGCACTTGGCATTTAAATTCCAAAAAGTGCTTCAGAGTGCATAGGGGCAAGAACATGGCCTTATCAATAACACCTTCTTGGGGAAAAGTGCATCTGCTCTTACCTGTTGCAGACAAGTAGTATGTTCCCATTCATGCAAGAACTCAGAAGTTCTGCTGAACCTTCTACAGCAGAAAACTGATGTGCCAAGCTGATGTTTGGATTACCCAAACTAACAATAGTACTCATAGCTTGGAACAAACTTAAGTACTCAAGTTCCCTGCTAGAGCTGAGGTGGCGCAGTGGTTAGAGTGCAGCACTGCAGGCTACTTCAGCTGACTGCTAGCTGCAGTTCGGCGGTTCAAATCTCACCGGCTCAAGGTTGACTCAGCCTTCCATCCTTCTGAGGTGGGTAAAATGAGGACCCAGATTGTTGGGGGCAATATGCTAACTCTGCGAACCGCTTAGAGAGGGCTGTAAAGCACTATGAAGCGGTATATAAGTCTAAGTGCTATTGCTATTGCTATAGATGAGTTGCCAGAAAAAGCAGAAGTGGGGAGAAGAGAGAGAGAGGAGTTGATAATGAAAGCTATGATGTTGAGAATGTTAAGGAGGAATAGTTGAGATCAGAGTTTAGACACAACAGGCTCCACCAGATGTTAACATTTCACTTAGTGAATGAGTAACAATACTCAGATTTTTCTGCAATCCTTGTTGAAATGCACAGACTCCTTGGCAGGTGGAGAGTAAAATCAAAGAACAAACTAGTACTAAAGCTTTGGAATAAAATCTATGGTAGCATTTCATATTCAGGACCTGGATTTTTTTTTTTCTCTTTGTGCTACAGAATTATCCATCAAGATGGCTACACAGAAGAAGAATGTCTGGAGTTCAAAGCAATCATATATAGCAACATACTTCAATCCATCTTATCAATCATCAGGGCCATGACTACTCTCGGCATAGATTTTGCTGATTCAGGCCGAGTGGTGAGTGTTACCAATAGCACACTGTACTTGTAACATGTGTTCTCCAGAAAGCAATGACAATGGTTAAAAATCCGAATGCAATACAAGAAGGCTGGTTGGAGGTGTCGAAAAAGTGAAAAGGTGGCCACTATGGCATAATTGAAGTCTTGATATTTTTTTTATTATTGCCTCCCACTGCACATACATAGCACAGAGCAATTATTTTTTTCCTTTTACATAGGAAAAATGTTTTCAATTTGATCAGGCTGGGATCGGGGTTGATGTGTGGGTGTTTGCATATAGCTGAGACAAGGAGACTGATATAAACATTTTAAAATTTGAGTCCAACACAGGATGTTTAAATGATAGTCCAGAATGCATATCATGCTGTTTCACTAAATTTTATTCTATGGTTTATACATATTTTCCATATAGGTTAAAAATAATAGAAAACCAAAGAATGTGCCTTTATAAAAAAAAACCCTAACATTGGAGGACATTCTAAAACAGGGGTGTCAAACTTGCATCATCACGGCATTGTCATGTGACATATCACAACTTTTTTCCCCTTCGCTAAACTGGGCATGGGCATGGCCAGCACGTGACGCATCCAGCCCACAGGCCGCAAGTTTGACAGCCCTGTTCTAGAAGCTTAAAATATGTACTGTATTCAAATGCAATATATAAGAATAGAATACACACACACACACACACACACACACACACACACAGAGTTCCAGAACAGGGATATCAAGTGTGCAAATAGTGATAACAAGCATCAAGTACAGATGGTTTGTGGAAAACAACCACACTCAAAACTGCCTTTTGGTACCAATACAACCAGTGCTCAACAGCTTATGCCACACAAAATCTCTTAGCCTGGAACATACCATAAGCAAAATGAACACTGCATTTTAATATAGTGTAGTATGAACTGTGTAGACTAATATGAACTTAGACAATGTGGTTTTGCTTATGGTTCAGTGTTCCAGACAACTCCAGACATTTGATGAACTGTTTAAACCATGATTCAGTAACCATGGGTAAGTGTGTTGTACAAACACAGCGGGTCACTTTTTTTGCAACACAACCTAAATAGGTGTGCATAGCGCCACCTGGTGATTAAAGAAAAGCTTTGGAGAGCATTGTTTGTTTCCTATCCATCAATGTGCAAGAGCTGATTCATAGAATAATTACGCCAGCACTGACCTGAGTTATTCTCAAAACAGTCTTACCTCTTACAATTCATAACAGAAGTAATGTGCTTTAAAAAAAAAGGGAAGATACTGCTGAAAATATATAAGACATCAACATCAAAATGTATAAGACATTCAGTACCACATGGTACTGAAAAAATGCCATTTTGGAAGAAACCACTATACAGTTGTGCCAGAATGGCAATACACAATAGCATTTCATTAGCGGAAATATTTTTGGTGGACATGCCAGGATCAACCAAAGTTCTCCCATGATGAAAGAAGCTGATACTGTATATCGTCACTTGGAGTTATTATTTTCTTCTAATTATTTTTTCTCCCAGTACAAATAGTAATAGCACTTAGACTTATATACCACCCCGTAGTGCTTTACAGCACTCTTTGGGTGATTTAAAATGTCAGCAAAATGTGAGCCCCAACAATCTGGATCCTCATTTTACCAACCTTGCAAGGATGGTCTCAGCCAGCAGGGAGGTGACACGAGGCTGGCTCCAGGCTGTAATCAACGCCTCCTTGAGAGAGGGGTCCGTCCCACAACCTTTGAAGGTTGCGGTGGTGAGGCCCCTCCTCAAGAAGCCATCCCTGGATCCAGCAGATTTAAAAAACTTCCGTCCAGTCTCCAACCTTCCCTTTGTGGGGAAGGTTGTTGAGAAAGTGGTGGCGCTCCAACTCCAACGGCTATTGGATGAAACGGATTATCTGGATCCTTTCCAATCGGGTTTCAGGCCCGGTTATAGTACGGAAACTGTTTTGGTCACACTGATGGATGATCTCTGGCGAGCCAGAGATGGAGGTTTTTCCTCCATCCTGGTGCTGCTTGACCTCTCAGCTGCTTTCGATACCGTCGACCACGGTATCCTTCTGTGTCGATTAAGGGAGCTGGGAGTGGGTGGCACCGTTTTGCGGTGGTTCTCCTCCTATCTCTCTGATCGTTCACAGTCGGTGTTGGCAGGGGGGCAGAGGTCGACCCCTAGGCCCCTTGAGTG
>QLTV01003654.1:2563052-2592369 GCA_003457575.1 Thermophis baileyi
CCCCTACTGGCCTTCCGTCCACCCCTTAAGACCTGGCTTTTCCGGCAGGCCTGGGGCCAATAGTTGTTCTGATTGGCCCATGCATGGTTGCGTGAATGTTTTATTTTAAATATAGTTGGGGGTTTTTTTTCCCCCCTTTCTTTTTTAAATTGTTTTTATATGTTTTATTTTTTATGATGTAAGCCGCCCAGAGTCCTTCGGGAGTTGGGCGGCATATAAATTTTATAAAATAAATAAAATAAATAAATAAATAAATAAAAGGTTGAGTCAACCTTGAGTCCCACCTGGATCAAATTCCAGGCGGTGGGCAGAGTTAGCAGCCTGCAATACTGCATTTTAACCACTGCAGCACCGGTGCTCAGTGTTCTTCCATCTACCTGCTTCTCTGCTTTGGTGTTTTCTAGTTTGATGCATTCAGTCACCTAGTATTCAGCCCTAGAAAAACCTGATACAAATACTGTAACAAAGCACTGTAATTTGAGGATAGGATAGGATAGGATAGGATAGGATAGGATAGGATAGGATAGGATAGGGGAGGGGAGGGGAGGGGAGGGGAGGACAGGACAGGACAGGACAACAGAGTTGGAAGGGACCTTAGAAGTCTTGTAGTCCAACCCAATGCAATGATGCAGTGGTCATGTAAACCTTGTCTCTGCAAGCTAGAACTTCCCAACTGAAAACCATGGACATCTCGTATAGGTGACCTCATAACAACATGAAGATGAATATTGAGCCTTGGATTCCATATCCAGCCCCCAAGGAAATAAGATTGTGCTTATGGACTCTGTGTTTTTAATAGGATGATCAACGGCAGCTGTACAGTTTGGCCGATTCGATTGAAGAGGGTACGATGCCCCCAGAATTGGTGACTTGTATAAAGAAACTATGGGTTGATGGAGGAGTTCAAGCCTGCTTTGACCGAGCAGCTGAATACCAGCTCAATGATTCTGCTTCATAGTAAGTCTGAGCTGACTATTGCATCTATGAAAGATTACCTTATTGGGAAGGAAATTAAGCCCCCTCAAAGGATTGTGATCATGAGATTGCACAAATAACATATCAGCATATGGTACTGGTGCAATCACATTCTCACAATCCTTTGTGATAATGAGATTGCAACTCGATAATATGCAACTTGATAACAGGAATTTCTCCTTGCATAGTTTGTTGCCTTTTGAAATAAAACCAGTTGTCCTGTGCATGCTTCAAAAATGATTTGGAGAAGTGGTTCAGAACATGTGGAAAATTAGATCAGTGTCTCTTTAAAGCAGCTATATGGATATGTATTTCTTAAATCCTGCCAAGAATACTGCAAAAACTTGTCCAGGCAGTAGCCAGGAGTCCATACTGACTCAAAGACACCACACACCCCAAAAAAAGAACCTTTTCAGTCTAACCTGGTTTGGAAACAGAGAGACAAAACTCTGTTGAATTTGCTTGATCTCTTAGCACTTTCCATGCTGTCAATCCCCATATCCTCCTGAGCCATCTTCCATAAGTTTGACAGGGGGAGAGTTTGGGGCAGAAACAATATACTGTGGTAAAGCAATTCCACTCCTATTTATAGTGATGGTCCTAGAGTGTGTCTCAGTTCCTGGACAGCTTTTTTTGTGGCATAATAGCAAGTTTTACATTAATCCCAATTAGCAAGTTTTGCTGATCATGTTAATGTTCTACTATTATGCCTGAGTCAAGAGATGTGGTATTTGTTCTGGAGATTGGGATGCTATGGATGAGGATCAAGAAGTTAAGGTTGAACCCTGAAGAATTAGGGAGTCTATCAGTTGTGATTATAGCTGTACTTCCTCAGAAAGAATGGATACATAGTTTTGGGTGTTCCTGGAGTCATCATTGCCATGGGATCCACAAGTAATTGCTGTGGCCAAAAACATCTATTAGCAGATTGATTGACATACCAACTTGTAAATAAGAAAAGTCCCTGCTCTATATGCCCAGACCTTCTGTGAATGTTGTGTTTGGTGGTTTCCCCCCCCCCCTTTACACTCATGTTTTTAAATGAATGTCCTATTTTATTCTATTTAATCTATTGTGTATGCTATAGTTTACTAATTGTTCAATTTACAATACTGTAGAAAGTGAAATATAAGTAGCAACTACAGACTACCCCATAACATGGATAAGGCTGATCACATTTATTCCTACATCCTGCATCCTCATTAGTCAATTTATTATAGTCCTAAACTGCTTTTGCACTAGTGGCAGATGTGTACTTTTGAAAGCATGTTGTGTGTGCTTTCAGGAAAAGGCCTTCGCAGTGAGCAGAGAGAGAATCCAGTATTGGTTCCAGCAGGATCCCAAGGCTGATCAGAAGTTGCCTGGCTTTCTAAATCCTCTTCTGAAGATGCATTTTTAATAAGATTGGTTTCTAATCTTATCTGATTAAGATAAAGGAGAACATGTTTTCTTAGGTTTATTTTGAGCTTTCAGTTATTGCTTTTCCAAACTCTTTAGGAAGGAAGGAATAGGAATGTCATTATTTTGAAGTCAGTGGTGTAATAATGTGAAAGGTAGGAGAGAATTCAGGAAGGAGACATTCCAGTTAATAGTATCTTGAATAAGTACAATGGAAGTTAGTGAACGTTTTGAATAAATTATCCCACAGCCCAAGGACTCCTTGTTACTCATATTTAATTTAGGAGAAGAAAACAAGTACTGTAAGTAAGCCTGCTAGTTTTCCATGATGTTATAATTTTCTTTAACAATCTCAGTTAACAGGGTCACTTCTGAAACTGCAACTCCTGACTATATCAACCACTGAATTTCATTGTGCACTTGGTTTTGGGTATACATATCTGCAATATTACACTTACCTGATTGATCAAACATGATTCAAACTATTTACTTGCATAATTCTGTACTAATATTCAGTTCAATTTCAAAGGGGAATTTAGCATTTTGGGAGCAAATATTGCTACAATATACAGATATAATATGGGGTGCATACACCTCCAAATTCCTACTGGCCTTGCTGACTAAAAGTTGCGTCTCTTTTCCCCAGTTAATGTTTTGCATCAGAAGTCTACTAAATCCTTTCAGGCTTCATTCCTAAGCCAATACCTTTCATATGTAATGAACTATAGTTCCTATACGACAACAAGCTTTATCATCCAATATATTTAGAAGGCACTGAATTGGCAAAGGCTGCATTTACAAAATGTTTATGCAACTGTAAGGGTAAATACAGCCAAATATATAAGATAATACAATACATTGGAAAATAAATGGTAAAAAAAATCTGTTAGCATTAACAATAACTTGCAATTGCTGTGCAGTCCTAACAAAACCTCAAACAGCAGATGTTTGCCGTTTCTGCCCTAGCTACATTAGCCAGGTGTTAACCAATGCTTATAGCACATTTTCTTTAGCGGTATACAAAGGAAAGCAGAATCTGTTGAGATTAAATCGTCGTAACTTCAGTTTGATATTTCTGGAAGGTATGGGTTCAAAATCCTGCTCAAGCCATTAAAGCTTTAGGAAACTTTGACACAGTTCTATCAAATTAAAATATAGATGGCATATGGGACATGCTATTATATAATCCTATGCCATGCTAAGAAATTATATTGCATCTCATTCTTCTGTAGCTATCTTAATCAGCTGGACAGGATCACCGCTCCCAGCTATCTTCCCAATGAACAGGATGTATTGCGATCCCGAGTTAAGACCACAGGTATCATAGAGACAAAGTTCTCTGTCAAGGATCTTAATTTCAGGTGAGCAAAACCTCTCGATATCTTCCTTGCTCTGAAATGGTAACTTTTTCTTTCCATTTTCTCCAACCAATTTTCAGGATGTATAAATCCTATTTTAGTTCTATTTTGCCTTTCCTCCTCTTGTATGCCCTTCAGTGTTCAGGGCATTTCGGCATTTAGAAGTCTTTTTGCCGCACTTTTTAACCTAACATGTAAAGCTGGCCATTAGCAGCAGGGCATGCTTAGGAATAATACCATGTCTCTTTGTGCCCCTAGCAAAAGCTTAACTTTTCAAGGTGTTTCTATTTCTAATTTGATATCTATTGTTTCAAGGGGGGGGGGTGTTGTTAAACATTTGACTGAAAAATGGGAAGTACTTTTCTGAATTATATTGTAATCTTCACATCTTTGTCTAAGTAGATTTCCCCAAATTTGTGTCTTCTGGATGACTTCCAGTTCAATCTCATAATCTCCAAGATCCAGGAATTTTGGAAACTATGAGTTGAAAGCTTACACATGTGCAAATTGTGAGAGGCTGAATAGTTGCTGCCATGTGCATCTTTAACCAGTGTGATTGACTGCAAATATACTTTGTTCTAAAGTTCCAGGCATCTGGAAAGTTCATTGAAACTACATTGCTTTGGGAAGATTTTGCCCTGGTTTCAAATGTTCCAACGTCAATGTCACATGCACGGTTCTTCTTTCTCCAGAATGTTTGATGTAGGTGGGCAGAGATCAGAGCGCAAAAAGTGGATCCACTGCTTTGAAGGGGTGACCTGCATCATCTTTTGTGGCGCTCTTAGTGCGTATGACATGGTCTTGGTAGAAGACGATGACATGGTATGTTTGCTAGCTCAGACTGTATATGATGACAGTTCCAAACATGGTTCTGCTTTGAAATTCATCAGCCCCATAAAGACAAACTTAGTTCAGTCACCCTTTCTACTCCATGCTCATAAAGAATGCCAGAACTTTATAATTGCCTGATTACAACCAGAGAAGGGAAAATTAAAGGAACATTAAAGGTAGCCAGTCAAGTGGGTTTTGGGGGGGGGGGTTGGAAATTGTGCTGTTCTCATTCAAGCCCAAGTAACAAAACAATCTGGAATAAGAATTCCATTCCTAGTTTTGCTTAACAAGTTGCTGCAGGTCAAAGTGGGATCAATTTTGTCCAGTTTCAGAAAGTCTTTTGTCATTTTAAAAAAACTGACTAGATGATGATCTACACTGACCAAGTACTCCCTTTGTTATATCCACTGGAACTTGTGAATGTGCCCCACAGGGCAGCCAATTTAAGCTAGCATGAGCTCATCATCTCAGTGTTTTCTAAACTTCTAAAGTTGCTTAGCCTTTGAGATTATTGAAGGATGGAACATTTCCCTTCCTGCACTGGAATTAGGAGTGACAAAGCCACAAAAACACAGCTCTCAACAGCTCATTTTTATCAATAGAATAGAATAAGAATAGAACAACAGAGTTGGAAGGGACCTTGGAGGTCTTCTAGTCCAACCCCCTTAGGCAGGAAACCCTACACCACTTCACACAAATGGTTATGCAACATCTTCTTAAAAACTTCCAGTGTTGGAGCATTCACAACTTCTGGAGGCAAGTTGTTCCACTGATTAATTGTTCTAACTGTCAGGAAATTTCGCCTTAGTTCTAAGTTGCTTCTCTCCTTGATTAGTTTCCACCCATTGCATCTTGTTCTACCCTCTACCCGCTAGCATTATAAAAACTTAGATTAAATGCACCAGGTTGCTAAGAAGATATAAAATCAATTTTGTGATATCAGTATTATTTTTTAATCCAAAACCGAAGTGCATGGGGGGGGGGGGAATACAGCATTTAGATCAGCAAAGGGAAAGACAGGGGCTGCTCCCTTGAGACACGTTTTGTCTGGATCCAGCCCACTTCTTGCAAGTTGTCTGAAATGTTGTTTTAATGTTAGCAATTATATGTGATGCTGTTTATTTCTTGGTAGTTTTTTTCATTTTTCAATGTGAAATATTAATATTCTAGAAACAAACTATTTAACTCTTAGGAAACCATCTCTAGGAAACCATCTCTAGGAATTTGACTTTAATCACTGTTCCCATCACTGTTGATTGCATACCATTTATTTTACATATTTATTGAAATGTTTATTTTTGCTTAAATTAACAGACTATTTAACAAAATATTAGGTAGCCTCGGGTACCACTGTTCCTTTTAAACTTAACTTTTTAAAGTTCTTCTCTTTAGAACCGCATGCATGAATCTTTGCATCTCTTCAACAGTATATGTAATCACAAGTTTTTTGCTGCCACTTCCATAATTCTTTTCTTGAACAAGAAGGACCTCTTTGAGGAAAAAATCAAGAAAGTACATCTCAGCATTTGCTTCCCTGACTATGATGGTGAGTTAGAACATTTCCTTCATTTTCATGAAAGCCAAAATAATTTGCTAAAAGAGCTAAATGAGCTTTCTTCTTACACCAGTGTACAGTTGGCTGGGGCAGTTTCCCCAACTAAGTAACTTCCACACATGGAATGGATTAATTATCAATATTCCCAAACAGCGTGTCCAGCAGTTTCGCTGGCTTGAAGTTATAGCAGCTCAATACTTTTGGGGAGGATCAGATTGAAGAAAACCTGTTAAGAACATAATTAATGCCCAATGTTGTTGAATATGAGATGGGCGGCAAATAAATTTCATAATAAGTAAATGATACTTTATACATTGATGAACAAAGTGCTAGGTTTGAATTTAATTTACTATTGAAATGGAAAAGCATCAATTCAGTAAGAAATTCACATACAACTTATTCAATTGATTTAAAAATTGTTCTATAAAATAACACAATAAAGAAGGTATTACACTTAAGAAATTTAAGCTTTAAAAGTGACTGCAGTTACATTCTAAAGGCTTGCCAGGCTTACTGTCAAAGAGAACTACCCATTTCAATTTACATGTTTCGTTGAGTTACTTTCTATGCTGTATAATATTCATATGAAAGAAACTGGGAACATGAACATTTTTATTGGGTTCTTTCTGTTCAAGAACTGCTTATATAAGTTGTGGATCGACACACCAAAGTAATGTAACCCTAATATCACATTAAAAAAATCATGTTCCAACATGCAGATGGAAATGCATACACCTGGACTGAAAGATGTGTGAGATATTTCCATTGGTGCAAGAAATCTGTTAGTGATTTTACCTGCCCCTTCAATATCTAATCAAGGGTTGGGAACAATGTAGGCAACAATATGGAAGAGTAAGCAAATTGTTACATTTACATTGCCTTTCCTTCAGGAACTCAAGGCAACATATCACTTCTTTTTCATTTCCACCAGGAGAAAATGTTGTTAGATGTAAGGCTCTCCTTGTAAATGAGTAACTTGGGATCCAAACAATAAGTGATACTTTTTAGCACTTGTTTAGTTTATGTTTTCCCATTTCCTTTTCCCAACAGGCCCCAATACATTTGAAGATGCAGGCAATTACATCAAGCTTCAGTTTCTTGATCTAAACATGAGAAAAGATGCAAAAGAAATTTATAGTCACATGACTTGTGCCACAGATACACAGAACGTCAAATTTGTATTTGATGCAGTAACAGATGTAATCATCAAAGAGAACCTAAAGGACTGTGGTCTCTTCTAAGATTACAGCTTTTTAAAAGAAAAGGTAATTACATTCAATTATGTGTTCCTAAAGTAGGAATTAGGCAGTAAGTATACTTTAGCATTTCCTTACTTATGCTATACTTACTTCTGAACAGTAGTGCTTAAAGTCAAATGTGCATAATAACTAAATGCAAACAGTAGCCAAGTCAGCTGGGCTACATATGTAATAGGAAGCAGCAGTTAAACTGCAACAGGATGCTTGCATTAAAACTATGCAAGTACTCTGCTATTTCAGTTCTTTTGCCACAATAATTTGCAATAATTATTACATCAGAAGAGTTAGCAACATTGCCAAATTCTTCGCTTAGCAATTATTACCAAAACAGGTTTGAAGATACTAATGCAACAGAAGAGGAATTTTAAGGAAATCACAGGTAATGAGGGGATTACAAAACAACCTCATGTAATACTATAAGCAAAATCAAAGTTGGTGCTCAGTACAGGACTTGGGAGTTTTTAAAGGTACAATAGTCTCTCTTGAATCAACTCCTAGTGACTACATGGTCACATCCATGGGGGGAGGAAGCAGGATTGAAAAGGAGGAAATGGTCGGCCTTTGTCTTCTTTCAGGATGGTTTTTTTGTTTTGTTTTGTTTTTGCTTTTCAATATACCTGGGATTTCCTAGTAGCCACCCCAGCCAAGAACTAGCCAGGTACAATTCTATTTAAGCTTTTTCAAGGTCACCCACAGTACTTACATGGTACTAAATGTGTAAAGATGCAATTGTTTCCTAAACATCTTTAGATGTTGCCAGACTTCACATGCCATGACCACTGAACACAATTAGTGGGATGTTAGGGTTGAAGCTGAAAAACATTTGAAAGTATGCATGCATGTATGTATATACATAAAACCTATCTCTACATCTTTGTCATTCTCTTGACAACTTCAAGTTCAAATGTAATTTGATTTCATGATTCAAAATGTTATCTCATCTTCATCTATCAGGAACGAGGGCTTCCTGTGAGTTTCACCATTCTGCTGAGCAGAGCCAACGGAGCCAACAGTCATTAAGGAATCTATATTTCTCCATAGAAGATAAACAATTATAACAAGATAACAGTTCTCACCCAAGACAAACAATTCTAACAAGAACATGCCATCAAAAAAGCTAATGGAACAAAAAGTGAAGAGTCTCCAATTTCTGAATAATTTTCTTCAATAAGTTTCCTTTCTGAGCTACTCTACAATCTGTGAAAGTGGAAATTGTAACATGGGCAACAGTGAAGACAAACTGGTTTACAAACAATGAATTTATGTCAAACACTGATTCTCCGCATTTAACTATTTATAAATAAGCCAGAATTCTTTCACAGGAAAAACACAATCAGTGCTTTGGGGTCTTATTTAACAGAACTGTTCATTTTAAAACCAATGGTCTGAATGTCCAAGTCCAAAAACTGTATATTGTATATAGAAATGAGGCATTTTCCAGATTTAAATCTATTAAAAATAGACCAAACACACAATCTATTTGCAGTTGTCTGAAACTGGTGCAATTAGAACCCAGTGTCTTAAAAAAAAAAGTTTTCTAGTATCTAATTCAGTGAATCTAGAATGGGTCTCTTCCCCCATACTCATAGAATACAGCAGTGCTTTAATACCTGCTGTGGAGACAGTTTGTCTACTTGTCTTACTAATCCTGTGGTAATGAACACCCACACATATACAGCTTCAACCCACTGACATCACAGGAGCAGAGAACTTCTCCACACCCACACAGGGAACAGAGGGATACAAAAATAAAACAGTTGTATCAGGTGTTTCATCCTATTTAGAGCTGTATTGTTTCTCAACATTTGTAAACAAGTTGTGTTGTTAGACAAGATACCACTTGCATTAAGATGCGCTGCAAGTAATTCCTCATGCGGCTTCAAATAAATGTAAGAGATAAAAATAAATTTGCATTAAAAAGTACGGGTGCATGGTTGAAAAGTAATTTCTTCCATTCCTCTTCACGTTCCTTCTCTCCATAGACATTCCTCTTCACATTTTCTTTTCAAAAATATCTGCTGTGATTCATATGCCATTTATAGGAACTGAAGTAGTGGCTCAATACATTATTAATTTATACAATATATTTCCCTGATTTGAATACATGTTCATGCTTGTATGAAATCGGCCTTAAACCGATTAAGTAACCTGTAATATGCTCCCACTTTTTAAAAAATGTACATGTCACCTTAGATGGTTGATTTATTAGATTCATGCATTTATGAAGAGTGTTCTCCCACTTGTACACTCAGAAACCTAGTAAGTTATTTATTTATAGCATCTTATTTATGAGTAGAACATTATCACGTCTTTTGCTAAAATACTTTTAATAGTAGCAAGAGACTCGGTTTGGTGTAGGAGTTAAGGCATCAGGATGGGAAACTGAGAGACTGTGAGTTCTAGCCATGCCTTAGGCATGAAAGCCGACAGGGTGACTTTGGGCCAAGGTTGTTATTGTGCGGGAAATAGGAGGAGAAAGGATATTAGATATATTTGTTGCCTTGAGTTATTTACCAAAATAATAAAAGCAGGATATAAATAAATAGTCACAATGTATCATTTTAAAATAGCCATTGTAATACCTTGTTGATGTGACAAATGGTAAAAACTGACAATTGACTTGCCACCATTCTCAGATGTTATTATTACTCTTTGTAAAGGTTATTGGTACCAATAAAATGGTATTAAATTGGTTCTGTCCTGTCAGCAATATCAATTTTACTAGTAGCTGGATTTGCCCCATTGTTTTGCAATACCTTAACTCTGTTCTTAGGGAACACACAGACTGAGCAGTCAAAAAAAGGAAGGAAGGAAGGAAGGAAGGAAGGAAGGAAGGAAGGAAGGAAGGAAGGAAGGAAGGAAGGAAGGAAGGAAGGAAGGAAGGAAGGAAGGAAGGAAGGAAGGAAGGAAGGAAGGAAGGAAGGAAGGACTGTTCAGTGAGGGAAAGTCTACCTGAGTATTTGGTGCAGTCCAATGAACTTTTGACAAAATATAACCCTACAGTTATTTATATAAAAGTTTAGCAATAGCAAATAATTAATCAGACTAACTAACATTTTTATTTGCAAAAGTCAGAAATGCAAGTAAGAAACTAACAAGGATTTGTAGAAATGGCACCAATAAAGTTAGGAACTTTTAAGTTTTTTAACTCACCATTTTAATATTGCCAATAACTACATCATCAGGTTGAAACTGTACATGAAAATTGGGAAAGAGTCTCAGTGTAATGGTTAAGCAAAGAAATGCCCTTACTCTGCTTAATTTTCATTACAAGAAAAACAATGGCAAACAGGAACTTGGCACCACATTTACATGCTGTTGGTACATTTCCAAAATCTCTTAAGGATAAAAGGCCCTGGTAAATGCAGAACAAATTCCACTGTCTACAAAACTCCCCACTGCTTTAAGACCAAACACATACACAACAATTAAGTGGTTGATACAGTAGCCCTGTAGCAGCATATACTCTCCTCCCCCCCCCCCTCCAGCTTGGAATTTTACAAATCACTTTGCTAACTGGTACTCAGTTCAGAAATTTCTATATAAGTATCAGATTTTTACTTGCTACACCAGCTGCATACTCAGCAAATTGGTACTCAGCATTAACCAGGCTAAATCCTCCCAACCTATAAGCCACACATAATTTGTTAAACCTGCTACAGGAAATCTACCTTTAAGGAAGGGGAAAGCCTTACAGTATATGTAGCAGAATGTTGACGTAGTATATATTAGAAGAAAGCCACAGCTTTAACCATAAGAATTCTAAGGCCCTTTTAAAGTAGTTGCAATACTAGCAAGTTCTGACCATACCAAGTTTTAAAAACAAAAAGGTTCCTGCTAAGAGGAATACTTTCTGCATGATCTGGTCACATCATGTGCATAGTTAAGTGGTTTTTTTTTTTGTTTGTTTGTTTGCTTTTAAAATGTAAGATTCATTGCGAAGAAAATAAAATTTAATCAATATATAGTTTGATGGAAAAACTTTAAAAATAGAGCAATGATGACTTATTAAAGAAAGCTACATATTGAAGTTCTGGGATGAAAACTTCATAACAGCTGTACATATTTAAAATTATGCAATCCAAGTGATGCCTAAATGATAAAAAAAAATCACACTTAACAATAGTTCCATTTTTGGAATCTAACTTCAGCATCCATATCAGTAAAATATCCCTAATATAGAAGATTGTGCTAAAGAATGCAAAGGTTTTGCATGCTGTTTTCATTCCCCAGTCCTGCTTCATGCTTGCAGCTGTCTCACAAGGCAGCAAAGAAACAGTCCACATCCTGAAATCTAAAGAAGAAAATTCACAAAATTAGCACAAGTTCATAGGACAGCCTGGCACATATCTGTGCAACGCTACAGTTCACAATTTACCTTTCTCTGTTTCTTTCCTTTTAGTAAAGTCCACATTCCTTCAGATTGTTTTTAATTATAACATCTGTAACAGCATCAAACACAAACTGCACATTCTTGGTGTCGGTGGCACAGGTGAAATGAGTATAAATTTCCTTGGTGTCTTTTCTTCGGTTCAGATCTTCAAACTGGCACTGAATGTATGCAGCGGCTTCTTCATACGTATTAGAACCTAGAAAAATGATACCGAACGCAAGAGCAGCTCTAATGAAATACATCAAAATCTTATCTAGTCCATCATCTTACTTCCTACAGTGTCCAGCCACTTTATTCTGGAAAGTAAGATGCACAAGGACTAACTCTGCTGCTGTTATTTCCCAAAGCTGATATTCAGAGGAATGCACCATCATGATTAATATGGTAGTCTTTCACCACTTTTAATGACTTTCCAAAAGTTCCCTCCCCCAAAATAACTCTTTTTCAGTGATGTTGCAACCCTGAAACGTCGTTAAATGAATGGTTGTAAGTCAAGAACTACCTGTATACTTACGTTTCTTTCTTTTTTCTTTTCCACATCTTTTACTTTCTATTCTTTCATCTTTTAATTTATATTAATTTTTATTCTTATAATTATAATCTTTAATGAAATTACTATAATACACACACACACACACACACACACACACACACACACCTGTTGTGACCTTCTGTTTTGCCTTAAGAAAAATCTTACCTGGATACTCCGGATAGCAAATTGTTAGTGGACTCCTCCGTATCTTTTCCTCAAACAAATCCTTCTTGTTCAGGAAAAGAATGATCGATGTATCAGTGAACCACTTGTTGTTACAAATGCTGTCAAAGAGTTTCATGCTCTCATGCATTCGATTCTGAATAGAAAAAACACTAATGAAAGACAGCATTGACACTTCATATAATTACAACCTCAACCAAATTACTAGTGCAAATTTTGTCAAAAAAATAACCCCAACATTAAAAGTACAACCATCCCTTCAAACATGCTAAATAATGTCTACATTTTTGCAAATGATACAAAAAGCCTCTGAAATATCACATTTTTTGCAGTTTTCTGTCAGAAACCATTTTCCCCATCTCAAATCATGTATGCAAATTTAAATGTTCACACTCAGTTATGAAGAAGAGGCAATTTTACTCTCCATAACCTCCCAACTTCAAATACATTCACTGCACAAATTGTGAGAATGCAGACAAGAAAAGCTTGCCCCTAATCTCTTGAAATATTACCATTTGTAATGTTCAAGGAATAACAATAGCAAAACGTTTGATTAAATTATATTATGCAAAGTTTAAGGTGAATTTCTGTCGCAGTCCACATTATTTAGAATGTTAACTCTACAGCAACATACCATTTCTTCATCCTCAGCAAGGACAAGGTCATAATCGCTGAGAGCTACACAGAATATAATTGCTGTTACTCCTTCAAAGCAATGGATCCATTTCTTACGTTCTGAACGCTGACCACCAACGTCAAACATCCTGGCAGAAAAATAAGGACTTGAAGATTCATTTTGGCATTAGCAAAACAAAAACTAAATCCAACTGTTTAGTTATTACACAGATACACATGCACAACAGGGGATTCTTGAATAAGCTGTAAATGACTTTGCCAGCCCTGAGATCTAAATGCTAAAGTTCATTAAAATATCCACTGCTGTAATATTATTTTACCCCCAAAAATTATAAAAGGCTTTTAATAACTTCTGTCCGAATCTGTTCGTACACATTACTTTATGTAGCATTGGTTATTTTGATGCTATTTTTGCTTTGTTTATACTTTGCGGTATACTATCCAGAGTTATATGCTTGGGGCAACTAGCAAAAAACAACAACCCCAAGGCTGAGATTAATCATCAAACGCTAAATCATTATTTTTCATTTAGTGCTATAAAGGAGGTGGGCTATGATATAAAAATAGGATGAGGGAAATAACATCATTATGTCATTCTAAAAAGCTCTGATACAAACTGTACCCTTTTAAGCCCTCTTTGCTCTAGGCGCAAACGTTTGTAACATTTTGAGGCCTTATCATAAACAGGGTATACTACACAAATAAAATAGTTCAGCCTTTTGTTCCAAGTGCTCAGGGCAGAACCAGCAAACAGCTGGCAGTGAAGAAACAATACTGACTGGCATTTCTTTACCACTTGACATTGCAGAGCTGGACACTGTGAAATATCTAGGCCTCCCACGAAAAAGCCACATGGGGGCTTTCACCTGAGATAGATTATGTCAAAAGAACTTGCCCCTCATTAAAAAGAGAGAAAGAAAGAAAAATAAAAACTAATGGTAATGGAAGAAGAGCTTCGGTGCTTTTTCAGTGGAACAGGCTGAAGAGATTATGCAGTACACAAATTATGCTGCATTTATGTTGTTTTCAGTACATATATTACATAAACTCTGTCTCGTTCATCTTTGATGCAAGATTATTATCTCATTATGCACAAGGGGTACACAAGGGTAGCAGAGGCTCAGCCAACAGTGATTTTTCCACAACTGATTTATGTACAGGGAGTCCTTGACTTACGATCACAGCTGGCACCAGAACCTCCACTGCTAAGTGATACAGTTGTTAACTGAGTCAAGCCCATTTTTACAACCTTTTTTTTTGCCACTGTTGTTAAGTGAATCACCACGGTTAAGTGAAGCATGCAGCTATTAAGAGAATCTGGCTTCTCCCATTGACTTTGCTTGTCAGAAGCCCCCTGGGAAGGTCGTCAATGGAAATCACAGGAACTGAGACACTGGAACCATTGTAAATAGTGCCCGTTGCCAAGCAACAAAATTTTGATCACATAACCGTGAGGATGTTGCAATGGTCATGTCACTTTTTTCAGTGCTGCCATAATTCAAACAGTCATTAAATAAATGGTTATAAGTCGAGGACTTCCTATACAATTTCCAATAGCCCAAAACCTATCTTTCCCAATTGCAATTTCTTTAGATTTACTTTTAGACTTTATTACAGCTTTAAAATTATAATCAGTAAAATAAGTGTGGTGAATGATGGAGAACTCTTTGGCTTCAATAGAACCTTAAGCTGGCATGAAAAGATGACTGTGGGAAATTCAGTCAAAGGAATACTACCTAGGTCTAACTAAATAACACTGGGAAGAGTGGCACCCTAACAAGTGAGTGTGCCCTACAGTTTCATTATTTGATTCGTAGACTATATAACACTTTGGAGCTCCATGAACTGTGAAAGCAAAGGTTTCTTATCCCACCATGAAGCATGATGGCATTGTGCACCAGGAATAATCTGAATTTCTTGTTGTTCTCATTCATTCTGCATTTTGCTGTATTTTACAGATCAGATACAGTAGTAGCAGAGCCAAGAAGTTTGAAAGTATACGAAAAGAGAACATCACAAGTCCTATAGGGATCAATCAGGAGACGAGGTGGCAAACTACATGGAGGTAAATGGTTAATATGTCATCCAGTCATGACATAATTAGGTGTATCACAGTGGAAAATAACACAGCCCCATTCTACATCAAGCACTATTAATGATAAGCATTTAAACAATTATGCATGCTCCTTGCCAATGTTCTGTACTATTGACTGGTTAATACTATGTCTATTGTTTTGCTGAGAAAGCCATGCATTGTTCAGAGAGCCATGTTAATTTCAACTCCCACTGCAACACCAGAAAATAAATGCATGGCAAATTATAAAGTCTCTATGTGGGGCTTTTATATTTTACACTTCCAATCAACAATATAAAACAGAAGCCAGTATACCATTAGTATACATGCTCCTGTAAAGCAAGGATTCAGTACCTGTGTTTGTGATCCCAACATAAAAGCAGCTGAAAAGAATGAAACAATGAAAATAAAAAAGTGGACTGTATCAAGAATCACTAGCAAAAGAATCGGAAAAATACTACATCATGTGAGCCAAAGTCAAAAACTGTACCACAAGTGCAGAAGAGTCATAAATTTTACACCAAGAAATTGTGGTTTAAGAGTATACATAACATTGCAGCCTGCAACTCTTAATGCCACTTACTTGAAGTACAAGTCCTTGAAGGTGAAATGTGTTTCTACAATGCCTGTTGTTTTCACTCTGGTTCGTAGAACATCTTGTTGGGTTGGAATGTAGCTCTGCTGGGATATTCTGTCCAAATCATTTAGGTAGCTAAAAAAGAATGGGAATGAGGAGGGGACCAAAAAAGGGAAGAAAATATTCAGGAACATTTTGCAAACTGATCCTCTAATTGAGTACTGAAATTGAAGCTGGTACAATACAGAATACGTTCTTTAATTCTATGTTAAGCTACGACTTAGTTCAAATGGTCTAGAATCAATGGTCATATTTTAGGTTCTTATTGAGATCTGCTTTAGAATATAATTTATAAATCGGGAGTCCAATACTTCCAATACTTCATCCAAAACCCCGCTGAAGATGTTACCTAGTTTGGTAATGAAATGTCCGGGAGCTAAACAGCAAGCTCGGAGACCAGATCGCTGCCAAAACCTACAACCTAAGCTACGAATATTCTCAACAATTTCTAGTCCAATACTTTCCAGAAGCCATACTATAGTTCTCTATTTTTAAAGTAATTAGGATCTAGTACTCCTTGTGTCAATGTAGTTCCTAATTTTATTATTATTTAGATCAGAGGGAATCGGTTAGCTGTAGCTGTTGTTGGATTCCAACTCTTATTACTCCAAGCAACATGGGCAATGGGAGTTGTAGTGTAACAAGTTTTCTATGTCTGTCAGTTGCCTATTTGTAAGTTAAATACAAAAAACAAACAAACTTACCTTTGTACTTTTTAAAACAGGTACATTCATGGTGCCATACAAAAACAATTATAGTAGTATATTTTTTCCTGTTATTTAACTGTCCCCATATTAACTTACAAGAGGAAGCCACTCCAATGTTCAGTGGGAAAGCCTTCGTCATAACAGACATTAAGAATATTATTCTTTTCTATCTAAATGTTCAGTATCTTCCTCTATATTGTTGATATGCTTCCAGTTTACCCTTTTTATGTTTTTCACTTTTTTCCTACTTTCTCTTCTGGCTTGTTGCTTTCCTATTTTTCTTATTTCCTCATATCTTAAACTCTTACATATGAGATGATGAATCTTATATTCAGTTATCCACAAATAGTTACAAGTTATGTAAGAAATGTAGTGCAGAAAGAATGGATAGTTACTTTTATCTGAGTGGGCAAAGGGAAGAACAACATGCACAAACTGAAAATGCAATCCTGCCAATCTCCTATTATAAACACTATACACAGCTGCAGTTACGTACCACTGCCTGAGTTGATGAAAGAAACTTCAGAGAAATCAAGAGTTGGGTGCAATGCAGTGTTTAAGAACACAAAAGATGAACAAAATCCTTTCTTAAACCCTCACTAAGACACAATTTATCTAGGAAGCTTTAAGAAGTCTCAAATAGGATGCACATAATAGCCTATATTACAGTTATATTCCTAACTTTTAGGATTGCCAAATACATATGTGAATTTCTTAGAAAATGTAGAATAAAAACAGTATAAATATCAGATATATGAGCATTGGGTGTTAATATAAGGACCATTTACAAAGACTCCAAAGTTTACAGATCATTCTAAAGATGCCTTAAAGAATGAACAAATCTCTGTCTGACCAAAGATCGTAGATCTTCAATTGTTAAAATTCAATGGATTTACTTAATGACCAAGTGATTCGCTTGATGATCACTGCAAACAAATGTCATAAAACTGGGCCGCTTGATGACCCACTTAGTGACCTGTATTAATAAAATCTAAGTCAATAATGTATGAGGAAAGTTATACATCTTTTACTGACATATTTAGTTCCCTAACACCAGTGAAATTACTGGTTTCATTCATGACGGAAGTTGCACATTATAATTGATCACTATGGTACTGCAAAGTTTGAGAATCTCTATATTAAACTTTTAATGTGCAATTCATAATGGAAATATTTAGCATTTTGACATCATGGCTTAGATATATTTTAACTTTCTTTCTTTTATTTTTTATTTAAATCAGAATGGTCCATCTTGCCAGAAAGGCTTGGAAGAAAACCACAATTTTCTAGCAATGCAAGTATTCTAGAGCTGGGGAGAAAATGTGACTTTACTAGTTACAGTGAAACTCATTCCCACCACTTCCTTTTGTCCATCCATTCTTTGATCACACTGAGTGTGCACATACGAGAAAGCCAGAATATAAGTCTATTTATTCCTTCCTTCCTTCCTTCCTTCCTTCCTTCCTTCCTCCCTCTCTCTCTCTCTCTCTCTCTCTCTCTCTCTCTCTCTCTCTCTCTCTCTCTCTCTCTCTGTGTGTGTGTGTGTGTGTATATACATACATACATACAGTGGTTGATGACCAACACACAATCAAGAGTTCTTCTAAAAAATACCTTCCTTTATGCCATTTGAAAACAGATTCTGAAGAGGGAAAAGTACTATATATACAGCATCCATCGTCATTATAATGAATAAAGTTCAAACCAAGTGTTCAAGGAAAAAATATTCTACATATTAAATCTTCCTTAGCCAATTCCATGATAATAACTTTAAAAGAATAAAAAAAAAATCAATACTACTATAGCAAAATAGCAAAAACAATACACTACTACTGAAAGCATTTGGAAATTTCCAAATTCAATTTAAGGATATATATTCAGGCATATAAAATATCTGCAGACATATTCCTAATTCTGATTATTGTCAGAATAAAATAAAGGAGGGATATGATTGAAGAAAGGTTGGGACAAGTAGCAGGTTAAGTATACATAGGTTCAAGTATAACCTATTGTGATTCACCCAGTGATATGGATCATATATTCTTAACAGAAATAAATTTTGTCACAGTTAGGTTGCAGTTTCAAAAGCAACAAAGATCAAAATGTAATAGCATGATGCATAATTTGGTCTATATCTGAACACAACCCAAGTTTCTGAAATCTAACCCCAACTGCCATGAGATCACTCCATCTTACTTGTATGATTCTAGATTTCAGAAAAAAATGTCAATAATTTACAGCACTGGACTTTAATAATGAAATGTTTAATCTAAACTTTTTAATGCGCATTATATCCCCACCTGTTTCTTTAGTCTTTAAATCATTAAGGAAATTTTAAATTAACTTAGTATAACTGTCTCACTGTTGAGGCATATTCTTAATTATAGATTTGATATTACCTAATTCCATATAGAGAGAGCAGAGTATACTTAATTCCACTAAAAAACAATAATCTTTTGTTAAACAATACTAGAATAGTTACATCATTCACATTTAATACTCTGGCTTCTATTAGAAAGAATACACTGACTTGGCATTAAAAGGAATAGCATATTGTCCTGCTTAAAGACTAAATAACAGAAAAGCAAGCTAACAATTTAACCAAAGTTCAAGCGTCACAAGGTCTGAAACAAATTGCTGGCATAAAAATGCAAGAACTACTCCAAGTCCTAAGAACTGCTTAGAGCTGAAATATAATCACAAGGGCCTGTGGATTGTTTCAATATATGATATATTTCCTTTACTGTATATAGCAGAGCTATCAGTTTAGAGCAGATTAAGTTTTCAGAAGCAAAACTGACATATCAACTTTTTTGCCCATCATGCTTCATATTCTGGAGAATTACAGTAATAAAAACTTTTGTTGACTTCAATTTAGAGAAGTTATAGATCCTGAAACTCTACAAAAAATGTGGTAAAGTAACTGGAACCTGCACAAACCATTATTTCAAGAAAGATTAAAATCCCTGACAGCCTAGACCAGTGATGGCGAACCTTTTAGGGACAGAGTGCCCAAACTGCAACCCAAAATCCACTTATTTACGCAAAGTAAATACGGCAATTTAACCTGAATAATGAGGTTTTACCACCTAAAATAATGATAAACGCAGAGTTCAGCTAATTGTTCTAAGAAAAACATGATAAATGCACTTTTATGCCCCTTCATTTTTTTTCCTGCTTTTGAAATAATAGGTTTAGCAACAATAAAAAAGAAAAACTTTTGTAATATCATTTCTCTTTCCCTCCCTCCCTCTCTCTCTTTCCCTCTCTCTCTTTGTAAAATAAGGCAACTCCAACCTGGATCCTATCGGGGAGACCCCCCCTTCCCTCTCCCTCTCTCCCCCTGCGGGGTCCCGTCCTTCTCCTGAAGCCCATTACGACGCGGAGCCACAATGCGACCCTGCGTCGGTTCGGCTCAGCTCAGCAAAAAAAACCCAGTTTCTTTTCCTACAGAGCTGCCTGTGTTGGGACGCCCCGCCTCCCTGCCAGCCAGCTGAGTGTGAGCGCACTGCTCCTGGGCTCATCGGCCTTCGGACATAATTCCCACCACCCAGCACCAGTTCAGGGGTTCTTTCCACCCCTCCGCGGGGGGGGGGGGAAGAGAAAAACAGGGAGGCAGAGAGAGAGGGAGGGACGCGCGAGCTGAACGTTTGGAGCCATGCTTGGCGGAGTTTGCAAGCGGGCTTGGCGGGCCGTTTAGCGGGGAGACCCCAGACCGTTTGGTTCGCTTCAGTGCGGGGTGGGAACGCAGAAGGCAGAGGAAATCCATGCCTCTCAGCGTTCAGCCCTCAAAAACTCCTTTGGGGCAACTTTTTCTGCTTTTGAAACATTACGTTTAGCAACAATAAAAAAGAAACACTTTTGTAATATTTCTCTTTCCCTCTCTCTCTCTCTCCCTTTCCCTCCCTCCTCTCTCTTTTTCTCTCCCTCTCTCTCTCTCTCTTTCCCTCCGTCTCTCTCTGCCTCCCTGTTTCTCTCTTTCCCCCCCCCGGGGGGGAAAGAACCCCTGAACTGGTGCCGGGTGGTGGGAATGATGTCCGAAGGCCAACGAGCCCAGGAGCAGCGCGCCCACGCTCAGCTGGCTGGTGGGGAGGCGGGGCATCCCAACACAGGCAGCTCTGCAGGAAAAAAAATTTTTCCCTGAGCCGAGCTGACGCAGGGTCACATTGTGGCTCCATGTCGTAATGGGCTTCAGGAGGAGGATGGGACCCCGCCTCCCCCACTGTGAAGTGCGCGAGTGAAAAAGTTCACTCAATGATTTCCAACTTCGCAAGATCTTTTTGTTTCGCAAGAAGTTGGAATTGATTGAGTGAAACACAATGGAGAAATGCGATTGGAGCTGGGCTGGGGTGACTGTGCGCGTGCCCACAGAAAGGGCTCTGTGTGCCACGTCTGGCACGTGTGCCATAGGTTCGCCATCATGGGCCTAGACCCCATTACAGCAACTTCAAAAAGGAGTACAGCAATGTGAAACCCAAAACATTCCTAATGATCCTAGTCAGTTTCATACCACTTCACAGGAGTTCTCTCTTCCAACCAAATGAATCTGAAGTCATAAAAGAGGTAGAGATACTGCAGGACCATAGTTAGATACACACAGAAGAGCCTTTAGGTTTGATGAACTCCTCCTTTCTTCCAGCCCTTTCCCTCCTTCAAAAGGATCCCTTGGAAATTAAAGAGGGAAGGAGAATGTTTGCTTCCACTGGGGGAGGGAATTTTGGACAATTCACAATTATCTTTAACTGTCAGCTATGTTAGTTTGGTTCATTTTTTAACATAGCTCGTTATCCTTATTCTATTTTTATGGTTTTTAAATTGTTGCTTAGAAATGCTTCTCCAATGACAAAATAATTAAAATTGTCTCCCAGTATCTTAGCAATACAATTATTATGGCGTAAACACAAACACTTCTCCTATGTAAACAAGGTACCTTACTGTGGATTTCCCCCATTTCGGGCAAGATAATAGGATGATGGACAATATGGAAGATGAGAAGTTTAGCAAGAGGAAGAGGGAAGAATCAGTATCACTTTGTTCTGTTGTGCACTTCAGTTCCAATAGGAAGATTCCAAAATTGCAATTAAAAAGCAGATTTCCTAATGTCCTTCATAGCAGATGATAAGAGTGAATGCTGTTAGACTTGACAGTTCAGCCCTTTCATGTGACCCACAGAACTTGCTTTAATCAACTAAACACAATCCAGGGAATCTTCAAAGCCAAGCCTCCATCAACTGTCCATTTATTAAACACTTTTCCTCAAATGAATTTTTATATCCTCACATAGAGAGATTTCCCATAGCCTGTTGAGAAATACCACAACAATTCTTTAGAGGTATTCCTTCATGTCATGGTAATTCTGCAAAATAAATAGTAGTTTTCAGATTATAAAAAAATATTTAGAATATATTAAGAGCATGAGGTGATCAATTCAGCTACTTAAAATCTATTAGAAGGTTTTCTTACTAGGATGCAGAATCATTAAGCTGGTATTCTCTTGATCTGGTGAAACATGCTTGAACTCCAGGATCTCTCCATAGCCGTTTAATCACTCCTGCTAACTCAGGAGTCATAACTCCTTCCTCTGCACTTCCAGCCAGGACAAACAACTGGCGGGCATCATCCTGCAAAAAAAGAACACAGCTTAAATACTGATATTCAATGGCATAACACGCTGCTGAACTACCAGCAGCAGAAGTACTTTTTAGGTAAAATATAAAATTATTGGAAACATTATCTACTATCTACCAAAAATGGTTTTTATCTCTTTCTCTGTAACACTTCCCATGGGAATAACCAAGGAATGCTGGAGAACTCACTATTCGAGGCATAAATTTTATATAACAGGATTAGAACCACCAAGGAAACTGTAGTTGTAATGAACTATAGTTTCAGCAAACTCCTGGCAAGCAAGGTCATTCAAGTTACTATTAAGTACAAAATTGTCACAACCTATCATTGTCGTAATACTTCAAAAAGAAATCCTCTCTTTTACGAAAAATGATTCAATGTCGCTGGAGTGTGTTTTCTTGCCAATGTATGTGCAAGAAAGGCAAATTGCCAGAAATTATATAACTGACAAACATTATAGAAGCACTATATATGGACTACCCAGGAAATAAGCTAGCTTATATAAATAGTAATATAAGGACAATTAAAACAATATTAACATTAGATTAAGAAACACAGCAGAATACATTAAAAAGTTAATTTAAAACATGCAAATAAATTAAAGTTTTACCTAACACCTACAAGAAAATAGGTATTAAGTTTCCAAGCATACAACATTCCTTACATGGGGACAATAATGAAAAGGTCTTACCATATTTTTCGGACTATAAGATGCACCGGTGTATAAGACGGACCAAGATTTCGAAGAGGTAAGAAAAAAAAAAGTTTTTGCCCTCCCCCAGCCCCCAGGAGCACTCTGCAGACCTCCCAAACCCTCTGGGCACCCCGTTTTTGTGAAAAACGGGCTGTTTTTTGCAAAAATGGAGGTGTTTTTGCCCTCCCCCAGCCCCCAAGAGCACTCTGCAGACCTCCCAAACCCTCTGGGCACCCCATTTTGACAACACTTGTGAAAAATTTCTTGGTGCATAATCACGTTTTTTGCAAAAACGGGGCGTTTTTGCCCTCCCCCAGCCCCCAGGAGCACTCTGCAGACCTCCCAAACCCTCTGCGCACCTGTTTTCATGCGGAGCGGGGCTTCGGGAGGCCAAAAATGGCTGTTTTCAGTGTATAAGACGCACCAACATTTCCACCCTCTTTGGGGGGGGGGGGGAGTGCATCTTATACTCCGAAAAATACGGTATTTCCTTTCAACACTTGTCAAAAATTTCTTGGTGCATAATCATGTTCTACAATATCCTCATTTCTCCCAAGAAAATTATAATAACTGCAACTAAATTTTCAAAGCATATTATCCTCAAATTCTGTGTGTTATATCAGGTGCCTGGCAAAACTGTCTTGGTTTTTTTTTTTTTTTTTTCACTCTAATATTGTATACAAAACAATTATCTATACTCACAGCTCTGGCAACTTCTCCAAAGTCAATCTTTAGTCTTCCCATTGCTCTTATTATTGCAATGATCGATTGAATTGTATTGCTGTAGACAACTACTTTATACTGCTTGCATTCTTCCTCTGAGTAGCCATCCTCATGAATGATTCTGGAGAAAGACAGGGAAGTAAGCATGGAGTACAGATAGTCCTTGACTTATGACATCACTTAATAACTGTTCAAAGTTATGATGTTCTCAAAAAAATCTACTTATGACAATCCTCAAAGTAATGACATCCCTGTGGTCATTTGATTTGCATTTTGGGTGCTTGGCAATTGGATAAATTGGATTCAGACTTATAATCCTGTCATTCATTCATTCATTCATTCATTCATTCATTCATTCATTCTTTCTTTCATTCAAATATTTCTGGCTGAAGGCCCACTATTTTCAGAGCAGGTGTGAAAAATATTTCCAGGAGTGACCTCAAAGGCCAGTGAGAGAACATGGAGAGAATATTTCTTCTGCTGTTTAGAAATATATTGAAAGGCAGGGGGAGTTTTGTGGACATTTAAAAACACATTTCCTCTCTTACTGTAATTTATATGTCCTTTGACTTACAACATAATAAACATGTAATACAGAACAATTATAACATAAAAAAAACCAGATGAAGCAGTGATTCACTTACCATCACTTGATTTGCTTAATTACTATGGTGACTTGCGGTGACCATCATAAAAACAGGCACTAAATTGAGTCCAATCATGAAGTGACTCAATTTATGACCACAATGGCTTACAACTAAAACTCCAGACTCAATTGTGGTTCTAAGCTGAAGACTATCTCTAGGAAACTTCCATTTAGCCATGAATCCCAAAGTGATTATGACAGTCATTTTTTAAGATCTTAATCTACATCTCATGGGATAGCCATATGGCATGTGTTTTGACCACGCAGTTTCAACCATCCTTACTAGCATGCTGCCTGGGAATGACAACAAGAATACCAGCTTGGAGAAGATTGTTATATGGATATGTAAGAGGAAATAGCCCTCTTGATCTCTCGTAGGGTTCTTGGAGAATGGTCAAATAAAATAATGACTACATTTAAACCTTTGCATCTACATGGCAGAGTATGAGGGACTGTCTATCTCCCATAGTATCTGCCCAGCCAATTTGATCAAGTAGGCTTGGTGCACTTCAGGTTCTTTTGATTTTACAATACCATTTATCAGGACCCCTGAAATGTGTCTTTATAGCATCTGACCTTTGGAATGAGCCCTCCCCCCCCCGATTATTCCACTCTGGTGTTTTGAAAGGTCTTGAAGATCTGGCTTTTCACACAAGCCTTTGGTGAGGATAAGCCCACTTGGGTTGTGTGGATCTGTTTCTTTTTCATTTCTGTCCAGCTTTAGTTATATTTGCAATCTTTTCTCCTTTATTATTGTCTATTCTTATGTTTCTTTTCCTTCCTTCCTTCCTTCCTTCCTTCCTTCCTTCCTTCCCTCCCTCCCTCCCTCCCTTCCGCTTGTGAACAGCACAAAGTCATTGGGAGTCAGATATATAAATCTTACAAATAAATGGAATACATTAGTTTGATTTCAGTTATGGTAGGTTTTTACTGTCTTTTTTTCTGATTCAACTCATATGACCTCTGAAAAGTTAAGGCTATGAGCCAACCAGAATTATTTGGTACATGCTATGTAATAGTGAAGCTGCATCTGAAAAATAAAAAAGGGAAGAGGGCTTGCACAAACTGAAGTATCTTTTGTTTACATAATAATCTCACCCAATCCAGTGAGATCCCAATAGGCATGTTTTATACTGTATCCATGATAGTTCGGGTACTGTATAATGGAAAAAGGGGCTCTTTCATAGGTAGGCACTGTGCTTCAATTCAAACGAATTGTTTCAATATCATATATTGCTTACTTACTTCATCTGCTTCACTATGGTACTTTTACCAGATTCTCCAGCACCTAAAAGGACAAAGAAAAACTGGGATTATTTTGATGTACTGTCTGAGCAAAAATGATTTTTGTCCTACTAGTCGATGGATCCAGAAGCATCAAAGCACTAGACATAATTTAAGCAACTACACCTCTTAAGAAACAATCATAAGTAATCTACTGAGAGTTTAAGCTGAAGAATTCTACTTATTCTCCCACTATACAGCCATTAGACTTATGTGAATGGATACAGACAGGAAAATCTGAGAGGATATGATTTCAGTCAAAGGCAAAATCTATCTTTATTCGTATTTTGTGGAATGCAAAAAAAAATGACAAAACTGGCCTCCGTAGCTACACAAGACAATGCCAGAACTCACAATGCCACTAAGTTCCCCAATTATCACTGCTAATATATAGAAGTGAAATTGCACCACCTAATATGGTCTGTACCAATGCAGAAGCAGAATAATACAGTAATAAAATTTACAAAGCACTTTATAAGCACCTGATACAATTCATCATTAAAGTGGGTCTCCACTTTGATTTGTGAATCTGGAATGATATGATCAAATCTTCATGGAATGAAGCCTCATTTAAGCTTTGCACAACCCTAATTAACTACATAATTCATCACATACACACACAAAATGTTAGCATTCTCTACTGGAGTAATCATGTTTTAAATCAAGTTGAAATAAAAAAAACTCCCAAACAGTTTGCATATCTCACTGCCAAAGAGAGAGAATTGAAGATCCAAATCCCTAAATAACTTTGTCAGATCTAACAAGTATTTCTTGCATGAACACAAGTTCTTTATGTGTCAGATCAGCTGTGGGTTTTCAGACTCTCAAGCTGTATAACTAACACACGTACCAAACGCAAATAAGGGGGGATAATTTTCTGCTGATCTGAATCAACAGAAAGGAAGAAAAAACACCTTCTATTCTGCAACTGATGAACTGGAAATACGGTACTTCTGTCGTTGATCCCTTTTTCTACCTTCCCTTAGATTTACTCTGAATATCATATACTTATATTACTTATATACTTAAATTGTATCACACACGTATTTTTTACATTGTGTATTTATGGGTGGGTGTGTTCCAAGTACCAGGGTGTCTACACACACAACAATTATACATCTTTGTAACTAGAATTTTTTTTAGCAAGGGATATCCACAGAATAAATTCACCTGGGATAAAATTAATCACAAAGATCTATTTAACTTTCTAACTGGAGTCTATATATCTATATCAATTTCAAATACTAGAAATTTATTCAACCATTTATCCAGTTATTTGAATCTTGTCTGACATCTACCTTGATAATCAGTATGACCTGTAGGCCCTCCTACATGCCAGCATTCCTTACTTGGGACTCCCACCTCTTCCACTTCAACTTCTTCCACGAGTCCTAGGATTATGAATCAGGACTGTCTGGGATGCTATTACTAACCAATGCAATCAAGTGACATTGTTCTACAACCAGATCACTTAGTGATGGCAATCCCAGTTCAATTGCCATCATAATCTGAGGACTACCTGTAGCTAAATTAATTATTTACTGTATTTATTTAAAACATTTATATAGCCACCCATCTTATAACCAATTCTGGGTGCCTCCCAATCAATTTATTGGGGTTATTAGACTATCAGATAAACCTTGGGTAGACTTTTTTTTGGGGGGGGGAGGAAATCTGTTGTCTAATTCAAATCATGTTAGCAAGCATTTTTGCTATCCAAATAATGCAAATCTGACTCACAGGCTTATGGCACTATTTTCAATCTCTCTGAAGCTGCTCAATATTGACCAGGATTTTCCTTCATGCTGAGCCATGATTTAAAAATACTTATTAACCCTAATGGTTGGATTTATACAACAAATGGTCTGATTTCAGAAAAGTGCCCCGCTCGACCATCACGGATTTCGATGAAATTTTGTGTGAACATGCACACATGTCCCCAATGAACATTGGTAAAGTGTTACATGTGCCGATGCAATACTTGCGGAGATATAGTCATTTGTGTGACCCCATACCGCAGCCTTCTACAGTATGACTCTGAGGTTCCAGCAACTTTGAGACATATCATCTCCGGCAATATTTTGTTGAGAGAAACAAAACTTGGCCATCTTGTACAACTTTTTGTGCCCTATTAAACAAAATAATAAAAACATTCTCATGAGTGATCTCCATCTAGATAATTTGGAGCAAAGTTGGCCAAAAATGACTGCGGCACGAAAAAAGGTTAAAGTTTGGCTTTTTATATCTCTGGAAGGAAAGGTATGAGAAACGTGAAACTTTGTGTGTAATAACTTAGCAACACAAGGTTTTCGAATATAAAATTTCATTCTCCTATTGCTTTCCAATAGTTTACAAATTGAGTGTAAAGTTGACGGTTTTTGTAAAAATGCCAAAATAAGGGTATTTTCAGCCCGCTTTTACAAAAAAAGACCTTCTGGAAACTCTGTTAAATCATTCTCATTAGAAAGAGCATGTTTCAACCCCGCTAAAAAAGTAGGGTTGGTTTTTCATCGCTGACGTATAAAGCCCTAAAAATAGGGACAAAGTTGAGGATGTTGGTATGGCAACGTCACATGCATTCTATTATTGTTTTGTCTTGTTTGTTTTATATAGACATCATTACTACTATTATGTTGCGTTGGTCCATGGTGACATTGTCACTATCAGTTCAGGCACTTGACCCAGCAACCCCATCACCATAGAGGGCACGCCCGATAGCCGTGCAATACCAGCCACAGGTGGGTTTCTTGGTTCAGGATCCCAAGCCTGTAGTTTGGTTTCTTCCTCGAGGTTCCAAAGCCTTGTGTGGGTATCTGTCCGGGTCCCAAGCCGACAATTGGGCAGCTTATCCTAGGTTCCCAAGCCAAAAGTGGATATCTTATATGGTTCCCAGGCCGAAGTTCGTACTGTTCATATGAACTGCCAAATTCCAACGATTGCTTATTTATTATTGAATTTACGCGCCACGTTCTTTAGCGTCGCTTCTGGGAATTGATACTGTCAACCTGACGATGTAACTGAAGGCGCTGGAAGCACGCAAATAAGATGTGGTTCTGGAACCCAACAAACATCTTGTCTTTCAGGCCAATAAAATGAATGAGCAGGGCCTCGTGGATGCATAAATGTTACCAACACATCATTTTGTTCAATCGAAATTTCCACGACGTTGCCTACCCACCATTTTTTGTCATAAATGCAGGCAACATAACAACTGGGAAATATGTCGGCCTATTTTAAATTCGGATCGACAGTGTTGGACATGTTGGCCACAAAGTTAATTGTGTCATTTGAAACTTTGCTGACAGAAATCGAATTTGAATCAACTGGCACAAACCGGTGATGATCTCTTGTGCCAGCTATTGTGCTGCTAACTTTCCATCTTTCTTCTTGCAGCATCCTGCTTTCTTCGATTTCTTCCTTCGGAACGTATATATATTTAATTCCGTGACTGTTTCTGTCGCAAAAGTTGAACAGATCTGTCGGCATCAGTATTTGGTCGGTTGATGGTCGCTGGAGGCTGGAGGCTGGCTCGAGCAGCCAAATGTTTAGTCGTGCCGCCAACTCCGTCACATGGTGATTTGGTGAAACAAATATATGTTCCATATATAACATATACGTTCCATATATTCCATATATAACAAATATATGTTCCATATATAACATATACATGCATACATACATACATACATACATATATATGTGTGTCACATATTTTTTACTGATATGTGAAAATATATATATATTTTATATATATATATATATAAAATTTATATATACACACACACACACACACACACACATATA
>QLTV01003654.1:2595367-2637749 GCA_003457575.1 Thermophis baileyi
AGGAAAAGATTTACATATGTGATTAGGAAAATACAAGTAAGGGAAGCTGCCTGTTTCTCCCATGGCCAGTTCTATGTGGCATGTTCCAGAGTCAGTTCACCCGACAGCCTGGTCATCCTCCAGCCAGAAAGCAACACCAGGAATGTTATTTACAGGGAGGTCCTGAGCAATTCATCTGAGGGATGAATTTAAAGTCTATGCTATGCAAATAATGTCTTCATCTGTAACAGAAACTTAGGTTACCATCTCTAACGAAATAATAAAGTCCCCTTTTTAACTACTCATTAATTTTCAAGTTTTAAGTCTCAATTTATCAAGCCCCATCACATAGTTTCGTAGCGAAGCATGGGTATCAGCTATATAAAGCACTTGTCTTGAACCAGATGAAAAAAGATGCAAGCTAGCATTTCTGCAATACAGAATTTGAAAAGGGTAGGAGTGGACTCTCCCTGCATCAAAGAAACAGGGCACAAATAACAAAGTCCTTCACCCATTCAAATTTTCCAATGCAATTTTCCAGAAAAATATTTACCACAAACCTGAAACCAGGATATAACATGGGGAAAAGAAAACAGAAAAAAGCAGTGGACAGGGAAAAAGTTAAATTATTTCTCTCATACTGCCACTTTTCAACTCTTGCTGAAATACTATAGCAGTTAAAGTTACATCACTCCAGATGAACTTAAAATATGCAGTACTGTTTGTACGTTCCACAGCAAAAAGAAAAGGAATAAAAGTATTATCTCTCAATGAGCAGCAAATTTTCATTAATAAGAACAATTAAGGGGTAAACTGTCACTTCATGAAAAGTATGCTGACTTTAGCTTGTTTCTCCATTCTTTTAATACAGCTAAGTATTATTACTACTCAAGTTCATCAAAAATATTTTAACTGCAATAATTTTATCACAAGAAAGAATAAACGTCTTTCTAAATACAAATGGCTTTGGGACTTCATATACATGCGAAATAAGGAAAGCATGCACAGTATGGCATCTCAAACTCTTTCTAACCCCCTTTATAGCTCTGTTCTGTGACCAGGAAGGAGGCAGACTTAGAATTGAGGATTTGGCAGCATTCCAAGCTTCTGCCCAATTGCCTCTCTGATTGGGAAGTTTGGGGGCAGTTCTCCAAAGCTTTCAGATGGATCTGGGCCACTTTTGAACTCAACCTTTCCTCTTCAGTGTATCAAATTTGTTCAGCTTCTGGTTAATTAAGGTTCTGTCAGATTCTGAGCCCCTTTATAGAATTTGTTTCCAATATTATGTTGGCTTGGAGAGAAAAACAAGGTAGGTAACGCATACAGTGCAAGGCTTCTGGGTTCTTTACAAATCCTACATGCCTGAGAATCGGTGTGTGCGCAGGTACATGTAGACATATTTTTTCTTCAGGGACTAATCAAGCTGCGTGTATAAATGTTGCCTGCGTCTGGGGTGTATATGTGTATGTAAAAGACAGGTGTACATACAATTCTTTTGTGCATATATGGGTGAGTTTCTGCATAAAAGCAGCACAGGGCGGGTTGCATACACTCTAATCTAGCTCACACTACTAGGATGGGATGGGAGCTTAGAATGGAATAGACAGCAGTATTTGACATTGTTGCCAACTGCCTCTCCCATAAGGTGCACTGGGGAAATGGCGTTTCTATGCAGGCTCCTGCCCGATTAATTAAGTTCAACCTTTCCTTTGCTGGCTTCTCTTACCATACCAAATTTGGTCCTGTTCAGTTTTGTTTTTAGAAAGTTATCTTGCTGATGAACAAACTGACAAACTAAGAACAACTGCAACACTCAAACACACATAGGCCTAATATATATTGTCGGTTGCAAAATTCAGATAGAAAAACAGAAAAGGGCAGATTTATTTTGACTGGAATTAAACAGACTTAAAAGTACTCTGGCTCAACTGGTCAATGGATTGTAGGGTTTCTCCAAAGTATAGTCAATAAGAAAGAGAACTTAAATATTACAAACATTAAATGAAGGAGGTAGATCAAAACAACTGATCTCAAATATCCAGGTGCTTTATGTAATAGGAAAATCACAAAACACTGCACGTCAGCTAACTAGAATGGTTCTCCACAACAGTGTTTTTCCTGGAAGGCTGCAATAATGGAACAAAAGAACAATAGACATGTTGTCTAATGCAGAAAAGAACATACTGAGGAGAAGAATAGAGGAGGGGCAACCGCAGCATTCCTTGAAATCTTTTGTTTTCTCACTTTGTCAGGAAAATTGACAAGATTCCAAGGCCTACATCAAAAGAGTGAACATTGGCTTTTATGTTAGCATCTGAAGTGCCACAGTCTTTCAGGCAGTTTTTAAAGCTATCTATTACACAGCATTACACCAAAAGGCAGCAACTCATTTAAACATACCCAAGGACAAAGTTAATTTTATATTTAGTAGTTCTCATTGTAATATAGACAGGGTTATTGTTTGTGGGGAAATATGTAGCCTTTATATGAGTTAAAAGAGGAAAAAATATAACTGATTCAATACTTTATGTAACTGCTTCCAGAATAACCTTCACAACAAAAAGCACAAAGTGATCAAAGCATGTATAGAGAAGTTTGTTTTCCCACTATTTCTGAGGAGAACAATACTGCAACCCACATACAGAACAAGGACTGTGATAGAAGTATAAACATAAGATATTCCCAAACACATTTTTCTAGTGAAGGGAGCATTGTATTTCTGTTTACTAATATCACTTTTAACCTTTTTCTTGGTTACCCCAGTAAGATTGATTTTTCAATTATATATTTCTTAAAAATTCTGTCAAGCTATTTTCATAACATAGAAAGCAGCAGTGATCATTATCCAGCGAAGTTATCAGCCAAATAATAAAAGCTGTATTGAGAATTACATAAATCAGCCGTTTTATATTGTTTGAAATTTAAAACTATAAATTAAGCTACATTTGATATTGCGTAACAACCCTAAAAGATAGCATCAAAACTGTTGAATATTGAAAAATATTGAAAAATATTGAAACAATATTTGCTTTATTTTTGTCAGAAAACCTGACACCCTCAAATTGTTTGGACCCCATTTTCCACAAGATACTTACAAGATTACCTTCTCCAACTGGAAATAACCTGTCCTGGGAGGCAGGTATTGATTCTGAAATGGGGTAGGCCAAGGCCAGGAAGCACTGTTTGATTGTAGCCCTGGTTTATAAATGTTACCCTCTACCTCAAAATTAGAATTGCCGCTTCTTTAACAGGATTCTGATATATGTAGGACTGAGTACTTCTGGAGGACAACTGGTAACTACTTAACTTGCCACAGATTGCTGTTGCTATTATTATCATCTGCTGTGGTTATTCTTATTGGATTTTGATGATGGTTCCAACAGATCATTATTATTATTTCTGAGGATTATGTTTTCAGTGGTTTAATAGGCTTACATTATTACTACTGATGTTTAATTAGTGGCATTCTTATAAACCATCAGGAGTCCTTGGCAGATTTAGTGGCATACTAGACAATGCGTAACCCATTGGGTCATCCTTTGAGAGCTAGTTCCTTACTAAACAGAGAAACCGAATAACTATGAGTAGATTGCTATTGTTTTGGTTTAAAATTAAAGAAGAAAGCTTCATTTTATTAAAGAAGAAAGATGCATAGCAAGACAAATGCAGATGCTTTTCTTTTAACAAACGTATGCTTTTGATGATAGCATTTGTGGTTAATCTGCCATTCTTTAAGAATGCTATAACATTTTCACTTCTTTCTTCTTGGCTTAAAGTGACATACAGCTGACCATGCTGCAATACTAGTTTTTCCAAATAAATCAGCACATTCTCCAGTTTGTCCTCACATTTTATGTATAGTGAGAGCAAAGCATCGCTGAAGGATGGCATCCTCACCTTCTGATAAATTAAGTGTAATTCTTGGAATCATAACAATGTCATTCTTGAATGCACTAATGTTTACCTTTGCTATAACATGATATTTGTGAAATTCTTTCATGATCATCCAGATTCCATTGCAAAACCTTGGAAGATCCAAGTTCCTTATTAAAATGATGGGAGATCTTATCTCCAATTCCTGTTTATATGGTGGCAATCCAGAGAGCTCAATTGTATCAAGAAATTCTGCTGAAAAATGAGTAGCATTAGCTCTTTCATTGACAGCCTTAAAGAAACAATGTTCTTTCAACATTCCAGGGAAGTATCTCATGCGTATGGAATTGATTTTTCTTATCATTTCATTAAGAGGACCAAGGCAGAGTTCTTTGAGAACAGTTCTACAGGATTGTCAAAAGTTGGGTAGATAAAATTAATACATTCTTCCATAGCAGAACCCTATCTTCAAGTAATTCTACAGGTAGTCCTCAACTTGCAACTCAATTGAGCCTGAAATTGTGGTCATTGAGGTCATAAGTTGAGGCATCATATGACTGGACCTGATTTTTCAACATTTCACCATTTTTTGCAATGGTCATTAAGCAAATCCATTTTTGACAGGAGGCATTTTTTTCTAGAAACCAGAAATAAATGCCCGAAACTGGCAAAAAAATGTTACAAATCATGGCCACATAACAGGAGGCTACAAATGACTATACAGGTGAGCCAGTTGCCAAGCACCCAAAATGCAATCACATGACCACAATGGAAGAATGGCTGCTGCAATCCCAAAAACGGATTGTAAGTAACCCTGGGACCGTCCTTCATAACTTCAGAAGGTTGCCAAGCAACCAGGTGTAAGCCAAAGATTACCTCAAGTATTTCATCATTTTGATTTTTGTCTTCTCCCATATCCAATATAACTTTAGAATATCTTTGTTCTCAATCACATATTTTTCTTCAATTGAAACTTGACAAGGTATGTTTTTTTTTTTTTTGATGCATGAATTCTCCACATCAGCATCATTTCCTCTTTTCACAACTGGTAGAAGCTGATGGAAATCACCGCAGCAATTAAACCCAAAGGCCTAATTCTTGCCACATATATTGTGAAGAGCCCAGTCTATGGTGTAGAGATAGAGGTCATGTAGAGGATGTGTGCAGCAAACTGCCTACCTCAAGCAGGCATCAAATACCTACATGATCTCACCCAGTTCACATTATTTCACCCAGTTCACATCGCCTGGATGAAGTAGGACACTATCCCTGGCTGGTACATGATCTCATCTAGGTTGTATCAACAGGATGTTCTTAAGGATTGGCGAGGAGAATTCACCAATAAAAATGATGTTGCTTTTTGTTACCTTGGGCTGCTTGTAAAATTGTATAAAAGCAATAAACACTGCGAAAGCAGGCAGACATTTTGGCATCCTGCAATGACTGGTCTCTAACTCTATCACTATGGTTTCAAAGCTCTCCCTCCTAACCATGGGGCTCTCATCCCAGACAATAAGCCTCACATGTTAAAGCAAACCTGCAGTATTGGAGGTTTTTTTTAATGTTAAAAAGGGCAGTTTTATTCACTTTTTTTTTATAAAATTTTTATTTTTATTTCCATATAGACATTCACACTTTTATCAGTTCATTTCTCTTTTACATCTTTTATACATTCATTAGATATTTTATATAAATTTCTTATACTTATCTTGTAACATTATTAAATTCAGGGTTGCTTTTTTTCCATCCCCTCTTCTTTTTACAGCCCCTCCTTCCCTTTCTCCCCTCTCCCTTCTTCTCCTCCTGAACTACTTCCCTTCCCTCTCTCTCTACTCCTCTTCTCTACTTCCCCTCCTACTTTCTCTCCTCCTCTACACCCCTCTTCCCTCTTCTTCTTACTAACCTCCCTCTCACCCCCCTCCTTCTTTCTTCTATGCTGTCCTTTCTCCATTCTGGGATGAACTTCTAGCAACCCTGAGTTCCTTTGTATGATCTTACTTTATTTGCTACTTTATCCCTTTAACAAACTTTTAACTCAATTTTTTAACTTTATGTGTTTGTCATTCAATCCATTTTCAGTTTATGGTTTTTCCCCTTCCCCCCCCCATCCCCCTCTCCCTGTCTCTCTCCGTCTCTCTCTGCCAATCTATTCATTTCAGCGCAGTCCAAAATCTTCTTTATTATCTGGTCATCTCCTGGAACATTTCCTGCTTTCCAATTCTGTGCAAATGCAATCCTTGCTGCTGTTATTATGTGAATCATCAAATATATTTCTTCTTTTTTATATTTTTCTGGCATAATTCCTAACAAAAAAGTTTCTGGTTTCAATTCTGGTTTTTCCATCATTTTTCCTAGCCATGTTTGTATCTTAGTCCAAAATTTCTTTGCTTCTATACAAGTCCACCACATATGATAATAAGAACCTGGTGTTTGTTGACATTTCCAACATTTAAGTGATTTGTCTTTAAACATTTTTGATAATTTTTCTGGTGACATATGCCATCTGTAAATGTTTTATTCACTTTGAGAACTATCAAGAATGTGCTGTCCTACCACCAGGCATCAATGTTGCTGCAATAATAGATACTATAGCAATAACAACTATCCAGAGGTTGCAAACTGCCTATCCTGGTCTCTCCATAAGGCAAAAATTATCAGTTTCTCCAGGAAATAGGAATGCACAACAGTGAGGGCAGACTTTGGCACCAACATTATCAGAAACATTACATTAGGCAAGCCATGAATTTTGCCTCACTCTTTCTCTGTTGGGGTCTTGCTGTTGAAGGAGGGTATTGTCATGCTGAGGACCTCTTACACTAATTAGCATTTACTGCATATTCTCAAATTGATCTTCTCTTTCCTCCTTCATTTTTTCTTATCTTCTTATTCTGTACCTTTCCTTGTGATTCTGGAGAGGTGCAGCCCTTTCCTTCCTCCATTCCTTTATCTCTCCTCTTCCTTATCGCATCCCACTGACATTTGGTGTCCTCTCTTGACCATGTTACCCTCTCTCTCTGCACATGGAATAATTATGCTAACAATACGCTATTTTAATGTACTTTTTAAAGCCACAATGTTGCACATTGCCGTTCTCGCCACAGAATAGTTTAGAGTCCCTGATAGCTTCTTCAGTGCGTTGTCAGAGACATTTTTTTAAAGGATCATGTGACCTCCTGAAGGCTAGGGTGGATCTGCTCTATCTGATCTCCGGCAGTCAAAGGAGGAGCTAGATTACACTCAATTTCAGAATAGAAGCAGTCAAAAAACATGAAACAGGAGGAACAAGAACCAAAGTATAATGGCTAATGTATTTGACTGACACCAGAGAGATCCAGTTTATATTTCATTTGCTGCCACAGGAGTCACTTGGTGATTTTTAGCTCAACCTACCTCATAGGTTGTTATAAAGAAATACAGGAGGATGCAGCACTATGTATGCACCTTGAGTTCCTGAACAAAGACAGATGTAGATACATGTGCATGTTTATGTGGCAGAGAAGGGACATAAAGCAATAAAAATATCCAGGCCTTTCATCATGCACCTTAAAGCTGTTGCTTCTTTAAGAACCATATGATGAGTCAATTCCTTGTTGCTGGGTGGGTGAGGGAGCAAGGGACTGTGAGACTGGCTTAGAAACTGTCACGGAACATTGAAAACGAAGATCACATGAGCACAGCTGCTGCTATGCTGCATGACTGCTGGAGATCAGTAGCATTGAAGCAGCCACAGTTTCCCCAAATTTCATTCCCTTCTGAAACATGGATCTCAGATTCTGGACACATTCTGTAAATTAGTCCATCTGAGATAACTTATTTCAAAAATTGTTACCCTGTGATACACCGTTTCACCCAGGGTAAAAGTCATGACAACAAGAATTTTAGAAATATATAAATACAATACAAAACAGTACTATACATGACTATACATAAAGGCTGTCCCTTGACCAAGCTATAGGAAATATCTGAAGAGGGGTTGCTAATCCTTAGTTTGCAAAAGTCTATATTAATAAATTTACTATACAATTTGGATAGTCTTTAAAAGTCCACTGAAAAGGTCTCACCAGGAAAACCCTTTCCTTGAGAATGTGCCCACATTAATTTAACATTAGGTATGGATCCTCAAATAAAGGTTTTACCAATAATCAAATGCTGGGATATAAATAGCATAGCCACCTATGATAAGTTCTTCTGATAATTTAAATGAGAACTTTCCCCAAACTGACTTTTTCATTTTTATAAAATTAAAATTTTATTTTATTTAAATTAAATAATTTAAAAGTAATTTAAATTATTTAAATTAATTTTATTTAAATTAACTTTATTTTTTTTAAAAAAGCATTATGTGTACGTAAACAGACATAATATATTTTGTTCTAAAAAAATAAGTACAGGTAGACCTTGACTTACAACCATTTGTTCAATGATTGTTCAAAGTCAGGGGTCCCCAAACTTGGCAACTTTAAGACTTGTGGACTTCAACTCCCAGAATTCTCCAGCCAGCTATGCTGGCTGGAGAATTCGCGGAGTTGAAGTCCACAAGTCTTAAAGTTGCCAAGTTTGAAGACCTCTGTTCAAAGTTATGGTAGCACTGAACAAAGGGACATACGACTGGCTCCTGAAGTTACAGCCATTTCAGCACCCCTGCAATCAAGTGATCAAAATTGGGGTTCAAGGCAGCCCACCCACACTTATGACTGCAGGGGAACTTCGACTCCACCTATTTGTCCATCTACCCCCCAGCCGTGCATGCTCTTTCCACCTGGATACTCTGTGGCCCTCCAACCCTTAGCTGCAGTCTTCTTGCTCTTGCTGATAACCAAGCAAGTCCAGCCTGACTCTACATGAGATAGCTGCTGGCAGCACGAGGCTTTCTGTAATCTACACGAGGTCATACTCAGCGAGTTTCTCACAAGACCTGGGGAAGATGGCCTTACTTGGATCAGCAACTGCATCTTGAATGGGTGGCCAAGCGCAGGCCAAGCCTTATCATGCGGGCCGCAGTGGCTCACGTGGTAAGACACTGGGCCTGCACGCCGCTGAGGTCAACAACTCGGCGGCTCGATTCCCGTGAGCGAATAAACCACGGAGGGATAAGAAAGGAGCCTCCTCTGTTAGCCTACTGGCATTCAGGCATCCCGTGGGTAAAGACAACACCGCCCGAAAAAATTCCTTTCACAGAGGCAGGCAGCCACCTCGGTGATCCCTGGCTAACACGTGCCATACGCTAAATAAATAAATCAGCAGGAAGAGCAAGAAAAGAGTGAAGGCCAGCTAGAGCAGTGGAACACAGAGTGGTGAGGGCAACTGCAGCTGAGACTGGGCAGGGACAACTGAGGCTTCCCAGCTGGGGTTGGCTGAGGCTTCCGGGGTGGCTGCAACTTCAAACCATGCCACACTGCTGGGCTGTCGCTTAGAAGCTTCTTGCAGCTCCAGAGCCCTGCTGTGCCAAGAAACCCCTGAACCACAACATGGCAAGCTGCCCCAGAGTCATGGGATGAGTCCTCAGCTAATAAATGACAGCATTCAGTTGACAGCAACAATTGGCAACTGTCAGCAATAATATGATTGCTGTTGCTAAGCAATGCATTTACACTTTACGACTACATTGCTTAGTGACAGAAATTCCACTGTTTGTACTGTCAAAAACGAAAGTACAGCTATACTTAGGAAGAAAATACCATAGCTAGTGCCTGGAAAAGATAATAGAGGTATGGGAATTTGTTTGCAAGTCAAATACAAACTTTTAAACGCTTTAGATCTCTCCTAAATTTTAATATTTTAGTGAATTCTTACCAATCAAAACCATACATTAATGCATAATTTATCACTCTGCACAACCTTTCTGTATTAAAGGCATGGCTGAACCTTTATATTAATAGTATATTAGGAATCCTTATAGAGAATATTGAAGAATAATTAACAAAGAAATTATATCATTTATGAGCTCAGTTATCACATAATTTATACTTGGCTAGTTATATTTACCAAGAAGTAAATGAATTTAGCTGAATCTGTGAGTAAATAATTGCAAACAGGATTGCAAATTTGTGCCAGCTCCAGACAGGAAACCAAAACCATGAGTACTGACGAGCCCTTCACTGCAGGGCTACAGTAACTGAATCTTACAAGTCTGAAAGCGCTTTTCCCTGCCCCATCCCCTGCTTTTAGTTTCCGGAGAACTAGGGAAGGTCCCTTTTGAAGTGCTTTCTCCACTCCCATCCTTCCTTTGGACTAGGATTTCTCTTTATCAGACCAGGCTGCAGCTCTTCCTCTCACAGCCCAGTACTGTTTTTCTCTATTTATTGGCTTTTTCCAAAATGTTCAGATGTCCTCTGAACATTAAATAAAATATTATTTTTAAATTATATCATGCTTTATAAGATTCTTTAACCAAATCTACCTTTTAATTGCTTTAATATACTAAAAAGTAGAGGAGGGAAAAAACCACAAATGGGAAGAAAATATAGTAATATACTTACAGGAAATCATTGCACCAAAGTTTTAATACACAATTAAACCTTGATTACAGGGAATAATTTTGTTCAGTCTTTCCACTATACTGACAGAGAGCCAGTTCATAAACAGGAAGCAAACATTTATGGGTATCAAAGATTCAAAACATGGAATTGCACTGCCTTTCTAAAATGAAAGAGTAATATTTTTCCTTTTGGCTGTTCCTTTTGTTCCCACTTAACAACATATAGCTTTTCAATTTGCTCAATTGTATTTTTTAGTGCAGGGGTCTGCAACCTTAAACACTGAAAGAGCCATTTGGACCCATTTCCCACAGAAAACAAAACACCGGGAGCCACAAAACCTGGGTGGGCGTGGCCAACTCGATGTCATTCACTCCCACCCAGTAACATGACCACCCAGCCACGCCTACCCAGGTTTTGTGGCTTTCGGTGTTTTCTTTTCTATGGGAAACAGGTGTCTCTGTCTCTGTCTCTGTCTCTCTTTCTCTCCTTTCTCTCTCCCTCCTCTCTTTCTCTCTCATCTCTTTCTCTCTCTTTCTCTCTCCCACCCTCTCATCTTTCTCTCTCTCATCTTTCTCTTTGCCTCTCTCTCCCTCTCTCTCATCTCTTTCTCTCTCAACTCTTTCTCCCTCTCTCTCTCATCTCCCTCCCTCTCTCTCCCTCCCTCATCTTTCTCTCTCATCTCTTTCTCCCTCCCTCCCTCTCTCCCTCCCCCTTCCTCCCTGCTCTCCCTCATCTCTTTCTCCTTCTCTTTCTCTCTCTCCCTCCTTCTCTCCCTCTCCCTCTCTCTGTATCTTTCTCTCTCATCTCTCTTTCTCCCCCCCTCTCCCTCATCTATCCATCCATCCATCTCTCCATCCATCTCTCCATCCATCCATCCATCCATCCATCCATCCATCCATCCATCCATCCATCCATCCATCCATCCATCCATCCATCCATCCATCTCTTCATCCATCTATCTGTGCTCTCCTGCCCAGCTTCACGTATCGTGTGAATCCAACCACTTGGGCTGTGGAGGGGGAGTGGAGGCTAGCAGGCAAAGCCAAGCATTGGAGATCCATGCAAAATAAGGCAACTCCAACCCGGATCCTGTCGGGGAGACACCCCCCTTCCCTCTCCCTCTCTCCCCCTGCGGTGGGGGCCTGGGTGGCCCGAGGGCAGCTCCCTCCTCAGAGGCGGCCAGCAAGCAAACAAATGTGGCGCTCTGGCTGGGAGGCGGCGGTGCAGAGCCCCACCTCTGGCCGGCGAGAGCGGAGCAGGCAGGGTGCGCACCTTCCCCGCTGCCGCCGCGATGGCGCTGGCCGACTTCTATATGCAGGGGTCTCCTTGCTCAGCCCCGGAAAGGCTCCGGCTGCCAGTGCCACTGCATTCCCCACCAGCTGGCGAGGTGGTGGTGCAGCGCCTCCCAGGCAGAGGGGGGCTGGACGGCAGCAGCAAGAAGCAGGCAGAGGCCTGTGGGCGGGCGCCCCCCCTGCTCCGGGAGGGAAGGTTCAGCCATCTGGGTGGAGGTGGGCGCTGCTGCAGGCGGGACAGAGCTGGAAGGGATGCGCAAGCCAAACATTTGGAGCCATGCTCGGTGGAGTTTGCAAGCAGGCTCGGTGGGGCCGTTTAGCAGGGAGTGAGACACTGGCCTGTTTGGTTCACTTCAGTGCAGGGTGGGAACACAAGGTGGAGGAAATCTGTGTCTTTGCTCCTGCTCTGGAATATGGAGCGAGTCTCCATCCCCCGCCATCGCCCTTACCTTCTCAGACCAAGCGAGCAGTGATTGGGAGGGGAGGGTGAGGGGCGGGGCCAGCCAGTGGTGGGATCACACAACAGGGAGCCGCAGCAGAGGGACGAAAGAGCCGCATGTGGCTCCGGAGCTGCGGGTTGCCGACACCCGTTTTAGTGACTTGAGTAACATATAAAGGTATGCTAAATGACATTAGTAGAAATAAATAAGGCAGCAGGGCTAATACAGCTGCTCTGAAATAAAAGAAGATGATGTAAAATTCAAACAATGTATATGTGAATAAATATAGATTGCTGTAATTTTTTATTCATAATGTGAAGCAAATAGAAATGAAGATAGATCATAAACTTAAATTAAAACTCATTCAGGAAAAAAAACAATAAATCATAAACTTAATTAACTATGGCAATAATTCTTACTCCATAAAATTAAGAATACTTGATAGAAAGTAAAGAAATATTATTAAGACACAATGCTATCAAGAATTCCTAAGCCCCAGTATGTAAGAGCTTGCCTCAAAGAGCGACCTTGAATCACAAAAATGCTTCAGTTTTACTAATTTAAAGCAGTAATTCCAACCACTACATACAACGCATGAACCGTATATGAACACGCAAATACTGTATATAAACAAACTTCCCCTAATGAAATCTTCAAAGAACTATCTCTCTAAATGAAGTGGAAGGCTTGCTTAGTCCATTGTTTTATTTCAACTGTAACTAGTTAAATATTCTTGGGGCATAATGTTGATAAGTATCACTGTGTTATATCATATAGTAAGCAAAATAACTACCTAAGAATACAGAATTCTCATTTTTATCTATGTCTGCTAATAATAATTGAGTACATTCAGACTAACACAGTTATTTTTTATGCAGTTGAATATAAATGAGACCAAAGCATTATCCACATACAATCCACGGTTAATGATTTTTAACAGATGCACCTCCACTTTGGCTTCTCTGAGATAAGCCTTTTGATGTTGGAAAAACAAGGGATGACAAAATCTACCTAATGATTTTTCATGGCACTACAAGGATCATAGCACTACCCATCAAAGATGGTAGGTCAGGCCAAGGGAATGAATACAACTTTTCTGTTCTGAACCTATAATCAATCATTTTGACTGCCTGAGCCAAAGGTAATTTTGAATAATTGTATAAAGCCACTGCTTATTTAATTATGCTTAATACTTCATATGAAAGTGATTTTGTATCTGCATTGTCCTTTTCCTTCTTTTTTCAGCTCTAGAATGTATTTTTTTAGATTGGCATGCTAAAATGAATTAGAAAAGAGCAACACAGAATTCTTAAATTATAACTTTAACAGATATTTTTAAAATCCCCCAAAGTAGTTTTTTCCCATTTTCACTGCTTCAGCATTGATTCTACATTGTGAACTACATTGTTATTCCTGTGTGCATAAACCCATAGTTTAGAAATTGATTTAGCAATAAAAGAAAAGCTTTCACAATATCAGAGTTCTGCAAATGGTTCGAATCTGAACCATTTTGAACCACCTTATTTTGAGCATAAAACAGCTGCAATAATTTTTTTTGAAGTTTGTGCTCAGAACTGGGATGTTTTAAACTTGAAACAATTACAGTGTTTGAAGTAGCCCATTTTTTATCTGAGGTGGTTTTATAAGCTTTTGACAAATTAAGAAACAACAAACTAAAAAGAGGAAGATATGATATACAAAGCATAAGTTGCTGAACTGATCTGGAGTGCTTTTTTCACACCAACAAGAACTGTTTAGGGCAGAGGTCTTCAAACTTGGCAACTTTAAGACTTGTGGACTTCAACTCCCAGAATTCTCCAGCCAGCATAGCATAGCTGGCTGGAGAATTCTGGGAATTGAAGTCCACAAGTCTTAAAGTTGCCAAGTTTGGGGACCCCTGGTTTAGGGTTAATATTTCAGTGTTTGCCAATAACTTTGCATGTAGATGTTCCTCAATGTTAAATTAAGTTTTATGTTACTTGTAAGAGTATCCCATTTTCTATTGATATTCCCAAGGAAACCTCTAAGTTTCTTATTCTCTTGACTTGTTGACCTCCATCCACTAATTTATAATCCTCTACTTCATGGTTCCCCAACAACTGAACTGCTGAATGTTACTTGTCCATGGCCCGTAGGGAATGGGCTGCACAAGCGGCAGGCAAGCACACAAAGCTCCATTTGTGCAAACCGCGGGCGCACATGCGAAATCATCCCCCCCCCCCCGCCGCTGCCGGTCTGCGGAGCCAGAAAGGTTGGGGACCACTGCTCTACTTGATTTCATGAGTTATACACTTTTGTATAACATAGTGATATGGGCAATAACTTCTGATTAAATGTGTATATCTATGGAAATTTTGTTATTATTTCTGATTTTTATTTTGAAGTTTTTAAAAAATTGGACAGAATGGCAGCATTGCTACCCTGTTTCCCCCCAAATAAGACATCCCCTGATAATAAGCCCAATCGGGCTTTTGAGTGCATGGCAATAAGGTCAAGCGCTTATTTCGGAGTTCAAAAAATATAAGACAGGGTCTTATTTTCGGGGAAACACGGTAGTTTTACTAGGTACTTGCTTATTTTGCTTGTAAAAACAGTTCCATTTCAACAAATAAATTACAAATTCATACCATTCGTCCCTAGGATTTTTGTTTTAATTTGTCAGTGTTTTGCTTCAGTCACCATTCTCTAAAACTTACTTTAAAGGAACCACACACAAAAAAGAAAGAAAATGTAGCAGTAGTATTGGTAATGGTAACTCATTACCAATTTTCTTGTCATCCCTTTTATAACCAAGACCATAGAAACCTACAACAATTGGAATTCACCATTTCTAGAAGTTAGACTTCTCTCATGATCCCAGACAGCGAAAAACAATTATGCTGTCACTTATATACACACATATCTTGACATAACCTTTTTCTTTAGTTCCTTTTCCATTTAAATAGTTGACAATTAAAGAATGTAATCCTCAAAAAAAGTACAGGTAGTCCTCAACTTATGACTGATTGCTTAGTTACCATCAGAAGTTATGACTGATCCAAAAAAGGGGATTTATGATCCGGTTTCAAAGTCCTGACGGTCGGTTTCCCTCTGTGGTCTCATGACCAAACTTTGAGTGCTTGGCAAAACAGATGCATTTATGGCATTTACGGCAGACTCTATTTGCAGAGTCCCTTGGTCACATGGCCATGTTTTACAAGAGTTTTGCCAGAAACCAGCTTGTTTCCATTTTTAGCAAAAACGTGCCCATAGCAAACCATTGGTTTGTATAACGACTGTCACCAAAAAAGGTCATAAAATTGGTCATGTGACCAATCCATTTTACAACTGTTATGACATATGACGGCTCCTTTATGGTCATATGTCAATAGATTTTGGACATGTCAATTTTGGACATGAGATGTGACACCCGGAAAAATACGGCATACTTCACTTAATCCTCCAAAGAAAGATTGAAGGCAAATGAGGTCCAGGCAGAAGAAGAACATCATGGCTTCAAAATCTAAGGACTAGTTTGGACAAAACTCAACAGCACTTTTTCGTGCGGCTGTTGATAAAAATAGGATCGCCAACATGATCGCCAACATCCAATAACAGATATGGCACAAGAAGTAGTAGTCAAGGACTACCTGTAAATGGACTTTATTAGACTGTTACACAGGAAATAAAATGGCAACCCTCCCTCTGCTGTCCAGGGTGCTAGGGTCAATATCTCTGTTGAGTAATCGGAAAACTCATCCTGTCTCCTTTATCTTAGCTTTTTTTTTCTTTTAAAGATATATAATTGTATAAATTAAAATAGTAAAATATCTTTAAAACAGCCATGTAGAGAGGTGCCTACACATTAACTGTTTATATATTAACTCTTTTTACACATTAACTGTTTATGTAGTAACTCTTTTTTCAAAAGGAAACGTATATAGAATATAGAATATAGAATAGAGTAAAACGTAGAGTAGAATAGAGAATATAGAATAGAATATTCTATTCTATGAGCCCAGAGTCCCTTGGGAGTTGGGCGGCATACAAATTTAATAAATAATAATAATAATAATAATAATAATAATAATAATAATAATAATAATAATAATAATAATAATAATAATAATAATAATAATAATAGAGTAGAATAGAATAGAATAGAATAGAATAGAATAGAATAGAATAGAATAGAATAGAGTGTAGAGTGTAGAGTACAGTAGAATAGAATAGAATAGAATAGAATAGAATAGAATAGAATAGAATAGAATAGAATAGAATAGAATAGAATAGAATAGAATAGAATAGAATAGAATAGGAGAGAGGGATAGGGGTAGAATAGAACAGAATAGAACATAGTTGGAAGGGACCTTGGAGGTCTTCTAGTCCAACCCCTGCTCAGGCAGGAAACCCTATACCATTTCAGGCAAATGATTGTCCAACCTCTTCTTTGCTCATTGTCTCCTTATTCCATATACCCCATCATCCAACTCAGATCCGACTTGTCTAACAAACCAAAGCGAACGCGTGTGTCTCTGCACTAACGCTATTATCCGAGGAAGGCCCGGAGACCTCTCAGCTTGAGCTACCTTGAAGACTTCCCTAAAGCCGTCGGGCTAAGCCGTTCAGACAACGCCTTTCAAGCAACCCCCCACCCCCCACCCCACCTTTGCTCCGCAAAAAGGAGGCAGCGCGGATCCCGAGGATTCGCCTGGATCGGGTCGGACTCGCTTCCTCCGTGCCTGCCTGGGGGCAACGGAAGACCGTCAGCCACGAAACGCCCACCCGCCTGCCCGGGCCGCCGAGGAGCAGCCGGGGACGCGCAACGAACAAAAGCCGCTACAAGCAAACAGGCCGCGCGGTGCGGAGACCCCAGCGGGGCCCCTGACAGCCGCCGCCGCCGCCGCCTTTCCCCTCACTCTGCCCGGGAGAGGCTCAGCGGGGCAGGCCCGGGCCCCACCCTCCGCCTCAGCCCTTCTTCCTCCTTACCGAGCAGAAGCAGTTTCACCTCCTTGGACGCCTTTTCCCCGTCCTCGCGAAGGTTGCGGTCGATCATCCGACTTCGCTCGGCCGCCGCTTTATCTTCGGCGCTCAACGTGCAGCCCATCGCGGCGACAGGACGGGCGAGGCGGGCGACTGGCACCCCTGGCGCTCCTCAACGGCCGCAGAAGTCGGGAAGGGAGGAAACTGGAGAGGCGGGGAGGGGGGGGAGGAAAGAGAAGCGCCACCGGAAACCTGCCTACTTCCTCCTTTCAAATCACAGCCCGACCCAGAAGCGAATTGTCCTCTGGGAAGTGTAGTCAAAGCGCGGGTCTTGCCTCACCGCCAAGCACGGAAAAGGGGTGACTTCTGGATACCCGCCACGTCGGGCGCAGGGCATAGTGGGAGCTGTAGCCCATGAACAGTGAACAATACCTGACTTAGAAGGCGGAACAAAACATTACATTTTGCTCCAAAAAAAAAAAACCCCAGGAGTTTAGCAATACCTTTTCCGACTAATCAATGCCCCAAAGGTGCTTTTTCAAGAGGCAGCTGGACTTTCTGGTTTTTCTTTGAAGACGTTTCGCTTCTCATCCAAGAAGTTTCTTCAACTCTGAAGAAGCTTCTTGGATGAGAAGATGAAACGTCTTCAAAGAAAAACCAGAAAGTCCAGCTGCCACTTGAAAAAGCACCTTTGGGACAACCATGACCTGGATGACTGAGAATCTCCATAGACATCCGGCTAATCAATGTTATTAAGAGACATCAGTTTTCATGAATTGCAGTGCACTTCACAACAGGTGCATACAATGGCTAAGTGAATCGGAGCTCACCAAAGTTTATGCTTTTTAAAAATGGTTACTTGAAAAAGATGCTATTAGGCTCCTGATTTTTTTGACACCATAGACTAACATTCCTTTCTCCTACAAATCTTTTGTACCCCGATCCAAAGTCAGAGAAGCAAAGCAAGGATTTCGTTAAACGTTTGTTATTGCTAAGAATCTGTAATTAATATACAAATGCAGTCCTAAACTCATGCACAATGAATATTATAAATTGCATCATCTTGAAATTTTAAAGGTATTTTACAAAAACACATCTGGATTGCAAAAATCTGAATGTCCACTAGAAGTTGTCAAAGGGTTTAAAGATTTGGATATCTCTTGGTGATAATCTAGTGATTGTTTGGGTATTTTCAGCATATATATGGCAGCTATAAGCCCCCAGTCCTACTAAAGGTTTGATAGATTTCAGTCCAATGTGGAAAAAATACAAAACCCAACACAACATACTAAGACATAATGGAATTTGTTTGGTTTTGGCTTAAACTTTATGGTGTTTGTCAAAAATCAGCTGTTAACATTTACAAAGCCAAAGAACCTATCTCCCAGGGGATAGAGAGTTGGCAGATTCCCCTCAAAGGTTGAGGACACTTTATAGAGTCGTAGGCAAGCTTTTCTGTTACTGTACACCTCAAAACATATTTTGAAGATCTCATTCTTATTATTATATATGCAACAGTGTGAAATCACACCTGCCAGTTCTTTAGCTGGGGTTGGCCTTCATACCTATCAGATTTCTTTCAAGAACCTAGAACAGGGCTGTCAAGCTCCCGGCCCACGGGCCGGATGCGTGCTAGCCACGCCCCCACCCAGTTTAGTGAAGGGGGGGAAAGTCCCAATACGTCATGTGATGCCACCATAACGACTTGAGTTTGACACCCCTGACCTAGAATGTCGTAATGTATCAGCATAGTATTTGTGTGGATTCAAGCAGTATGGCCTTTTGTAACTGACAGATGGCAATTTTGTCAATGCACAGATTTTTCTAAGCATCGTTCGTGATTTTTTGGTATGGTCCCAAGTGGTAACCATAGGGGCCACTATGGCCAGCTTATGTCCTAAGCTTTGATTTTCAGATCTTGATACTTTGCAATCTTCTCCAATTCTTTGTTTTCTATCCTAATGTAGCCTGGTATTGCCAATCAATTATCTGCACTTTCTTCTTTTCAATTATATGTTGAAATAATTTGCAAAATTATAATAACTTTATTAAAATGTACATGCCGCCCAACAGCCAGTGATTCTGAAGTCTGAAGTTTAAGTTCTGCTAATCCATAATAGTTTGTGCTTTCTGCCTCCTGGCCTAATCACACACAAAAAATTAACATTTTTCAGAAAAAGAAACTATATACACAGTTTCCCTATTCTTTTAGCTGGGCAGCTTCCCAATCTGAAAAGTACAGTGCTAATTTTTGCAAAAAAAGTCAACAACATGAAGAGTGCTGATCTTCTAAATTTTGGGATTAGAGATACTAATGTCTGCTTATTATTTTCTAACACCTTTGAGCTTTTGCAACCTAAAACACAGGCACTATTCATGGAAATTATTCATTTTCTTTTTCAAAAGGACCTTTATTGCATAGATTTCAAGAGCAACTGACAAAGGAAATAAAGTTTGTTACCGCCATTTCACAATCTGGTTTCCAAATAAGGAAGTTATCTATACAAATGTTGCCCTCTAGCGTCCTCTATGAAGTATTTCTGAAGTATTGAACATAGGTGGACTTGATTGACAAGAAATAAGATGCAGAATATGTTCTACTTCCTTTAATGAAATATTTATTTCTGTAATATTGAGGTCAAGGAAAAGACCTCTGCAGAAATTATTTATTATCATATGATTTCTTTGTTAAAAGTGAATGCAAATATGTTGACATTAAGTTTGCTTAAAGGCAAAAAAATATTTTTTCAAGCATTTCAAGCACTCGAGAGAGGTATAACAAGGAGATGGTATCTAATACCATCTCTGTGTATTAGATATGCAATGTGTGGAAGGGAAATTGTGAAACATCTACAGTATAAGGACACAAACTACCTTTAGTAAATTGTATTTTATAAATGTGTACAGGTAGTCTTTGATTTACAACTATTCATTAGTGACCATCCAAAGTTACAACGGCACTGAAAAAAGTGACTTATGACCGAGTCTAGCAATTACCACTGTTGCAGCATCCCCGCAGTCATGTGATCAGAATTTGGACACTTGGCAACTTGGATGTATTCATGATGGTTGCAGCTGCTGGACCTAAACAACCTCCTGTAACTTGTGAATCAGTCTTTTGAACAGATGGATTTAAGAGGTACAGTAGATATTCATAAAGTTTATTCCCATTTGAGATTTGAACCTGAACGAAAGTAAAGCAAGTGTTTGGGAAGATCAAGAGTCCTGAAGCCATCTCTGGTTCAAATGCTTCAACAAAGTCTTTTGTTTGGGACTCCCTACTAACAGTCAGTAAAGAAATTTGAACAGAACTACAGATGGACATGGGATTTCCCATCCTGTCGATCTCTAAAAACTTGCACTTTGCAATATTAATCTTGCTTGGTTTTTACAAATCCTCTTATATTTTGAGACAATGGTTTCTCCAGGTGAAGTGCTTTCAAAAGCAGATGAATAAAATGGCGATGCCATTTGACTGAATAAAGAAAAAAAGATAAAGGTTATATATTTGTCAGCAGATTGTGTTTTGAAGAGGTGGCAGAACTAGTCATCCTCACAATCCTTTCCTCTCAGACCTCATCAGTTTCCAATGGCCCTTAAGTAAAGGGAAAAATATTATTGTGTTACCAATTATAGAGAGAAGAATCAACAGTCAGTTTGGCATTTTGGCTGTCTTCAGTATGTGAAATGGTGATATCCCATTTTGAGAGAGAGAGAGACAGACAGACAGACAGACAGACAGACAGACAACATTCAGTGTTACCAGGGGTGGGATTCAGCCTGTTTGGACTGGTTTGGGTGAACCGGATGTTAATTTTACATCCGGTTTGCCGAACTGGTAGTTGCAAGGACTGGCTGACCCCACCTACCCCAGGAGTCCCCACGTGGTCCGTTTTGGATGCCAGGTAAGTGCAGGGCCCATGTGGAGGCTCTGGGAGGGCAAAAAACAGGCCTACCAGAAGTACCGGAAGTCCAGAAACGGGCCTGTTTCCGGCCTCCGGAAGGTCTCCAGAGCCCAGGGGGGCCATTTTCACCCTCCCAGAGGCTCGAGGAAAGCCTCCGAAGCCTGGGGAGGGTGAAAACACCCCCCCCGCCATGGTGCAGGAGGCAGAATAGGCCATGCCCCCATGGCCACGCCCACCCAGCAACCGGGCAGAGAACCGGTTGCTAAAATTTTTCAATCCTACCCCTGGTGTTACCACTAATATCACAGGACAAGAAAGAGTTAGGTTTTATGTCAGTGTTTCCCACTTGCCGTGTTTGGAAAGGATTTAACAGAACATCTGAATTCTTCTATGAGATTCAGACTCTGTACATCCAGGTGTGTAATGGATGTCAGTGTGGCTACAGAGTTTAGTTTGTATCTGAGTCCATATCCAGCATGTAAACATCCAGATAGTCATTAACAGCAGCAGAATTCTTTGCAGTCATCTCACAGCCCCAATCTAATAGTCCCAGAGGAGTGCAATCTGCAAATTTTAATATGGATTTTAATATCCCTCTCCCCTGTCTCAATAACTCAGATCTGCCCTTTGTCAAAACCACTTCCGAACATCTGGATTTCATACTCTTGTTCAGCAAAGCTGGTTATATAACTTCAAAAAGTAAATGGGCAAGAAACCAAGATTCAAAGGAGTCTCTGGAAAAATTGTCAGGCTCCTATATGCAAACTGGAGCTCCTCTGAACCCCACTTCTCTTAATCCCCAAGGCAAGGGCATTCATTAAAATGGATCCAGGAACCTGAAAAAGAATAAATAAACACTAGCAGAGAGAGAAAATAATGTTCTCTGGAATAAAACTCTGCATGTCACTCAAAAATGAAGCCAACACATCTTTCCTATTTGAAGTTAGGCAGTGTTGAAACAGCATCTGTTCTGAACAATATTATTGGGACAATGATTTTCTTAACTGAAACCTTTCGTTCTCATTTGATCAGCAGAGAGCCCATCACACACAGGCACCAAACATTTATCAAATAAATAATCATTTTGTTTGTTGCTCTAGGCTTCAATTGTCTTACATTAAAATAGCCTCCTTTTCTTGCAAGGTGAAGCCATGAAAATGTTATTTATGATCCAGAAAGATTTTGGAGAGAACATATATTCTAAATATTGGGCCATTTAGCACAATTTTGCATAATTTAGCAATTTTTGAATTGTGATATTTAATTTACTTCCCTTCTCGCTGGCCTTGTATGAAGGAGAAAACGTTACAGTAGAAAACAAAGAGATGTGTGTTATTGGGAAACACATACACACACACACACACACACACACACACACACACCATGGAAAGAATTGAGAAACAGAAAGATTAGAATGGATCTGTCTTTTGTGCCAATTTCCAGTGAAATTTTGGTTCAACTTTCTTTTTTGCTTCCTGAGACTTTTGTGTGGCACAGCCTAATGAACAGTCCTTATAAACATACAAAAATTATAGTATACAAAAGGAAAAATGAACACTGAGAGACAGGAAAAAAACCAGGTCTCGAGACACATACACATTACTGGAGAGCATTTTTAGGTCAGAAAAAGTTCCTCCTGGTGGATGAGATCTCAGAGTTGAACTATTATATGGGAGTTAGGGAATACTCTTATGCATTGCAAATTCCTGGTGTACTTGTCCATTTTCTTTACTCTCTGAACTGACCAGTTTTGCTTTCTTAAGAGTTGTTACTATATTTGGCATGCCATGTAGTTTTAATATCTCCATCTGGCACCCTCTCAATGTAGAGAGAATTCTCAATAACCATGGCCATTGCTGGCAGGGAATGCTGGGAGTCTATTTTCTTACATAGATGGAAGATACCAGGTTATGGAAGGCTTGTTTTTTTGAAGTCTTTGGCTACTGTATCCAGAGGAACTGAACCAAAAGTAATCTCTATTGAAAATAAAATGTTTGCAGCTCAAAAATATAGCAAAAATAATATTTTGTTTCCTCAAAGTTCCTTCCATCAGGACTCATGCGAGATCAACAACAAACAACAAACAAGAAAAAAAAAGGCAATTGAATTAATGTCATTTCAACCCAGGGGTGGGTTCTAACTTACCTCGCTGCTGGTTCGCTTCCTCCTGTGCCGTGTGACCGCAGTGCCGAAAAATTAAAAAAAATTCAAAAAAAAAAGCCGAAAACAAGATGGCGACGAATGCGCAGTGCTGGAAACTCAGCTTCTGCGCATGCGCAGAAGAAAAAAACATTAAAAAATTTCCTTTTCAAAAAAAAAATTTTTCCAAAAAAAAGATGGCGGCGCCCACGGACCGGCACCGATCGAACCAGCTCCGTGACATCACCGTGATGAACTGGGAGGAACCCACCTCCATTTTAACCTACTACTTAAATTTGAAGAAGGAAGTAGGGAAAGATGATTATTTCTGAAGTGCCAGCAATTCTTTATAGTAAAATTACTCCGGGTCAAAAGGACGCACTAACTTGCACAAGGGATTCACCCAAATGTTTTTGAACTATAGCTTTCTACGGATGGGTATAGCAGGGCACCCCATAGACAGCACAAATTAAGACAAGATGTCTGATAGCAGGAAGGATGTGTGGTAGGACTGAACACACAGAAGGAGTTATGACATTTTCATTCATCCTGGAATCCTAAACTTCTACGCCAAAATTGTGATATGCTATCAGAAGGCCATACGGGAAAAGGAGAAATTGTGCTGGATAGGCAATAGAGAAGCATTGGTGCTATGACAGAGCCCATGAGAAGCAGTGATTACCTTAGATGGGCATGAAATGAACTAGGGGAAAATGTGTTCCTCCAGTTGTTACTGAACAACATCTGTCAGGATTCTCACACAGGATAGCCAATGGTGACGCAGCTAAATGTGTTTTTGAGCCACATCTAGAAAACTGTATGTTCCCCACTTCTGATCTAAGTAATCACATATATAAAAACATGTTTTTCTTTGCATTTACAAGTACAGTGTGAGAGAGGCAATAAGCACAAAACCCCAGGCTTCAGCACAAAAATTGCTAGTAGATTGGGGTGAGGGTTACCTCTAAATGAGGAAAGTCACTAGTACATATCACGTGTATTTTAATCTATTAAAGTCAGTGCCTGTCTTTTTCTGTCAGGTGATCCAGTGCAATTTACCGTATTAACTATTATGATTGGATTCAAACTTTAATGATACATTGCAAACACGCAAACTACAGGTAGTCCTCGACTTACAACCATTCATTTAGTGACCGTTTGAAGATACAACAGCATTGAAAAAACTGACTTATGACCATTTTTTAGGCCATGGTCACTTGACCAAAAATTAGACACCTGGTAACTGGCCTCTATTTATGACGGTTGCAGTGTCCTGAGGTCATGTGATCACCTTTTAAGGTCTTCTGACGAGCAAAGTCCATGGGGAAGCCAGATTCACTTAATGACCATGTTACTAACTTAACAACTGCAATGATTCGCTTAACAATGATGGCAAGAAAGGTCGTAAAATGGGGCAAAATTCATTTAACAACGGTCTTGCTTAACAATGGAAATTTTGGGCTCAGTTGTGGTTGTAAGTGGAGGACTACCTATATGTAACAGCTTAAAGCAATGTGTGAACCAGTTCATAGGCTTCATTTTACGGTACTAATGCAATGTAAACTCATTGCCATTAAAGTCATAGTTCTAATGTATTTCTGACATTGACCAGATTCCATCTGCATTAAACCAAGTGGTTTATTTTATTTTGGCTTAGTGTAACAAAAGAATCCAGCCACAGCAGGGGTGGGTTCTAACTTACCTCGCTGCCGGTTCGCTTCCTCCCGCACCGCGTGGCCGCGCACGCGCACATGCGCAGTGCAAAATAAAAATTAAAAAAATCCCCCCCCCAAAAAGATGGAGATGCATGCGCAGTGCCGGAAACTCGGCTTCTGCGCATGCGCAGAAGAAAAAAAACCCAGAAAAAAATTCAAAAAAAAATTCAAAAAAAAAATCCAAAAAAATCCAAAAAAAAGATGGCGGCGTCCACGGACTGGCACCGACCAAACCAGATCTGTGACATCATTGTGACGTCACCAGCGGGTCGCTACCGGTTCGGGCGAACCGGTCCGAACTGGGAGGAACCCACCTCTGAGCCACGGAGATCATCCATGGCTTGTTTACTTTTAACTGCAGGAAAAGCTTCCTGTGTCTTCCTTAGATTTGTTGACTTCTTTAATAGTAGGACAATGTAACCCTTCAGAACAGGAGAACGTGGAGCTGCAAAATGTGTTCCTACAACCTAAAGGTCAGTTGTTCATCCAGTTGTTGCTTCTACCTATCCCTGGGCCTTTTTGTAGCTCAGTCATGCCTAGCCCAAATAACAGTGAGCCTTTTCATTTATAATCCTACAAGTCAAAGACAGCCTTGATTAGAAGGTGGATGGAAGGAGTCTAAAGCAGAAGATAACAATTACTAGAGGAGGGAGGGAAGAAATGAAGAAACAAATGAAAGAAAAAAGAAAGAAAAAAGAAAGAAAAAAGAAAGAAAGAAAGAAAGAAAGAAAGAAAGAAAGAAAGAAAGAAAGAAAGAAAGAAAGAAAGAAAAATATTCAGAATAGTGATGTTTCCAACTACAAAGGTTAAGAATGAGTTGATGGGGTGGGTGAGCAATTACCATCCTGTATTAGTCAAAATTAAATGAAATTAACTGGATACTAATAGCAGCTGATTTTGTGTGTGGGGGTTTAGTTGAGCAGCAGTTTAGTTGGAGAGAAAGGGTTCCAATTGCCATGGTGTATTTATTAAATACTCCCCCATATACAAACGTACACATTCTTCCCCAGCTGCTATATTCTGCATTTCACACATCGATAAATCAAGATTGTCAAGTGCAAAGAAAAAAGAAGAAGAAACCTAGCTACAGCTCAGGCTTCAGTGAACGTGCTGCTCTGATGTAGTTATCGGAGGCAGTGATATCGCTGTTCATGTGCTGCTCCAGGAACTCTGAGGTCTCTTCTGCAATTTGTCCTGGGATCCGGAAATCAATGGTAGCTTGGTCTCTTTTGGGGCTAGGCTGGGTAAGAGCATTTCTGGCCTCAGCATGGCAACCTGTCCCTTGCAGGAACTGCAAGAAGTTCTCCTCAATGGAGCCTTCTCTGCTGGGTAACCTGAGATCCTCCTCTGGTGGTTGCTTGAAGAAACAGGTGAGGTGCTTGCTGAGCTCTCCTCTGATCTGTCGGTTGAGGCATCCATAGAAGAAAGGATTGGATGTGAAGCAAAAATAACCAATCCAAGTGACCACATTCTCCGTCTGCTGGCCAGGAAAATGGGAGCTCAGCACTGAGTAGAGATGGAAGGAGAAATAGGGCAACCAGCAGAAGAGAAATTGTCCCCCCACTGCTAGAAGGATGATGACAGCCTTCCCACCCCCAAACGTCCTCTGAGGGGTAGTTCGAGGGGCTCCTGAACTAGTCACCATTGTGGACCTACTACTAAGAGATTCTGATCTTTGCCGTGGGGTATCCATCCAAGTGGGGAGTGGACCATGGTGCATGGCAGCTACTCTGGCTACTTTAAACATATTACAGTAGACCACCAAAATAATGGAAACCGGCAGGAGGAAGTAGAAAACAGCAAAGAAAATCACAAAAAACTTGCAGTAGGCACTTCGACTCCACTGCAAAGAGCAGGTCTGTCCATTGTAGGCTAAGGATCTATTGATATAGTCTTGGGAAAGCCATCCCAGGATGGGGATGATGGACATAACTACTGCCTTGATCCAGACCCCAACCAGGACACAGACCACCAGGCTTACAGTCATTTTGACCTCATAGCGCATGGGGTGCACCACATAGTAGTAGCGCTCTACATTAATAGCTGAGATTGAAAGGATACACATGGTGATGAAGCAAACACTCAGGAAGAGATAGGTATGACATATGGCATCCTCAAAGACTGTGCCATCAAAGAAAGTTGAGCTGGACAGCATGGCTAGAGGCATTAGGGTAACAGCAGCCAAAAGATCCACCAAGCAGAGGTGGAACACAAAGACAAACTTCCTCAGTGCTGGGGTTTTGATAATGACCGTCATAATTGCTACATTGCCCACAATGGCTGTCAAATCAATCAAAAGCATGAAGAAGAGGCCCACAGACTCAGAGGCCACATCTCTGGGCTTGGTGTCTAGGCTAGAATTGAGAAGCATAGAACTTTGGGATGTCTGAAGCAGCCTTCTGATCCTGGCAGGATTCCGTACCCACGGGGTGGGAAGAGAAGGCTCCATGGAGATTAGCACCTCCCTTTACAAGTCCATCACCCATCCTATTCTGGGTCCCCAGAAAGTAATCAGAGAGAATCAAGAGAGATGGTGGAGTGCAAGCAGCCACTAGCCATATCGTTTGCCAACATTCAAGTCCAGCGGTCTTTGGGGTACTTATACTTTCCAGTACCGCACAGTTCTGTGAGCCATTATAATCAGGGGCTCTGCTTAATTCACCAAATCTGCTTCATCTTGACTGTATGTCATAGGATATAATAGCATGGCAGTGTAGAAAGTCCGTGGGACCCGGCCTGAAGAACAGTCCCTTCCTTGCTAAGTGTATAAGGCTTTACTGCATCTTGCAACATGCTGTTTCCGGGGCAAATGTTTGCACCTGAAAGAAATACAGATATATTTACAGATTAAACACTGTGTCAATCAAAACTGTTCCACTGGCAGAGCTATATTTGGGGCTGACTGAAATGGGCAGTTTTGCCTTTAAAGCAGATTGTCCTTTTCAGGGGAGCCACTTGGACGGTTGCTGTGAAAGTCAGGCCCTTTGAACTTTCTGGAAAATAATTATGGTCTGTTTCAGGGGATCTAGCAGTGGGTGCTCCCAAGAAAGGAGAGTGGGATTCTGAGTTCGGCCCCCAGCCTACTGAGGATTGAGTCCTAAATGAGAATGTACATCTAACCAGTGGCGAGTTGCTCCCAGTTCGGCCCAGTTCTTAGAACCGGTAGCAGCGGCGGCGGCGGGAGGCTCCGCCCATCCACCCAGGACGCTTCTGCGCAGGCACAGAAGCATTGCGCGAGAACCAGTAGTAAAGGGTTTTAGAACCCACTACTGCATCTAACCATACATTTATTCTGCCTAAAAGCAGAGGTTAAGTTGAATTGTTTCTGCATATGCAATTTTTATTTTATACATTCCCATCCCATTTTCCCCCCATGTTAATAATGTGAAGAATGTGGGAGATATCTCAGCAGCGGAAAGATGGGGGTAGAAGAGAGTAGAAATCCCAGTGTGGATGATCACTAGCTACTGAGAGAGGAAGACATTTAAAAGACAGAAGAGATATACAGCAGACCAGCACTCTACTTGGCTCCTTGCTCTTTTACTCAGCTCTCTGAGTGGAATTACCACATGTTATGATTGCAGATGAAAGCGCTAACCTCGTGTGCACTACTAGAAGATGGGTAACTACTCTGAAAAAAGAGTACATACCTTTTTGAGTACAGCATCAATCATGACTGCAAGAATTGTTGAGATCCATCAAATCTTACTGACCAAAAAACTTCTTCAAAGACGATGAAAGCCTTTTCCTGAGGTTTGGTTAAGGATACACTATGTTTACTATTAGTATTCAGCCCACACAGCTCTCTAAAAAAGCGGGCTGTGGAAGGATTTTTAAAATGTATCTTGGGACTGCCCTTATTCAAGAAGCTTTGAATTTCATGTGATAGGTTTGTTTTGCCAAACAAAGAAATGAGACAGGGCATATCCTTGACTTAATTTGTTTTTCTTTGCACGTAGGGCAAATAGTTCAGATACTGCAAAGCAAGAGTTAGCAGTTGCTAGCTATCATAATACGGCCATCATCTGGTGATGAATGTTGAGGGTCAGCTCTTAATATATTATTGTCTTTCTATAGAAAAGGAATATTTACAAAGACGGTTGGTCTCTACAGACTTCGGAATGTCTTGAGTGATGATCCCGTCAAGGCCTTTGTTGTTCTATGTAGCGTTGAAATAAAATGGACCACTGAGAAGATTATTCTGAAGATCCCTCTCTAGTGTTCTGGAGCAAAGTTTTCTGGGATAGATTGGGTAATAATACTATCTGAGAGATAGCTAGAAGATAAATGCTAGCTTGCCATTAATTAATCAGATAGACATTCATGTACATAATTTTGCTTTCCAATGCATCCTCAAGTAGCCACCCAAGAGAACTTTTTAGAGTGATTAAAGAGTTATATATCCTATAAAACATGTTAGAGACCTCCAAAATCTGCTGTGACACATCTGCAAAGGCACTTTGATGGCAAGTCAAGGAGCCGAGGTGGCGCAGTGGTTAGAGTGCAGCACTGCAGGCTACTTCAAGCTGACTGCTAGCTGCAGTTCGGCGGTTCAAATCTCACCGGCTCAAGGTTGACTCAGCCTTTCATCCTTCTGAGGTGGGTAAAATGAGGACCCAGATTGTTGGGGGCAATATGCTAACTCTGTAAACCGTTTAGAGAGGGCTGTAAAGCACTATGAAGCAGTATATAAGTCTAAGTGCTATTGCTATTGCTAAGTGTGTCATTCATCTTCATGCCAATTTTAACATGGTTTTAATATTGAGGTATAAAGTTCATCACTTGGCTTAATCATATGGAACCATTTTCAATATCTGAGGCAGAAGACATGGACAAAATGCTAATATGTATCCTCTTGAATCCTGCCAGTCCTGATTTTTCCAAAATCCCCAAAGAAGGATGACTAAGTGGATCCATAGAGTGGTGAACATGTCTTTGTGTGATCGAGTGATAAAGAGCCGGTTGCCTATCCTCTCCTAAATAAGCCCTCCCTAGGTCCAAGGATGGTGATACACATGTCCTTTGCTAAGGCAATAAGCTTGAGAGAGTGATGTCTATGCTCCTTTTTGTGTCCTTAAAAGCAATTTATTACATTGACTCTTTTAAAATGAGTTTAGGCATTGTTGGGGACAGAATCAGCCTAAATGACCTTGGCAGATGATTTCCTGCAAGAGAAGACAGAGGGAATGTGACTGATTGATCCTGCTTTGTTTTTCAGTATGTAGTTTTGATCTCATTGATCAGGATTATGCCTGTGTGCTGGGAGTGCTGTATTATAGTGGTTCGTTTCCTGTTTTTAGTGTTGATCTCAGATACCAGCTACTGTATGTGCTGCCACGAGGCTTTATCTTGTCCAAAATAGTAATTAACATTAACATATTTTGAGACATTGAGTTATCAATATGCTGTGGATACTCAATGCTATTTAGTTTCAAAAAGTTATTCAGATCGGTTTTTTCAACTTTGCACAAGCAAAGAACTTTATTAGCTTTCATTGAAGGAACCCCACTTTTTTCAGGTATCCATCTGAGCCAGGGGTGGGTTCCAAAAATTTCCACTACCACTCTGTGGGCGTGGCTCAGGGGTGGGTTCCACTTACCTTCGCCACCGGTGTGCATCGCGACGTTGCGCGTGCGCGTGCGTTCCCCCGTGCAATTCTGCTTCCGCGCATGCTCAGTCGCTATAATCGGCCCGAAACACAACTGAGGAGCTGATCAGCTGTGCTTCAGGCGAAGAATAAAGGTCAGCATAAACCCGGGGGCGGGCAGGAGGGCCATTTCCGAAGCAGCAGCAGAGCACAAACAGCAAAAAACTTCAAACATTCGCCAAAAATCCTCAGAAAAAAATGGTGGCGCCCACGGACTGGTACCGACCAAAGCAGGTCAATGATGCCATTGTGACATCACCAGCGGCTCGCTACCGGTTCGGGCGACCCAGTACGAACAGGGAGGAACCCACCCCTGATCTGAGCTTGAAAAACAGGTGGAGTTGCTGTAAGAGTAGCATTAACTTTAATGAGTAGATTCTTTAAAACAACAGTATCCTTTTATTTCAGGTTGAAAAAAGTCAGACTGCTTTAATACATACCAAGGAAGTGATTCACCTATGCCAGATCCACAGTACTTCTTCCAAAGTACATAGTACATAAACCATCTGAATAATAGACTGCATATTTTGAATTAGTATTGGGACAAAGTGATGAGAGGGTTGAAGGCCAACAGACAAGACAGAAACCATCCAGGAAAATTATCCCTGGAAGTCAGGGGTGGGTTCTGGATTTTCCTACTGCCGGTTCGCTCAGGGACGCGACGCGCGGGTGGGTCGCGCACGCACGCATGTACAGTACTATAAAAAAAGTTTCTGTGTATGTGCAGAAGCAAAAACCAAGATGGCGCCGCCTACGGTGCCGCCAAGAGAACCGGTTCGGGGGCATGGCAGGCCTAGGTCGCTGCCGGTTCTAGCAACCCAGGCTGCCAAGTTACTAACGGTTCTATAGAACCGGCCTGAACCGGTAGGAACCCACCTCTGCTGGAAGTGGATAATCTTCCTTTCCTAAATTGGGTGTCACTTCTAGAATTCCTAGATAGGGAAAACCAGTATCTGTTGTTCATGTACTGGTCACCTCAAGTGTAGGTTACTGTAACTGTGTTTCATCCAAAAGCCATAGCTGATGCAAAATATGGTGGCCATAAGTTGTAACCTTAGAGTGAGAGGATAAAATACAAATGTACTTGTAACTGCTGTTAGGAAGATTGGAAGGTGCTTCTTTATACCGTTTCCTTTTTCTATTTCTTTCTTTGTACTTTTTGAAATTACTTATTACTTTTCTTTCCTTTCCTTTTTTATTTCAAAATTTTGTTTCTTTTTAAAATGTCTTTAATAAAAATTACACATGCACAAAATATAATGACCATGTCATTGAATGAGGCATGCAGATATTCATATATTATATCTCTGTTGAAGCGATTGGACTGGCTGCTAATTATTTATTTACTGCAGGATCCAATCTGAGTCGGTCACCAGAACCCAAAGGTTTGTTCTTTCAAGCTTTCGGGCTCGTGCTAGAGCTCATCATCAGGGAACTTCTCTCTCATCAGAATTTGTGCACTGGGCTGTTCTAAGTGTTGTATTTATATGGTGCCTGGTTGTGTGTAGTTCTTAATTAGGGTGTTGGGGGCTGGCTATTAAGTCGTTATTTATTTATTACATTTATTTTTATTTATATCCCACCTTTATTATTTTTAGAAATAACTCAAAGTGGCGAACATGTCCAGCACACCTTCCTCTTCCTATTTTCCCCACAACAACAACCTTGTGAGGTGAGTTGGGCTGAGACTGACAGGTCCAAGGTCACTCGGCTGGCTTTCATAGCTAAAGAAGGACTTGAACTCACAGTCTCCTGCTTTCCTGCTTTTTGGTTTAGCCTTAACCACTAGACCAGGGGTGTCAAACTCAAGGCTGAATCTGGCCCGCAGGGCGCTTAGATCTGGCCTGCAGGGCCACCCTGGAAACAGTGAAGAACCGGCCCGCAGTGCCTCTGCCAGCGAAAATGGGCTCCTGAGCTGCGTTTCTGCCTGCGACGGCCTCCTGCAACCCTCTGCCAGCAAAAACATGTGGCCCTCCCGAGCTCCATTTTCGCTGGCAGAGGGTTGCAGGAGGCCGTCACAGCCAGAAATGGAGCTCGGGAGCCCATTTTCGCTGGCAGAGCACTCTGGCCACCACAGGCACCCCTGACATGAGTGACATTGAGCAGGCCACGCCCACTCTGGCCACACACACCCTGCCCCCCTGAGGTAAAACACAACCCTGATGCGGCCCTCAATGAAATCAAGTTTGACACCCCTGCACTAGACCAACCTGGCTCTCAATTAGCTCCCAATCCAGATTCAGTGTTTTAATTCTACATATAACATCCTAAGCGAAACTTTTTCATGATAGATCGAGGTGAACCTACTTTACAATGTTCTACCTTGAACTGATCTCTGCATAATTTCCTCGCTGAAATCCATAAGGCACCAGCAGCTATATCACTGAGGAATCGGTCTTTTCACCCAAACATTCACTGAGTCAATGTTACAGAAGAATTGGTCTGTTCCTTTTCCCCTTTTAATTAATGTGATTTATATTGTTTGAATTTATTGTGCATGATTACATTTTTTCTTCATTTGGAAACCACTTTTGAAGATAATTATGCAGAAAGCTAAATACTATAAAAGTACACTAATAATAATATGATTGCAAATATTTATATCTTAACAATCTGTTTGCGTTCACATTACAGTAAGTTAAGCACTATTGTATTAAAATATGCTAGCTATGTTTACACATAACATTTGGATATAAACCTTCGTGCATAAGCCACAATGACTATATTCACACATTGCCTTAAACCAAACCAAACACCCCCATTATGTTTTACCAATATGTGTATTTCCAGCAAAGGCCCTGGGGACATGGGTTTCTTTTAAATAACAATGCTTTCAATACCAGTTTCCCTAGAATAATTTCCATAAAATTCCCTGTTTGGTTGATTGGCAGATTGGCAGTTTCCTGCTTTTTAGGGAAAGCGTGGGGAGATTTTAGTCTAATTTACAATTTGCTCAGTTCAGTTTCAGATGATAGTACTGGTAGTACTTGCTTAATAACCATTCATTCAGTGGCTGTTCAAAGTTACAATGGTGCTGAACAAATGGTAGTTATGACCGGTCCTCAAAATTACAGTCATTGCAGTGTGACCCTCCATGATCATATGATAAAAATTTGGGTGCTTGGCAGCCCAGCCACATTTATGACTGTGGCCTCAACTCTCCACCCCCCCCCACCTATCTACCCCACCATCTCTGTCCTTTTGGCCACCCTGCACTCTAGTGCCCCTGCTGCCCTGTTGCCCTGCTACTACTGATGAGGTGTGCCCAGCCTAGGCATCTGCTGGTCCTTCACAACACGTTCATGAAGCCTTCATAGCAGCCACCTATCTCCTCACCCATCTCTGTTAAATGCATTGCATGAGGTGATGAGGGCCTGAGTGATTGTGTGAAGGGCTCCCACAATCTAGGAAAGGAAACAAACTGGGCAAAGATCTTCCTGGTCATTGCTATCAACTGCTCATCAAGCAGGAACTGTATGTCCAGGAAGATCCCCAAATTGTGCATCATCCTTGAATGGGGATATGCTACCATATCCAAGGACAAAGGCAGAATAAGTCCAGACCTGGATGATCCAAACTTGGTCTTGGAAGGATTGTGTCAGAGACAGTTCCTTCCCATCCAAACCTGCATATTCTCTTGCACAGATCATCCAACACTGTCTCAGTACTTAAACCTAAATGAAATCCCAGCCTTAAACCTAAATGAAATGGAACTAGATAATCCATTTCCTCCAACATTCCCATCAGCTACAAATGAACCACCTTTTTAACATTCCCCACAAAGAAAAATTGAAGAATAGTCTATAGTTACTGAAAATTGTTGAGTCCAAGGATGACCATTTGAGGAAGGGGCATGCCACCCACTCCATCTAAGAGGCCAACATGGACCCAACCATGGGTTACCTTCTTAGTCTCTTTAACAACCCAGGACGAACCAGATCCAGTAAACAGATGGATAAGCTGATACCAAAGAGAGCCAGTCCACATCTTTAGGAGTCACCAGCTCAAACTCATCTCAGATCACACTACCAGATCAAGCTCTAAGCACCTCGGCCTGGCCTGCCCAGACCGAGTCCAAGGTAAAACAAATTTGAGCAATTTTAGCCACCAGATAGCCTGAATAATCCTCACAGAAGCCCAGTAAATGTTCCAGGGGCCCTGTCCATCCAGTAGGAACTGGATAATCCTAAACAAGGCTGCCGGACAGCTATCAGCATACACAGTAAGGGTGGAGAAATATTGATGTCTTACTGCCCTTGTCACTACAAAGTAGACACTAATATTGGCTCTTATATGTGTCCAGTTAGATTCACTTCAATAGCAATAGCAATAGAACTTAGACTTATATACCGCTTCATAGTGCTTTACAGCCCTCTCTAAGCGGTTTACAGAGTGAGCATATTGCCCCCAACAATCTGGGTCCTCATTTTACCGACCTCGGAAGGATGGAAGGCTGAGTCAACCTTGAGCCTGGTGAGATTCGATCTGCCAAACTGCTGGCAGCCGGTGATCAGCAGAAGTAGCCTGCAGTACTGCACTCTAACCACTGCGCCACTGTGGCTCAAGTCTTCCCACAACAGTATTCTAGGAATCCCTTCTGGTGTTTCATCTTCTGGAGTCCATTGGGAAAGCAAGGTGCACCCCATAATCATGTACAGCAGAGGTGGGGAACTATGGCTGCTTTATGACTTGTAGACTTCAACTCCTAGAATTTAATGGCTGGCTCAGTAATTCTGGGAGCTTAAGTCCACAAGTCATAAAAGGGCCATAGTTCCCCACCCCTGATGTACAGGGAGAGGTTGCATAGGAACAACACAAACTAAGGCCCCAGCCACCTGCCCATTCCAAGCAGTGCCTAGGGGCTTAGCCAAGACACTCACCAGATCCTCAGAAAACCCCAAGCTCTCTCTGGAACCCCGTTGGTCCATCGGCCCTTGGGATGAACCAATCAAATTGGCCCTGCCTTCCTGCAGAAAACAGTGACATCAGTGCAGTGATGAAATCCAAATTTTTTTACTACCAGTTCTGTGGGCATGGCTTGGGCGTGGTGTGGCTTGGTGGGCGTGACTTGGTGGGCGTGGCAGGGGAAGGATACTGCAAAATCTCCATTCCCACCCCACTCCAGGGGAAGGATACTGCAAAATCCCCATTCCCTCCCTACTCCTGGGGGAAGGATATTGCAAAATCTCCATTCCCACCCCACTCTGGGGCCAGCCAGAGGTGGTATTTGCCGGTTCTCCGAACTACTCAAAATTTCCGCTACCGGTTCTCCGAACTACTCAATATTTCCACTACTGGTTCTCCAGAACCTGTCAGAACCTGCTGGATTTCACCCCTGCACCAGTGAGTCAAAAAGCAACCAGGAAATGATTTGTCCATGGCAGCAGACTGATGTTGATGACCACTGCCAGATCAAATCTCAACTACCCTGAGACAAAAAAAAAGTTCTAGCATATGATCCCTGGCAGATACCTGGGCATCGATAACTTGGGACAAGTCCACAGTTGCCCTGTAGGCCACAAATTTCTGAGCTGCCCCAGAATCAGCGTCATCAAAGAGCAACAGCCTTAGGGACTCTATTGCCAACCAAGATATTGCTAACTCATTATCTATTGCCAAATGATCATGTAAGAATTTAGCCTTCAGAATTTAGTAAAATCTTCCCCTTTTTAACTGCATCTATGTAAGTTGGTAGGCTGCTACAAGTGGCTGCTAAAAATGCAATACTTTCATGCTGTAAGTGTTGATTTAGAAACTTCAAGCCTCTTTCAGAATTTCCTTCAGCAATTTTCTCTTTCTTTCAGACTGTTATTGAAGGATGAATTAATTTTTCTCTGCTGTAAAGATTTTCTTAATGTACCTTCGCAATTCTGAGAAGGACAAACCAGTTAAAGGGTTTTGCGTATAATATTTCAGTAAAATGATCCCGACAGATATAATGGAGCCCGGCAGAAAATTGAAAAAGAGGAAATCCTCTAACTCTTTGCTCATTAGTGCCTTTATGTTTGTAGGAGAAATATCACATCTTTTTAAAGGGAAAAGATTTGATTTTGTCTGTTCCAAATTATGGAACTTAGCTATAAAGGCTATTTTTTAAAAACATTGATACATGGTAACGGAAGATGACCAGTAGGATCCAAGAAGTATAAAAACAAAATAAATTAAGAGAGATGAGATTTCAGTCCAACTGAGGTGAAAGGCTTTTTTCATCATTCTAGATCAGAGGTGTCAAATTCGATTTCATTGAGAGCCGCATCAGGTTTGTGTTTGACTTCGCGGGCCAGGGTGAGCGTGGCCAGCTTGATATCACTCGTGTCGGGGCTGCCTGTGGCCTGAGTGCTCTTCTAGAGAAATGGGCTCCCGAGCTCCGTTTTCAGCTGGGACAGCCTCCTGCAACCCTCTGCCAGTGAAAAACGGAGCTCAGGAGGGCCGCGTTTTCGCTGGCAGAGGCACCGCGGACCGGTCCTTTGCTATTTCCAGGGCTCCCCTGTGGGCTGGATCTAAGCACCCTGTGGGCCAGATCTGGCCCTCAGGCCTTGAGTTTGACACCCCTGTTCTAGATAAACTCCTGCCAGGGATTTCTGATCTAAGACATTCATGTTTTACATACACTCACAATGTCCACCTGGAACATGATGAGATAAAATCTGCCTTGTCCTCCTATTGATTCAGTATTGGCTAGGAGTGATCCTGCCGGGTTTCAGAAAGAAAGATTTCCCTGCTCTTTTGAACTGGAGGTCCCATTGATGGATACACAACAAGGCATGGAAATTTTTTTGAAATCCAATTTCTAGAAGAAGATGTAATTCAGAACAAGCTAATTATGGGGCACACATACAGCTTACTTACATTTATTGTTTGAAGCCAATTGAATGCCAGGAAATTAGAAGAAATGATTAAATCACTATGATGAAATTATGGTCAGGCAGATATCCCCAGTGAGAATGATACCCATACATTTTTCTTTAAACATCTGCAATTAGAGGACATAGTGTGGATAGTGTAAGTTAGCTGATTAACCATAGCACAAACCTCCGTTATAGACTTGTGAACTCTTATGGACCTGAGGGCTTTGCACAACATACTGAAGGTTGAGTTCTAAAAAGTGGTTGGGCCAGGAACCTAGACCATGTTTGAGGGGGTACCTAGAGATATAAAATAGGTAACTTAAATTCCAGTAAGGCTTAAGGTTCTAATTTTGCTTCTTAATTATTGCCTTCTCCAATCCTCCAATAGAAAAACGGGCCAATTTTTCTGGCCTCACCTATTCTTGGCATTCCTGCTCTGTCATGTTAGTTCCCAAGCACAGTAGTGAGACTATGCAACTTAGCACGACTAGCAGGCAAAACAACACCTCTTACAAGAATAGAGAGCTTTGATGCATGAGATAATGAGGATTTTCTTTTCTACTTGATCCCCCCCATGCATTTGGGTTACTTATGACCCATATCAAACGTGAAGGATCTGCAAAGGGCACAACTTACCCATTTGAATTGCTCTGAAGCAGACAACTGCTGACCGGTCATCTTGCTTTCAAGAAGGTCCATGCTGCTGTCCTGGAAATATCCCTTTGCACTCCAGTTCAACAAATATGTTTGGAGCACAGCACTGATGGGGAGTAAAACAAAACAAAATAAAAGCAAAGTGTGTCTATCTACGACTTCAGCTTGGCCCTTGATAATATTAGCTTACTCAGTCTTATTTGGCTCCACCCCATTTCTTCCGGCCCAGTGGCCAAAACCTGGTCAGATCCAGCAGTATCCCTGAATGGAGCAGAAATCCATTCTGGCCTCTAAGTTGGACTCTCTGACACTCTACTGGGATGTCCCTGGCATTCTTCTGGGACTTCCCAAAAGTCACTATTGGAGCACTTATTTAGATGTTTTCCCAATGTACCTTCTTCCTTTCTCCATCTCTTTACCCAAAACTCTCAACCAAGCAGCTCTTTCCATAGACTGGAATGGAGGCAGGGACACCCTCTTTATCCCCCTGACAGTTCTATCACCAACTTCTCCCTCAACTTACCAGACTAAGATGACTTCCTTCATTTAGTGTTCCTTCAAAAGAAACGAACACCCACAATTTATCTCTTCTATGAACAGGAGAGTTTTCCCTCATTCCCCATAATTCCTCATGAACAAATATATGCTCCTTGATTATTTATTTACTTACAAATCAAAACTATAGCCCATCCCACTCATAACAAGGCATACAGTTAAAAATGATCCAAACCAGAAGAAGGTGTAACCAGGAATGAAAATACCACACGTATAAATACAAATTCCCCACAGTTCCTCCCTAACCTGAGGAAAAACCCATGTCTTCAAAGCCAGTTAAAGAAGGGCAGGATTGGGGCAATTCAATTGTCCAGGTGACGCTATTCCAGAGGACAGATGCCATGACAGAGAAGACACGCCACCCGTCTCTTTTCAGATGGCCTTGTTTTAAAGATGGGACCCAGCCAGGGCATGCCACTGTTAGACTTTACTGCATGGTTCAGATACTATAGCTTCCAAATGTTCCCAACTGCTGAAATTCCTACTGGCAACTCTCCTCATCTATCAGCAGTCGTACATGTAAGGTAAATTCGGTCTTCAAGAAACACCCACTCACACATACAAGCTCAAATCCTGCTCACGTGGATTTCCTCCACTGTCCTGCCTCCAGCCTTGTGAGACAAAGAGCCCCCCCCCCAAAAAAGCTGGACTTCCAATTCTTTCTTCTGATCCTTTCCATCTGAAATGAATGGACACCTCCTGCCCTGGCCGAAATGCCATCACTCCTGTCCGTTGTTCCTGTTCAAGAAACCTTACCCTAGGCTACTCCTGCTGCCGGTGTAGTACTTGGAGACCAGCAGTAAAGAAGCAGGCCTCAGCTTATGCCAGAAGGGAGACGAATAAGAATCCTGAATGGAGAAAGGAATAGAAGAGGTTGGTCTTGCTCATCCCTTTGCTCTTCTGCGGGAGAAATCTGCTCCCAGCATCACATGCAAAAAGAATCCTCCCCAAATAGCTTATGCTCTCATTGCTCTCTCTATGGTCCTGTACTTATCTCTGTCTCAGCATCTTTGGGAGAATGGACTGGCTACTAACCTACACACAATCACCTGGATGGTGGGAAAGCGCTAGCAATATACTACCCCAGATGCCTGCAAGTTGCTGTCTGGCCACAACTGACCCTCCTCTCTGCTCCCAGGTCCAGTTCATACCTTCCCTAGGTAGACTTCCAGCATACTGGATATCTCCTGCTTCTCTTCCACTGTAACTGATGCACAGATCCACTGCAGTGAAGGGTGAGAGGCAGCCAAGAGCTTGGGGAGAGTCTCAGCTTCTGGGTCCTAGATGCCTCCTGATTTCCATTTCAGTCCTCTAAATTTCTCCTGTGCACAGCCTGGTACGCTACAAGTGGTAGGGCAAGAAAAATGTCAGCCCTTAAAATAAAGATGTGTTCAGGATGGCTAAACCAGACTGCTCCAGACCTAAAACATCAGGAATTAAATGAAGAGAATGTAGATTATAATACTTCTGTGAAGTTTACCTCCGTTTACCTTCTTCCAGGTTTCAGAATCATGCTTTGCCTTCTTCTTTGAAAAGACCAGCATTAAAAAAAAAAAGGTAAAAACTTGAAAATAGCATGCTCTATAAAACCCATGGTTTTTCCAGATGTGGGAACTAGCTGGAGCTTTAAAAAAAAAAAGGGCTCTGGGTTTTGTTTGTTTACTGTTGCCTACCATAATGAGCAGGACTGATTCCTACTTCCCTTTCTGCTCCACAGACAGGGGCTCCAGCCTCCCATATCTCCATATGAAATAAACATGCAATTGGTAGTTCCTTCTAGGTTACAGCTGCTATTTCCAGGCAGCAGTTCACACAAGTACAGCCCTGCATCGAGCCAAACCAGGTCAATAGTTAACTGCCTTTAAGTGGCCACATTTCTTCCAGTCACGACTGGGCCATGCTGGCTGAACAAAGCAAGCATCTGGAAAGCTTTAGATCTCTCTCTCTCTCTTCCGCCAGGCTTAAAGTTACCAAGGTTGGAGACCCCTGATCTAGTGGACTGTATGATTGAGTCTCTGGACTGCAAAGGCCACCTGCTTCCAGTTCAGCTGGCTTCCATAATCTCTGTCAATTCTCATGCCTTTTGGAAAAGCTACACCCCATGCCTCCCCCCATACCGCACAATGTCAAGCAATCTTTATAAACCTAAAGTTCTCCCCAGTGGTGAAATCCAAATTTTTTTTACTACCAGTTCTGTAGGCGTGGCTTGGTGGGTGTGGTGTGGCTTGGTGGGCGTGGCTTGGTGGGCGTGGCAGGGGAAGGATACTGCAAAATCCCCATTCCCTCCCCACTCCAGGGGAAGGATACTGTGAAATCCCCATTCCCTCCCCACTCCCGGGGAAGGTTACTGCAAAACCTCCATTCCCACCCCACTCTGGGGCCAGCCAGAGGTGATATTTGCCAGTTCTCTGAAATACTCAAAATTTCCACTACCGGTTCTCCAGAACCTGTCAGAACCTGCTAATCCCACCACTGAACTAAGGTGACAAAGAGCCCCCCCCCCAAAAAAGCCAGAATTCCAATTCTTTCTTCTGATCCTTTCCATCTGAAATGAATGGACACCTCCTGCCCTGGCCGAAATGCCATCACTCCTGTCCGTTGTTCCTGTTCAAGAAACCTTACCCTAGGCTACTCCTGCTGCCGGTGTAGTACTTGGAGACCAGCAGTAAAGAAGCAGGCCTCAGCTTATGCCAGAAGGGAGACGAATAAGAATCCTGAATGGAGAAAGGAATAGAAGAGGTTGGTCTTGCTCATCCCTTTGCTCTTCTGCGGGAGAAATCTGCTCCCAGCATCACATGCAAAAAGAATCCTCCCCAAATAGCTTATGCTCTCATTGCTCTCTCTATGGTCCTGTACTTATCTCTGTCTCAGCATCTTTGGGAGAATGGACTGGCTACTAACCTACACACAATCACCTGGATGGTGGGAAAGCGCTAGCAATATACTACCCCAGATGCCTGCAAGTTGCTGTCTGGCCACAACTGACCCTCCTCTCTGCTCCCAGGTCCAGTTCATACCTTCCCTAGGTAGACTTCCAGCATACTGGATATCTCCTGCTTCTCTTCCACTGTAACTGATGCACAGATCCACTGCAGTGAAGGGTGAGAGGCAGCCAAGAGCTTGGGGAGAGTCTCAGCTTCTGGGTCCTAGATGCCTCCTGATTTCCATTTCAGTCCTCTAAATTTCTCCTGTGCACAGCCTGGTACGCTACAAGTGGTAGGGCAAGAAAAATGTCAGCCCTTAAAATAAAGATGTGTTCAGGATGGCTAAACCAGACTGCTCCAGACCTAAAACATCAGGAATTAAATGAAGAGAATGTAGATTATAATACTTCTGTGAAGTTTACCTCCGTTTACCTTCTTCCAGGTTTCAGAATCATGCTTTGCCTTCTTCTTTGAAAAGACCAGCATTAAAAAAAAAAAGGTAAAAACTTGAAAATAGCATGCTCTATAAAACCCATGGTTTTTCCAGATGTGGGAACTAGCTGGAGCTTTAAAAAAAAAAAGGGCTCTGGGTTTTGTTTGTTTACTGTTGCCTACCATAATGAGCAGGACTGATTCCTACTTCCCTTTCTGCTCCACAGACAGGGGCTCCAGCCTCCCATATCTCCATATGAAATAAACATGCAATTGGTAGTTCCTTCTAGGTTACAGCTGCTATTTCCAGGCAGCAGTTCACACAAGTACAGCCCTGCATCGAGCCAAACCAGGTCAATAGTTAACTGCCTTTAAGTGGCCACATTTCTTCCAGTCACGACTGGGCCATGCTGGCTGAACAAAGCAAGCATCTGGAAAGCTTTAGATCTCTCTCTCTCTCTCCCTCTCCCTCCCCCCCTCTCTCCCCCCCCCTCTCTCCCCCTCCCTCACCATAACAAAAAACAGGTGAGGGTGGGGG